>CM076583.1:51591860-52016389 GCA_034641835.2 Pinus albicaulis
ACACCACTAGCCCTAATAGTGGAACATGAAGTCAACACCTGCTCCTCCAAAGAAACATACTCCTATGCTACGGTGAAGCCAAGTCTCTCAACAAACTCCCAATCTCTTGAATCTAAGCCTAATCCTAGCCAAAATCATGGCTCCTAAAATCAATTTACATGAGTTATGAGGGTATATTTATAACAAGAGGGGCTGACTCTTCACTTCCCCTTTGTGACTCTTGGACTTCCCTCATGACTCTTCAACTTCTCTATAATATGAATCTTCACATTCCACAATTAACACTTGGAATTTCATTTACAAATTAATTACAAAATAATATTACAATACACTTGTACCCATACAAGACAAAACAATTAAGCTTGAGTTTGTGGAAACTCTAGCTCAAAAAATTCCACTTGACGTTTCTCAGTCATGTAATGGTGCCAAGCTTGGTATTTTCTGATGACATCCCCAAACTGTGTGATGGTGTCTGGCTGGAAGCAGACTCTAGCCACCATGGCTTCTAGGAACAATGATTTGGAACCATTTTGAACTTCATCTGGATCAGGAGAAACATTGTATTGACTTGGATATGGCCACCAATGTAGTTATTCATGTTCTATTTGTTCACCTCCAAATCTTCCTTGGTCATGATTTGTCTGAGCTACTCCAAGTGTTCTTCATTCTCCTGCCTAACCTGGTTCCTACGTTTGGCTTTAGTGAGGGAGCCAACTGATGAGATCCTGTGGGACTTCACTAATAAATCCAGACTATTGTATAACTATGTATACGAGGCTTGAATGTTACCAATGAATGAGGTGAGTTTTTTGTTGTTCTCGATAAGCACCTACACCCTTTATTTCTCCAGATATGCATGTTGCCTTGTTTTCTTTCCTAAGTCAAGCGGTGCCCATTTGTATCGCATTGACTATCCATGCATGACACTGATGCCATATTGTACATTACTGAGAGTTTTGAAAAAGTATTTACACTTCTATGGTAGGCCATCTAAGTGGACAACTGCTTTATGCATGTTGAAGAGATCCTCATAAATCTTTTGCATTGTCTCTCCCAAAGTTTATACTTCAACAAGTATCGTTTCCTTCAGCTCTTCCAGATAGACCTGTGTAATAATTGTGTTCTTGATCTTTGCACGAAGTTGTTCAACCTCTTGCCTATAATCATGTAAGTTTTCTACCTTTTTTTTGTTCTCAACTGTCAAATACTCAGTGTTGGACTTTTTTGCACCTACGAAGGCCAAGTTGGTCGTGGCAATGGAATTTTGATTTATGCTAGTGTTTGCCACAATCACCCTTTCTGTAAGAAGTGCAAGAAACACAAATTCATCCAGAAAATGTTTTCTTCATGCTTGTACAATATTCTTATGAAGTTCATCGTAACATAGATTGTACATGTCCATAACCATATCATCATCAAGAGGAACAATTTCCTCTTCCTCGCTTGGAGATAACTCTGTTGTTGTAGGTGGTGGAGACTAAATGGTGACCTAATGTGTGCTTGGCATCAGGTTGGCATCTTGATTTTGTAGATCTGGTACTACCTCCATGTCTTTGATCTCAATAAACTCCTGAATCTACTAAGTAAGCTCCTTGTCTTGCATATTTTTCTCCCCTCCTCTGACTGTTGATTTTGGTCTTACTCTTCGGCTTGTATCTATTTTTTTCCTTCTACTATTACTTATACTCTTCACCTTTCTTCTTCTTATTGCTTCCACTTCTCTTCTTCTTCTTTCCTCCTATGCTATTGTTCATCCCTCTCCTTCTCTTTTACTTCCTGCATCCTTTGTTTCCTCTTATTTTCATTTTCCATGGATTCTTTCATAATGATTGAATATGATTTCATCTTAGGGCTTTTCTCTCCTCCTGAGCTACATGCAACCTATCTCTTACCTTTCTCGTGTGCTGGGTTGCATGCTTCTTCCCATGCTACCTTTGGAGTAGCTTCCTTCAATGGAGTAACCTGTGATGTACCTGCAAATTTGACTGGCTCGCGGGACTTGGATGCATTATAAAAAGTATTCCATTATTCCTCCTCATACCATTGGAATGTCCGGCTTAGCCACTAAAAATGGATTATCATGTTAGGAATCTGTAATTTTAGCAGATTGGTGAGACTAAAACCACATAAACAACACTTGAACCACTTTGGGATTCTAGGATCTAGCCCTCCTGAATCCGGAGAGGGATCTCTCCAATAAGTGCAAAGATTGATTTATCTTTAAGGATTTTGGGTATGATATTAGGCTAGTTATTAAGAACGAGGGTTTTTGTTTTGTTTTGGATGGTTGAGCATGATTTTTAGTTGAGTGGAAAGTCCTAAATGGAAAGATTTTCAAAGGTGTGAAGTTGCAAGCAATCAGAACAAGATTTGGCTGATTAGATAGATATAACGCTAGTTTTTAGTCCATTAGGCTATGGAGTCATAATAGGGCTTTAATTGTGCAACAATTCAAGATTGGTCCAAGGGGCAAGTCATCTATATCACAAGATATTTGAGATTAAAATGATGGAATGGAACAATAAAAGTGTTGGAGGGGTGGAAACAGACACTAATTTCCAACAGGATTTAACAGTCTCTCCAAACAAGAAGATCCTTTTAAGCAACTGTTTAAAACCAACCAAAGGGTAGGGCTCACCATAAACCTCTTTGGACAAGCTCGTATTAAAGAAAACTCAATAGACAAACAATCCAGTAATCCACAAGAATTACTTTTAGAAAGTATGAAAATAGATAAGAGAAACAAAGTGCAACTTAAGATCAGATAAGATACTTTTAAATCTAGTCTGCTTTCTGCATACACTTAGGGAAACTTTCAGAATTTTACCTTTGGAGAAAGAAGCTAGAAAACAGGGCACACCATCACTTTTCTAGTCTAACTTTACTTAGCAGATAATGAAAATAACATTCAAGAACAATGTTTAAAGCAAACAGTAGGACGAGGGAACGCCAACATTCCTAACTACTTAAACTGTATTGAATCATTCTTAAATAAACAAATTGGAGGAAAACATTGAGATAAAGCTTATCAGTCAGAGAAGGGTACTGTAAACAGTAAATCCTAACTCTATGCTTACTGTTCTTTATTAGAGAATAATGGACAAAATGGCATACATGAAAGGGAAAACAATTAACATAGAAAGAAGCACTTCACCAGTGATATAGACCAGGATCCCAAGAAACAGCTTGTATATTGATGTCAAACCAGTTACATTCTTCAAGTCCAATGTTTCAGTTCAGCAATCATCTTCACTTCTTAGCCTAAATTATTTAATTAGAAACAGAGCTTCAAGAGCCTTTGAACACTATTTACATGTAGAAGTTTCAAGCACAAGTATATTTCAAAGTTCTGCAACCAACCCTTTACAATGAGCTCCTCAATAAGATTTTATAGAAGGATGAGGAGGTCGAAAGAGAGAAAAGATCTTCTGAGTTTAATTAATACAGTTAATGCTTCTCGGCCTTTGAGGGGCTCAATGGAGAATTTTACAGATATTTCCTCTGTATTAATTGTTTTTACATTAAGTATTAAGCTTCCTGGAAGCTTTGTTGACTTTAAAGCTTTGTGTCATCTTTATAATAACTCTGCTGATAGTTTATAGTAGCTTCTTTGATTCGTAATAACTATTCATCTGTATTGGCGTAGATATGCACTATTTCGGTCATTACTCAGCCCTCTGTTGAATGCTTTGAGGCTACAGGTGGCATTGGTAGCTGAGAGGAATCAATTAGCCTCTGATGTGGCAGTGGAGGCTTTCTCTGTCTGGTAGATATTTTTGATTTTCTTTAAACACTGTAAATCTGCTTTAACACTGTGTGTTTAGGCTTAATTAGGCCTATTTCTCTATATTCTGTCTTTTAACTGTGTTTAATTTAGTGGATTAGGCTTTTGATTGTTGATCTTAGTCGTAATCCATTAAAACTATGAAAACAATCTTCAAATTTCCAGTTCTGCTGATTTGATCTTCAACACTGATACTCTTTGATTTATTTAATCTTTGTTGTGTCTTTTTGATGTGCAGGTGCGATAGGGGCTTCATAGAGTTGCCAGCGTTCATGGGACACTGGAAAATGCTGATGGAAAACCCCGTGGAACAATCCCTTTAATGAATAAAGGCCTGGAGGGTCGTCACCCTCGGCCTCTGTTTTTCTTTTAACATAATGGGAAAAACCTTTGAAACCTGCACAAACCATGAAATATTAATAAATCCTGCGTATTTTGGGTAAAACTACTTCAGAGGCTCGGGTTTGGATTGTGACCGTTGGATGAAAACATCCAACGACGGAGATTTGTTTTCAGGGGTCAAAAGGAGAGCGGTTGGAGCAAATGGTGGAATAGATTAAGTTAGGGCCGTTGATCTGTAGAGATCAACGGTCGGGAGTGATTGTAATAATACAATGCGAAGGGGTCACACTATATTAAAATAGGTGAAAATGCGAAGAAAATAAGTTAAAAACCCTTTGGCGGAGGAAAATTGCATTGAAAAGGAAAGTGGGTTTCTGGATGATCGTGGGCCGTCGAATCAGATTGGACCCAGAGATCAACGGCGGTGATTTCTCATTGAAGGCCCTTTTGGAAAGGGCGGAGGGCGATAATGTAAAGTGAGATCAAATCGGGGCCGTTGATCTGCAGAGATCAACGATAGCGGTTGCGCGTGATGAAACACAATGGAAAAATGGAAAGCGGTTTTGGAGGAGAAAACCATGGGTTTCGCGCTACAAAAAGGCAGATGAGCGGTTTTAGCTTTTTGAATGCGATATGCGTTAGAGGCCACCACATGGCTTGTAAAAACCACCTCTATCGCATGATTTTCTGGAATTAACCTCCGTGCTTAAATTTACGCGAAAACGCGCTTCAACTATCAGATCTTGGGTCTCAGATCGAGCGGTGGGAAGTGAGCATGATATTGGATAGATGCGTGGGCGGAACGAGGTGGGGAAGTTTTAATCTGAGCCATTGGATCATGGATTTGGATGGCTGAGATCTGATCTTGGAGGGATAGGTCCCAAAAGTGTTGGGCCTGTCGGGATGAATTTGGACCGTTAGATGTAAAGGATAAATGGTGGAGATTAAATCTGGGTTTAAATGGAACAAAATACAAAGCAGATAATAGGTTAATATGGGCCGTTTATTTGCAGAGATCAACTGCTGAGATTGGCCAAAAAACATTACAAAGTGGGTGTATGAATTTTAACCAAGGTCAGGAAAATTGATATGGACCGTCGGATCTTGACACGTGGACGGCTCAGATTCAATTGGAGGGTTTGCAATCGGCGGGGGCAAAAGGTGCAAGGCACCGATGCAATTGAGAGATGACCGTCGATCTGAGGATTAGATCGATCTGAGGATTAGATCGACGGTGGGAAATGAATCGAAAGAGTCACAAGCGAGAGAATGGGCTTTTGATCGGAGCAAATAAGGGCCGTCGGATCTGGATCTGGTGGGTAGATCCAACGGCTGAGGATCCATCGGGGGAGGCCAATCGGAAGGGGGGTTTAAAACGCACCCGATGCAAATCTCCGATGCGATATTGCGCTGGCCGTTGATCTGGTTTAGATCAACTGTCGGGATTTGTTTAAATCATGCACCAGCGGGACCCTTCGAAACATTGGAAAAATGGATTTTTATGAATTTACAAAGGATTTTTATGATTGGAAAGGACTTATTCATAGTTTTAAGCGCCTGATTGCAAGCTCTTGGGTTATATGAAAAGGATAAAGGGACCGGGGCTTATACGCAGAGGGCAAATCGGATCAGAGGTTTTATATAACACACAAAGAATTGCGCTCTCCGATTTCTTCCGATGCGATAAGCGCTTGATGGGTTTAGTGCTTGGTTCTAGCGCTAGGGAATATGTGGGGAAGTGGTTTAGGACTTATCCCAAAGGGGCTTAAGCCCATAGTTAAAAAGAACTTATTTTTTATGAAATTTTCAAGGCTTTTTGATGGATTTGGGGGTTTCGGTAAGGTTTAAAAAGGATTTTCAAACCTTACAAAAGGTTTTTTATGAAGGGGAAAGGGAAATAAATGGAAAATAGATAAAATTCATGGGAGTAAAGGGGATAAAAATGAAGGAAAATGATGAAGGGAAAAGGAGTAAAATGAGGGAAAAATGGGGATTTTTGCAGCAGTCTTTTCTTCATGGAAAACAACAAAATTTCAGTATTTTGAAAGGGAAACAGCAGTGAAGATTAATCAAAGAATAAGATGCCTTCAATAGACTTCAAGAAATAACAATTTTGTTGCAATAAAACTTGTTTCTTGAAGGCTTAAAAAATGATTTAGCCACCATTTGATATGACAAATTTTATAGGTGGCTAACATTGACTCCACGTGGGGATGGTGCCTTCTTGGAGGCATCAAGAACTTCAGACTTGCATCTCTGGAGGCTGATCAGTGCCTCATCCATTGGGCTACAACCTTCTTTACTTGGAGGATCTTCTTTTGCTCTGAAAACATTAGCAGCCATGAAAAACAATGGAACTTCATCAACACAAACTTTCTACCTACCCAATCCTACTGATCTAACATTTTTTCTTCTTTAGAGTGCACTTGGATTGGCAAACTCTCTTACAACATTTCATTCTTTTGAAAGCAAGAAACTAATCTAAGTCTAATTCTTATTTCTCCGTGAAATCAGATTAAACAGTTGAGTTCATATGCTTCTCTACCTAGTCTACTAATATGTTAGGATTAAACAGTCTAACAGATTTTTTATTCAACAATTTCTAAAACAGAAATTTAAAAGCATACAAGTTAGGATTGAACAGTCCAACTTGTTGCTGATCTATGGCATAAAAAACAAGCTGCACATAGATTTTATTTTACAGAAAATTAAATCAAAATGGAAGGCTTAAGATCTGAAAGTTCTGAGCATGGCCTTCTCTTTTCTTCAGCTCTGTTTTTGAGTTTATTCGAGTTGTTTTTCCTTGTTCTCTGGTTCGGATTTTGGACTTATCAGAACCAGTTTACCTCTGTTTTAGACTCAAATTTAAAACAGATAGGAGTCATTCTTCTTTTGAAAACTAAGGTTCAGATTTTGAGCTTGTTTGAACCTTTAATTTCTATCCTAATCTTCCTAACTGATAAGCCAAGATTAAGCTATTTGGTAAATCGAATTCACTAACCTATCAACAGTAAATTTAAAACTAATTAGTCATGATTAGGCTGTATGACTAACTAGAAGTGTGTTTTTTAGGAGTGGCATTTGAGCTTGCACACTTTCAGACTTTGTTTCTCTTTTTGGTATGGGGCTATACCTTTATTGTTTTTGCAATTTGCCCTCTTTTCCTTCTTCTATTGTTTTTGTATTTTTTATTTTTCTAACTTTGAATGCAATGATGGATGAAATATTTATAATGGAAAAAAAATAAAAAGGCTTTAAAAACATGATAGGATCAAGAGAAGTAATGTTTGAGCATCCTGCCATTGACATGACCCCCAAACAGTTCAGGTTCATTCAACTCCCGCAAGAAATAAGCATTGTTACCAACAGTAGAATGAATGAGATAAGGGCCAAGCCATAAGTTGTCAAATTTCCCATGCTTTCCCTTGTCTTCTCTCTTTGAATCCCACTTTAACACTTTGTCCCCAACATTGAAATTGCTGGCCTTTTTTCTTCTGTCAAAAACTTTTTTGATGCTCTCTTGATTTTGTAATGCTTTATTGTAAACCTCCTCTCTGGTTTGCTGAAGGTGAATGGTCTGATTTATTCTTCTGGTCATATCATTATCTTCAGACTGCACTTCTTGAATCAACTTCATAACTAGCACACCAAGGCTGGTTGGAAAAATTGCATCTGTACCATACACAAGATGGTAGGGTGACATTCCAGTAGATTTCTTTAATGTCAATCTGTCAGCCCATAGTGCAAGAACTAGCTTTGTGTGCCAAGACTTCTTGTTGTCCTCCAACAAATTCTTGATTATGTTCACCAAACTCTAATTTGAGGATTCTACTAACCCATTACCTTGAGGGTAATAAGCAGTAGAATGGCCCAATGTTATCTGATATTTGTGACAGAATTCAACCATATTCTTGGATCCAAATGCAACTACATTATCAGTGATGATCTTCCTAGGACAACCAAATCTAGAGAGGATATGGGTCTCAATTAATTTTATGATGACAGAGTCATTGGCTTGCCTAGAAGGGATGGCTTCTATCCACTTGGTGAAGTAGTCTGTTCCAGTGAGAATCCATCTATGTTGGGCAGATGAGGGTGGATGGATTTCTCCTATGAAGTCAAGTCCCCACTGTTGAAAAGGAGCTTCAACAGTGATTGGATGCAGAGGTAAGGGTAGTAGCTTCCTTTTGCCTTCAAAAAGTTGGCATTTATGACAGGCAATTATCATCTTGTGTACGTCAAGAAAAAGAGTGGGAAAATAGTAACCAACCCTTAGGATTTTGTTGGTTGTTGTCTTCCAGTAGAGATGACCTCCACACTCTCCTTCATGGAATTCGTGCTTAACCTTCTCTGCATCATACTCAAGAAAACATTTAAGCAACATCCCACTTGCATTTTTCCAATAAAGACATTTATCTATAATGCAGTAGTTTACAGCTTTTAACTTCAAAAACCTTGCCTTTGTTTTCGATAGACCAGGAGGTGTATTCAAATTAAGAAAAACATATAGAATATCGGCATACCAAGAGGAATTCATAAAATGGTCTTCAACAATGGGAGTTGAGAATTCTTCTCGGTCATCTAAAGCATTTATCATATTAATATCAAGAACTTCAAAATTTGATTCAGCCATTAATCTAGCTAGACCTTGGTCTTTGATGAGTTTAGTGGGCTTGATCTCTAAATCATATTCAAGTATAACAGCTATCCACTTACCTCTCTTACCATCTGGGTCCTGTGTTAGAATGCCTTGCACAACTGAATTTGGGACAAAGGCAGTGATGTGTGAGTGAAGGATGTACACTCTGAAGTCTTTTAAAGCTTTGACCAAAGCAAAAGCTTGCTTTTCCATAATGTTGTACTTCAGGGGTGAATCTCTCAATGCCTTGCTAAAGAATGCAATAGGTTGCTCTTGTCCTTGTGGGTTTTTCTGCAATAGGACAACAACTATTGTATGTTCTGATGAAAATGAAAAAATATAAAAATATTTTGAAAAATCAGGACTTATTAGAGCTGGTGTTTTGGTTAATGCTTGTTTCACCAACTCAAAGGACTTCTTTGCTTCCAAGGTCCACTTAACCCATTGCTCCTTCTTCAACATGTTTGTAATGTTTCTAAGGAGCTCAGCCAAGTTGCGTATGAACCTTCTCAAGAAATTAATCTTTCCAATGAAAGATTGTAGTTCCTTGATGTTTTGAGGATGAGAGATTTGCAATATGGCCTCAATTCTCTTTGGGTCTATCTTAATACCCTCTTCTGAAATAATGTGTCCAAGAAGTTTACCTTCTTGGAGACCGAATAGTGTTTTCTTAGGGTTTAATGATATCCCAAACTTTCTGCATTTCTCGAATACTTTTCTCAAATGTTCTAAGTGCTCTTCATCTGTCTTTGAAAACACAGTGACATCATCAAGATAGATAATGATGAAGTAGCCTAATTCTTCCGAGAATGCTATGTCCATGGCTCTCTGAAAAGTTGCACCAACATTCATTAGACCAAAGGGCATTTTCACATACATGAAAGTGCCCCAAGGTGTAGTAAACGTTGTCTTTAATTGATCATTAGGATGAACTAAAATCTGATTGTATCTTGAATAGCCATCAAGCAAATAAATTCTTTTGGAACCAACTACTCTTTGTAAAATATGGTCCATCTTGGGTAAAGGGTAATTGTCCTTGAGTGAAGCTTTGTTTAAGTCTCTAAATTCTATACAAAGCCTAATCTCTCCTATTTTCTTCCTAACTGACACCAGATTAGACACCCACTCAGAATATTTAATAGGGACAATAATACCAGCTTCATACATTTTCTTGATCTCCTTCTCAACCAAAGGTAACTGAACAGGGTTTATTCTGCACAATTTTTGTTTAAATGGCTTTTGGTTTTCCTTGAGAAAAATTTTGTGTTGAATTATTTCAGTGTCATAGGATTTCAAATCTTCGTAACTCCACGCAAAAACATCAGAAAATTCTTTAAACAGCTCTATGTATTTGAGTTTAATGTGAGCTGGTAAAGTCTTAGACAGTTTGATCATCATTGGTTTCAGTTCATTGCCTATATTACACTCTTCAACTTTAGTCTCTACAGGCTCCAGTTTTGGCTTCTTGGCCACGTCGTTGAAATCAAACAACTCTTCTAAAGGGGCTAGCCCCTTTGGCAAACTGTGATTGTTAGACTGCAGAGTTTCTAAGTCCTCTGTTTCTAACTCTGCAATCATTTATGTTGTGTTTTCAAGTTTGCTAGATAACAGGTTTACATTAGCAAGCTCAGGAGTCTTTTCTTCTTCATCAAGAAAATTTTCTTCACTGTGGCAGTCTGTTTCATAGTCTGAATCCGAACTCGGTAGTTCGAATTCATTTCTGAGCTGCATGAAGTCTTCTATTTGTTTGTCTCCATCAAGCACTTTCCAATACTTGTCATTATCAAGAATAGTTGGTCTGAATTTAATCTGAATTGTGCATTCTTTAGTTTCATATGGCATTAAGCATGTTCTAGCAGCAAAGGCTAAGCTGTGGGCCATGATATTTTTTCTTCTCGGGACAAAAATCAATTTGGATTCCTCAAAATTTTTCAGCAAATCCATGACATCGTTTCGATAGGCTCTAAGTCTAGGGTGCTTAGCGTTGTATTCCCCATTGACCTGCCTAATGATTAATTCTGAATCCCCATGCACTTTAATTCTTTTGGCTCCTAATTTTTTCAACAAATGTAAGCCTAGAAGAAGGGATTCATACTCTACTATGTTATTTGAACATTGAAAGTTTAATCTACAGGAATGGCCTTCTATGTGGTTCTTCTTAGTGTTACGTATCAAAACCCCTACACCAGCGTTGCTCCTAGTGCAGGACCCATCAAAGTTCATACTCCACAAAGGACTAGTCTCGGGTTCAACAGTTTGACCATTATCTTCTTCAACAAATGTGCTTGTGGCTTACTCTTGAAGATCTGCACTTGATTGAATGTGTTTTAATTCCTCAGGTTTTGAATTGTGTTGAGGACTGTTTTCTTGACTGTCAAGGTTTAAAAGCAATGGACTAATGATTTGTAGCTCAAGACCTGTGTTTGGTTTGCTTTAGTTTAAAGGTTTAGCAAACCATTTCGACACTTCTGTGTGGTCTTCCCCCTCATCTCTGTCGACCATTAATTCATTTAAAGTGACTTGTTCATCCAATATTTCATCATTAAAAAGGATAAATGAATCAAGGCTTGTGTTTACAAAATAAAGGGGAGGGTTTTGTGGTCTGTCTTGGCTAATAACCATGTAATGCATATGGGACTCCCTGTAAAGCCTTCTAGTCTGATTGAAAATAGGGATGGTCACATAAGTCATGTCCATCTGCATAGTTCCCTGTAACTTAGCTCCCCAAGATCTAGATAATAGCATTCCATACTTTGGGGGTACATCAGCCACAACAATATCCATTACTAAGAATTTGGCTGGGATCTGAGCTAAGTTAACGCAGAGGTCTTTGATTAATCCTAAACATTTTACTCTGCTTGAGTCAAAGGAGTAAAGATCTTTATAAGGTCTGGTGATTTCGAGACCCAGGCTCTCCATTGCAGCTTTGGGCATTAAACTATGAGAGGCCCCAGAATCATGCATAGCGTTGTGCAAAATCTTGTCATGAACGTTTAAACTCACATAAAAAGGAGGAACAGGTCCCTCTTGATATCTACCTTCAATCTTAGGACCGAATATGAGCTCTGGCTGGTCATCGTTAAGATTGACAGTGTCATTATTGTCTTCTATGTTTAAAGCCTTCAAAATTTGGGTTCTATATACATTTTGGGAAGCTAGTTCAGAGAGAGGAACCGAGATTTTGATTTTGGAAATTTCCTGCTCCAAAATAAAAGGCATCTGATTCTTTAAAGTGCTTGTTTCAACATTATTAACTGCCACTCTATCAGCAAAGTCAGTTTGCTGATTTTTTCTATTTACATTTGACAAAATTGTTTTAACAGGAGTATTAGCTGAGGTGCTAACACTGCTAAGGTCTGCACTCTGTTTTTCATTGTTTTGAGTGCCTTTCTCTTTACCTTTATCAGAATTTACAGCCACTATTTTGTCTTTCTGTTTTACAATTTTGGGTTTATTTATAGTGCTGCTTTGTGTCACTGATTCAAACAAGTTTTACCATGATTACCATTTTCTTGGTAGTGCTTGAAAGGGCTGATTGTACTCAAGGGGTTTGTATGAAGTCTTAAGGGAACCTAAGATGAAATTTGACTCAGTTCCCCAGTGGAGTCGCCAGAAATGTTAGTTGTTGGTGGCTCAACTGGTTAATATACCAAATGTTCTTGAGACAGGGGTTTTCCGGAGTCCTAAGGTGTGCTTAGACTGACATAAACTCATAAATCCCCAGTGGAGTCGCTAGAAATGTTAGTTGTTGGTGGCTCAACTGGCTAATATAGCAAATGTTCCTGAGATAGGGGTTTCTGACTATCCAAAGATTATTTAAAAATGAAAATAACTCAGATTCCCCAGCGGAGTCGCCAGAAATGTTGGCTCCCCATAATTTGGCAAATTGGTGAGACCAAAAATGCGGAGAGGACACTTGAACCACTTTGGGATTCTAGGATCTAGCCCTCCTGAATCCAGAGAAGGATCTCTCCAATAAGTGCAAAGATTGATTTATCTTTAAGGCTTTTGGGTATGATATTAGGCTAGTTATTAAGACCGAGGGTTTTTGTTTGTTTTGGATGGTTGAGCATGATTATTAGTTGAGTGGAAAGTCCTAAATGGGAAGAGTTTCAAAGGTGTGAATTTGCAAGCAATCAAAACAAGCTTTGGCTAAAAAGATAGATATAATGCTGGTTTTAGTCCATTGGGCTATGGAGTCATAAAAAGGTTTTAATTGTGCAAAAATTCAAGAGTGGTCTAAGGGGAAAGTCATCTATATCACAAGATCTCTGAGATAAAAATGATAGAATGGAACAATAAAAGTGTTGGAGTGGTGGAAACAGATAATAATTTCAACTAGGATTTATAGTTTGTCCAAACAAGAAAAAGCCTTTTAAGCAACTGTTTAAAACCAACCAGAGGGCAGGGCTCACCATAAACCTCTTTGGACAAGCTCGTATTAAAGATAACTCAAGAGACAAACAATCCAGTAATCCACATAATTACTTTCAGAAAATATGAAAACAGATAAGAGAAACAAAATGCAACCTAAGATCAATTAAGATACTTTTAAATCTAGACTGCTTTCAGCATACACTTAGGGAAAATTTTAGAATTACCTTTGGAGAAAGAAGCTAGAAAACAGGGCAAACCAATCACTTTTCTAGTCTCTCTTTACTAAGTAAATAATGAAAATAGCATTCAAGAACAATGTTTAAAGCAAATAGTAGGACGAGGGAATGCCAACATTCCTAACTGCTTAAACTATATTGAATCATTCTTAAATAAACAATATGGAGGAAAACATTGAGATAAAGCTTATCAGTCAGAGAAGGGTACTGTAAACAGTAAATCCTAACTCTATGCTTGCTGTTCCTTATTGGAGAATAATGGACAATATGGCATTCATGAAAGGAAAAAAAATAACAAAGAAAGAAGCACTTCACCAGTAATATAGACTAGGATCCCAAGAAACAACTTGTATATTGATGTCAAACCAGTTACATCTTCAAGTCCAATGTTTCAGTTCAACAATCATATTCACTTCTCAGCCTAACTTATTTGACTACAAACAGAGCTTCAAGAGCCAATGAACACTATTTACATGTAGAAGTTTTGAGCTCAAGTATATTTCAAATTTCTGCAACCAACCCTTTACAATGAGCTCCTCAATAAGATTTTATAGGAAAATGACGAGGTCGAATGAGATAAAAGATTTGTGGGTTCAATTAATACAATTAATGTTTCTCAGCCTTTGAGGGGCTCAATGGAGAATTTTACAGATATTTCCTCTGTATTAATTTTTTTTCATTAAGTATTAAGCTTGCTGGAAGCTTTTGTTGACTTTTAAGGCTCTGTGTCATCTTTGCAATAACTCTGTTTGTCTTGGAATAACTGCTCGACTGTATTGAGGAAAATATCCTCTGTTCTAGTCATTACTCGGCCTCTGTTGAATGCTGTAAGGCTACAGGTGGCATTAGGTAGCTGAGAGGAATCAATTAGCCTCTGATGTGGCAGTGGATGTATCATATGTTTGATAAATATTTTTGATTTGTCTTTAACTATGTTTAATTTAGTGGATTAGGCTTTTGATTTTCGATCTTAGCCATAATCCACCAAAAATGTGAAAACAATCTTCAATTTTGTTGTGGTTAGGTCTTTAACAATGATACTCTTTGATTATTTATGCATTGTTGTGTCTTGTTGATGTGCAGGTGCGACAGGGGCTTTATAGAGCTGCCAGCGTTCATGAGACACTGGAAAACGTGGTGTTGCAACCCTGTGGAACAATCTGTTTGATAAACAAAAACCCGGAGGATCGTCATCCTCGGCTTTTATTTTCTTTCTAAAATATTTGAAAAAACCTTTGAAACCTACACAAACAAAAAAATATTAATAAATCCTGCATATTTTTTTGTTTAACTGCTTTAGAGGATGTGATTAGGAGCATGGCTTTTGGATGAATGCATCCAACAGTGAAGATCGATCGCGGGAGGTCAAAGAGGAAAGTGGTGGAGTGAACGGTGCAAATATTAAGTTAGGGCTATCGATCTTCGCAGAGATCAATGGTTGGGAGAAATAGTAATAAGATAATGTGAAGGGGTCACATTATAATTACATAGGCGAAAATGCGAGAAAATACAAAGGAAAATGGGAAAAATCCCTTTGGCGGAAGAAATGTATTGAAATGAAATTTGGGGTTTCTAGATGATCGTGGGCCGTCAGATTAGATTGGACCCAGAGATCAATGGCAGAGATTTCTTATTGAAAGCCCTTGGTGAAGGTGGAGGGTGATAGTGTAATGGCCAGATTAGATCTGAGCCATTGATATGCAGAGATCAACGGTGGGGAGCATAACGCGATGAAACACAATGAAAAGGGGAAAGTGGTTTCGGGAGGAGAAATCAGCAGTATCACGCAGTGAAAATATGGGTAAGCGGTTTCACCTTTTCGAACGCAATATTTGTTCCCGCTCGACACGTGGCATTTCAATACCGCCTACATCACGTAAATTTCAGGAATTAACGGTCGAGCATAAAGTAATGCGAAAACGTGTGTCAACCGTTAGATCTGGGGCCTCAGATAAAATGGTGGGGAATGAGCGTGAAATCGACAAGATGCGTGGGCAGAAGCAGGTTGGGTGGTTTTAATCTGAGCCATTGGATCTGAAAACGAATGACGGAGATCATATCTGGAGGAAAGTAGGGCCCATGAGAGTTGGGCCTATCGAGATTATTCCGAACCGTTAGATGAAAACAGATCAACGGTGGAGATAAAAACTGGAGTTGAATGGAAAAATAAACAAAGCAGAGGAAGGGTTAAAATGGGCCGTTGATCTGCAGAGATCAACGGTTGAGATTGGCTAAAAGAACATTATACAGGGGTTTTCATGTTTTTAACCATGGTTGGGAGGTGCAATCTGGGCCATCGGATCTTGACACATGGATGGCCTAGATGTAATCGGGGTTTTCGTGATCGGCAGGGCAATGGACATGGGAGCATCGAAGCGATTGACTGTGGGCCGTCTATCTGCAGATCAAATCGACGGTGGAGGATGAATCGGAAGACTGACAATCGGAGGTGGTGAATAAAATAATAAACTGCACCAATGGAAATCTCTGATGCGATATAGCGCTGGCCATTGATTGGTCCGGGATCAACGGTGGAGAAGAGCTTCGACCAATGAACTGCGAGCTTAGTTATAATATGAAATAATTGAAATTTTATGGAAAACAAAGGTTTATTGCATCGGGGCGGGTTTATTTATAAGATGCTTGGCGCTCGATTGCGAGGCCTTAGATATATGGAAAAGAAAAGGGACCGGGGTTTATATATATAAGGGCCAATCACATTGGAACAATGGTGCAGGCCTTTCCAATCTACCTATTTAGAAAATCTCTGATGTGAGATTATATTGACCGTTTGATCGAGAAAAGATCAACGGTTCTTTTCACTTAAAATATTGAACCGGCGGGTTCCCTTTAAAACATTGAAAAATGGGTTTTTATGAATTTATAAAGGAAAAAGGCATCGAGGAATGGTTTATATGAAGTGTTAAGTGCCTGATTGTGGGCCTTTGGTTTTGTGAATGAAACAAAGGATCGAGGCTCATATATAAAGGAGCTCATCGGATCGGAGGATTCATAAAAGCCAAAAGACTTGCGCGCATGAATTGTTTCCGATGCGATAAGCGCTTGAAGGGTTTAGCACCTGGTTCTAGGGTGTGGGCATATGTGGGGAAGTGGTTTAGGATTTAGCCCAAAGGGGCTTAAGCCTATGGCTAAAAAAATACTATTTTTTATGATTTTTTCCAAGTTTATCAATGGATTTGGGGGTTTCGATAAGGTTCAAAAGTGAGTTTCAAACCTTATAAAAGGAATTTTACGAAGAGAAGAAGGGAATACATGAAAAATAGAGGAATTTTATGAGGAAGCAAGGGGGTAAAATTGAGGTTAATTTGAAGTGAAAGGAGAGGAAAATGGGATTTATGTAGCAGTCTTTTCTTTATGAAAATAGCAGATTTTCAGCGTTTTGAAAGGGAAACAACAGTGAAGGTTAAACAGAGGGCATGATGTCTTCATAAGGCTTCAAGAGATAACAATTTTTTGCAATAAAAATTGTTTCTTGAAGGCTCAAAAAATGATTTAGCCACCATTTGATATGACAAATTTTATAGGTGGCTAACAGTGTATATCCTCCTCTTTTTTATTTTTTTATTCCTTTTCTTCCTCCTCTTCACAATCTATCTAAAATAATTTCTTCTCAATGCACTTATGACCTTTAGTGTATTTTCTATCACAACTATAACAAAGCCATTTTGTTTTTTTTCCTCTAAATTGTTGTGGTGTAAACCTTGTAGGTTGTGGAAGGCTAGGAGAAACAACACTTCCATATTTATAGTTGTGAGTGGTAGAATTCCTTGTTGCCATAATTTTACTTTCAAATTTTCTTGCCACCCTGAATTCCTTTTGCAATGAATTAGGTTCCCGAAGGTGAACCTCATGTTGGATGTTATCCTTTAAAGTCCCTATGAAGACATCAATCATATGATCCTCTGGAATATCTGTTACCCTATTATTCAATTTTTGGAACTCCTCAATGTGTTATGGCATTGAACCCTTTTGTTTGAGATTTATCATTTGGCTAAAGAAGGTGTTCTTCTTTGTATCCTCATAATAATATACCCTTTCCTCCGTACAAATTGACCAAGTGACAAGTGTTTTACGAGAACAAATTCATCGATACCATACAAACTGATTGGGTTATAAATATAAAGTTTCAATGCGTACCTTTTGTTAGTGTTGCACATCATGGAGATCAAAATATTGCTCCATTTGTAGTATCTAGGTTACTGGATCCTTGCCATAAAAATTCCTCATATCATTTTTAGGAATGTGGTGGTTCTCAAACCCATCATTGGAGTTTCTAAAATCACAATTCATATTCCTTTTGTCCTCATCATGATTTTCATGGATTACCTTGTTACCACCGAGAAGCCTTTCTTGCAACAACTTTGTCAATCCTTCCTTCAAACATTCCATGTTTGCTTTCAAACCATCCATATTAGCTTCCATGCCATCCTTCAAACCATCCATAATAGCTTCTATGTATGATTTTAAACCATCCATGTCACCTTTTAAACCATTCATGTCACCTTTTAGTTCAACTTTTGCTGCTTTTTGTGAGACCAAAATTTGTTGCACTTGGTCTCGAAATTTTGATATATCATGCTGCAATTCTTTCTCTTTGTGTGTCACATTTGAGCTCTTAGAGGCCTTAATGGGTGTGGATTTTTTTTTTTTATAAAGGAATTTTAGAACTAAATATTGATATATATATGCTTCAATAAGCCCTCGGAATCACTTCAAATTGATTTTTCAAACAAAAGTTATGCAATTTCAAAAAAAATACGCACCTTTTTTATTCCTTTGTAGGAGCTCGATCTTGAATCTGTTGCATTTTGTAATTTCGGATCTCCAAGGTCTGAAATTTCATCCTATGGTATCCCTTTGTGTCTTCTTTCCAACCCCATAAGTCAAACCAAGATTGGATTCTTCAAGAAATATCTATGCTCGATCTCCCACAACGACCTGATTATAGACTAGTTTAGTAGAGTGAATTTGTATGGAGTCCCATGTGTCATTTTTTTCGACCTTCAACTTTGAAATTTCTACATGAAAATATACAGTCTTTTTACTTTCAGTCACTTTTTACAGAATTCAAATCCGATGCCTAAAACGAAAGTTATGACAATTTTACCTAGGTCACTTGTTTGAGACTGATTTTTAGAGCCTGCAAAAACGCTAAATTCCCCGGATCATATCTCTAAAAATATAGCAAACCGAGATCTAAAATTTTTACATGAAATTCACCACAATTTTGAATCCACGTATTAAAAATTTCGGCTTCTTAATTCTCGTAGAAATTTTTTTATAGGGAAAATTCCAATATGTCATGTTTGAAGAAGCGAAACTCTAGATTCCCAAGCTCTGATACCAAATGTTATGCAACCAACTCACAAAACAATAGAAATAGTAAACCAAAAACTTATAAAATATCCTCCTCGAGGGGGAAACCTCCTATACATTACATAAATGAACATTTATTGGATGATTCAAATGAAAAAATATTTGTTCTATATATAGGAGTCTAAGGGGTCACAATCTAATGCGAGTTGACATAACAATAATATTGTAAGGGTGCAACAATAACAATAGTGGGCTTCTATGGGGCACAATAATAAAAATATGGGGACTACATGGGCACACCAATAACAATAAGGGGGATACGATAAGGGAATACACTAGTATTATAGGGACCTAACAACACCTCGTAATAACAGCTCGTAACTCACGCAGATCTAGATCATTTCCTGACAACTAAGAAGAAAACTCAACAAGCCTATCGCATTTCAAGACTCTTCCATTTATACATTATTCTAACATTCCCCCTTAATGGAGAAATCGATTTTCTACAATACATAAGTAGCAATGTTTGTTGGTCTAAGTCTCAGCTATGCTTGCAAATATGCCTCAAACATTTTGTTTTGACTTTCTTTGCTTCAACATATTGATGATATTTCTTCTTGAACTTGCTAATCCAAACTCTGACACTTTCAACCTCTTTAGTCTTCTTCCTACTCCAGATCATCAACTATATATATTACTTCTTATTTCAACTAGAATGACGCCAGTCAATTTCAACACCTTTTTCAACAAGTTCACTTTCATTTTCAATATTTTCTTGTTCATTAGACAACACCCACATCAATCCATAATAAAATCTTATTTCTTTTGGGCTCTAATACAATAGGATACCATGGACATCTTGAGCTGAGTTAACTATTGTTTCAACCTCCATGTTAGTTGCCTCAATCATTGATTCTTCATTCTATTTAGTTTCAAGATTCTTCATCATCCCAATCGTTGCTCCAAGTCCTGCATAGTTCAATGAGTTTCTTATTCCATTCTTCAATAAGTTTAGTATCTACATCATAATCAAGCTTGACATATTTAAACATGTTTTTCCCTTTAAATTTTGTTATTATCTCCTCACCATGATCTTCTGCTAAGTTCTCATCAACCACTTGATCATCAAAAGAAAACAACCATTTATAAATCAACTTCTTTTTAGAGATAACCTATAATTTATTTTGATAACACAAGTATCCATTATAAAATTTAATTGAAAATTCCTTTTTCTTCAATTAATTAGTTGTTTTAAAGTCCTCCATGGCTTCCTCACTGCATTCAATTTCAGGTTGATTAAAATATGTATTTGACATTTCATATACTTTTTTTGAATTGTTTAAATTCTCTTCTGAATTTTTTTAGGTAACAATCATAAAACTTGACTTGACATTACAAAAATATTGGCTTCAAACAAAACTAATTACAAAACACTCCTTATTTCTCCTTTTTACCAAGAAGAAAAAAAAAAACCACTCACAATAATCACCACATAACTTAATTGTAGGCACCTTAAAAAAATGTTCACCCCTAAAAAATGTCATTTCACAATTTACCCTTCATAAAAAAAAAACCTCATAAATTCTTTCCACCAAAAAAAAATTACCATAAAATTTTCATTCATAAATGTATGGCTTGGCTTGATTTAAAAATCAAATCATACCTTTCAACTCAGACAAGAATAGTGGTAAATAAATATTCACTTTCACATGAAACAATGACATATCAAATTCACTAATTCGATGCTTTCACACCTAAAAAAAACTCCTCCGCTTGCACTAACTAGAACACCCTTTTTGCCTCTAGTATGTGGCTCATCAACATATCTCAATTCCAAATAATGCAACAAATCTCCTCTTGAAAAAAATTCAAAATCCAAAAAACATTACTAATAGTAGGTACTAAATGATCCCACAACCCTCACAGATCTAGGTCCTCTTGCTCTTAGATCTGAAGCCTCTCTAGATCTCCCCCTTTGGCTTTGATACCAAAGTAGAAAATACAGAGTTAAACACATCGCAATACTTTTTATTAGTTCAGGCCTAAGCCTGCTTACACTGGCTCACTACAAATACATCACAATGTGTCCAATTATATTACTATGAGATCACTAGCCTTAATGGACATAACAACATGGAAGATACACAGTCTGACTCAGCTACAACTCAGTTACATTGGAAAACAGTTACTTCTAAAAAAACACCTCATAACTCACATAGATCTAGATCATTTCCTGACAAGTAGGAAGACAACTCAACAAACCTATCACATTTCTATACTCTTCCATTTCTACATTATTCTGAAAATTGTAGCTCGAAATTCAAACCACATGGTGCAAAGCATGCACAAGAATTCCTCCACTGTAAAATTTTATTGTAAATATGGACCATGAAATCGTTCTACTGAATTTGGTGATATTGGATTTTATTGTACCTGATATTCCAATGATTCAATGATAAAAGAGAGAAATAAATTGGAAAGGAAAATAATTGTCGTAGCTAAAACCCTCCCATTGATTCAAAAGAAACGCATTTACAACATTTGGAAGGAATATTTCTATAAGGAATGGCTCGTGAATGAATACACAATGGATACAATTACACACACTGACAATATAATGTGTATGCTAGCCTTTAGGGTCACTTGAAAGATTTTGGTCATCTCTTGAGGAGGAAATGGAAATAGATAATGGCAGATGCATTAGTGCTCCATTGTGGAAGCATTATGTGGAGCATTTATCTAAATTGATTTTATTCTCTAATCGAAGAGTTGAGCATAAAAATAATTACATGGAATTAGAAAATAATAAACATCCTAAGCATGTAGCAAAATTTTTGAGTAACATAAATAATGCAGAGATGCAATTTTGTGTTCCTGATTGTTTACTCAGATGTATCATGAAGGAAATGGCAGGGTTGAAACCCCCTTGCCATTGATGTCATGGAAGGAGGTAAGAATAAGTAAGGATAAATGTTTTGAGATAAAAAATGGGGAGGAACATAGTGTTTCCATCAATGCCCAAGGGGGGGGATGTTATTAATGTTGGAATTGATGTCAATTGTTTTGTTATGCTGATAGAAATTGATTACATGTTTGATGACTATGATGTGCATGAAGGCTCGAGGTTGATGTGGAGCGATAAAAAGGTGTCTTTGTAACTCCTAATTACCTCACATTAATTGTCAACCCAGGGACGACTTTTTGTTTCAAGAGTGTACTCAGTCTGAGGCGGCTATTTACTCAAGAGTAATGTTTGTAAAGATGTAGTATAGAAATACAAATGCAGAAATAATAAATGCTTGAAAAGAAATCTTCTTGAAAAGAAATCTAATTACAAATGATAGAAATGTAAAGACTACACTACAACAACCTTGCTAGACATCGATTAGGGATGCAATAGTAATAACTCTTTCCCCTAGAAATCGATGTGAGATGACCAAATCTGGGGACCTGGAATGATTAGCTCTGCCCTCTACAGTTTAGAGATCTCAAAGCAAGTGAAAACAACTCAAAGGAAACGAAATCTAAAACGCAAACTGGAAAGGAACAACAATCTAAAAGCAATGAACAGGAATTGAATAGCAGCGTAAAATAAACAGTGAATTCAATTCATAACCAAGCAAACTAGATTTCTACTCTTTAATCCCGTCGACAACCACGCAACAATCAACTATCGTAATTCATAAACAAAAGGAATAACAACTGGAATTAGATACAGAAAAACAACATTTTATAACAATTGAATCATGAATCATGCTTCTTGTAAAGAATGGAATAACAATGACTCTGTATTTGATCCAATTAGCAATAACTCAATTCTTTAATTGTAATAAACGAACTTCACACAACAAAAATAAACTAATAGAAATACAAACAGCAGATCGCTCCACCAGGGCCGGGCCCTCAACCACCGGTGAAGCGTTGCTGTGCTTTACTCCAGCGCTTGAGAAATGGAACAACAGTGAACTCTTTTATTAATCAGGCATTAATAATGTTTACAAACAGCTCACACTCTCTTCACAAGAGCCGATGCACAATTCTGCAAATTACAATAAGAAAAGTCTCTCCATCCTCTCATACACAATACATGCTTCCCCTTTTATAATCAGAAGGTGGATAAATTAAATAGAAAATAGGATCTCTAATAATAATATTGAATTTCTTCCAACCAATTGATCAACAATAAAATAGATTTACATCCCTCTTTCAACAACAGCAAGTCAAATTTGGCTTTGTAGCTAAGATTTGGAGGACGGCCGCAACCACAGATTTGAGAAAATCGTGCTCAAAGAACCCTGCGTTTCTCTCAGTACAAGCCGAATTTGGGCAAACCGTTCTTTCCTAAAGTTAATTGGGTCCGTTCTGAACAAAACCCATGTTCCGGATTTTCTAGATTCGTCTTCATTTGCTCAGAATCTCAACCGCAAAACTGTCACTCCTTATTCCAGCGCATTTCTGAGTTGGCACTTTTAATGATCAAATCTTCAATCTGGAAATTATCTTGTAGGCTAAAAATGGTGAATAATGTTATAACCAACTTATTAAAACCATCATTGATAAAATAATTCATAATCATCAATTTATTAGAAATAAAGGAAGATAAATAATATTCATCCATAAGAGCATAAATCATTTATAAAATGGATTTAAATAATAAATTATAATAAATGACGTGATGAAGAATGGCAGAAATGGGTGGAATAAGCATTCACAAGTGATAATAATAATGGCATATTAACGGCCCAACATACCCCCACACTCAATATGTTGCATGTCCTCATGCAACGAAAACTGAATATATTGCATGTCTTCATGCAACCCAAAGACAAAAACCCATGTGTTAACCAAGCAATAAAAATTTGAGAACAAATGAATGCTTCCTTAATTAATGAATATTCAATTTTAGCAATCTTGATGAAGGCATAACAATTTTTATATTGACATTCAACTATATGTATATATGAAGTTGCAACAAAATATGATATAAGTAACATCAAACTTCATTAACCATTTTCTCAAAAACTACAAACCAGCTTTTGTTGAAATTTGGCAAGTAAATTTATAATATATGAATGCCTTTATGATCCAAAAATTAGATCGTTTTGATGCACGGATCATGAGATATCAACAAAATGGCTGTAGGTGAGAGTGCATGATTTCCTAAATTTTATGAACCAATATTTCTTGAAATTGTCTGGGTTTGTATTAATGATACGTCTGCATTTCCCAAAAATCACAAGAATTGAGTTCATAGTTTTAAAAATATTATGGAAATCAATTTATGCACTGAAATTGTATGCCTTAAATGAGAAAGAAAATTGAAAACATCCATCATGCGTAGCAATTCCTCCCCCTCTCTGAAAAATTAGCATGCCCTCATGCGATGCTAGAAAAAAATTGAGGTGGTTGCTACCAGCTGTTGAATTCTATGTTTGGTGTAAAACAACATGGAATAAGGGAGGTGGTGAGAGTGGATAAGAATAGCAATGGATGATAAAGAAGATGAATAACATGGTCATAAGAAAGAAATGAATGAAAGGAACACTCCCCCATACTCGAAAATGATATGCTGCTGAAAAAGGGAAAGTGGTAAAGATGTGGAATGAAGGATGATAAATAATGCTCAAAATGGATTTTCATGAAATTCTCCTAAATTCGTAATAAATCAAAAAATTATGCGATTTTACCTCAAGTTTTACCTCCAAAAATGTGGAATGACATATATGGACTGGCAGTTGTTGAAGCTGATGTAGGCAGAGTTGGTGCTGAAAGTGATGCAAAAGATGGAATCCAGGTAAGCACATCATGTCTGAAGAATTGTTCACGTTCGCGAGTTGCAATAGTGTGGTCATGCTATGAATAGAATTCTGCCCATACTTGTTGTTCTCCTATAAACAAATCACTAGTTTGCATACAATGTTCTTGAATCCATAGTGTTAGTTTTTGCCCATACTTGTTGTTCTCCTGTAAACAAAGCACTATTTTGCATACAATATTCTTGAATCCATAGTGTAAGCAATAGATAAGATGCATGCAAAAATTTCAATCAGAAATACTTATGTATACATGCAATACTAATATTTTGGCAAATCAACAAGTGATGGCAGAGTGCAGTAATCATATCGCATGCAATCCCATAATGCATACATTCCCCCCTCCAATTGGAAAAGGAATTCCATGACCATAAAGCAGATGAGAGGTGTTGTGCTGACGGCAAGGCAAGGGAATGAACAATACAGTAGTAAATAAAACAGAGTACACATATCAATGATAGGACAATGAGAGTTATGATTATAATGAGAGCAGAGTGTGTAAAGATAGTTATGAATAAGAGATATGATGCTTTGGATTGATGATAGTTTATGCAAAACGAAAAAGGACAACAATATTCTAAAAAGATGCTTAACTGACAGCATTCTAGCTGAAAATGATGTGATTGATCTGAAAACACTTTCTCATGCATAAAGGTTCAAAACAGGGAAAAAAAAATTAAGGAAATAACTTCTCTGATAAAAAGAAAAAATAAGAAAAGGGTATTATAGTAATAATTGACGATAAGATATAACTTCAATACCATAAGCAGAGCCGCTGCTACCAGCAGACGTCCATAGCCTCGGCAGGGTTGCTTTTTAACCCATATGAGCCAGAATCCTCAATTTATAACTAGAGAGTTACATTGTTGTTCTACAGAAGAGATCAGTGTGCTGGCGTGGTAACCAGATAACCACACTGCCATTCACTGGGATGTAGCAAAAGTGATCAGGCCGGCTCGTGATGAGACCTCCCGTTCCAAGGATAATTTGACTATCCCATGGATCATAACCCTGGTGTGGTGGCCATAATGGGAATGTCACTTTCTTACAACCTTATGAACATGGTAGGCTGGCTCGTAATGAGACCCCCTATCCTCCATCTATGAACAAAATTTTGTTGTTATTACACAATTTTATGATAAAAAGAGGGAGGCTCAGTACTCCTTAAGAGCAAGGATGGTGGAAGAAGTTGAACATGTCAATAGAAAAATATACCCATAATCTCATTTATTACAGACAGAGAATATTATAATCCAGAAGGGTGGAACCAGCATGGTATTAAGATGATCAATCAATATCATGTTCAACAGAAAACAATGCAGTAAAGTAGTATATAAATAATTGTGTCCCTTTTGAAACAATAGAAAAAGATACCCATAATCTCATTTATTACAGACAGAGAAGATTATAATCCAGAAGGGTGGAACCAGCATGGTATTACGATGATCAATCAACATCATGTTCAATAGAAAACAATGCAGTAAAGTAGTATATAAATAATTATGTCTCTTTTGAAAATATTCTATCATCAAGGAGCTGTCCTGTTAAAGATCATAACGTGAATGATATTAACTCGCTTCAATAGAATCCATAATTCTTGTCCTCATAAAAATAGTGTACTTCATGCCATGAAGGGGAATCAGTAAAATGTGGTTGAGATGAACTAAGAACAATTCCACAAGAGGAAGGAAGGGTTGCTTTCGAAAATACTCCCAAAGTGTTGCTTTTTTTGAATGAACAGCAAAAACATGCAAAAAAGTGTTGTTCCTTGTAGGGAACAACAAAGGAAATACACACAAAAAGCAAAAATGAAAAGAAAAGTGTGAAAATGCACCAGTGTATTTCTTGGAAGAAATGAACAGCAAAAACTAAAGTGCTGTGATTTTCCTTTGGAAAGACAAAATGTGGGTCTTGATACCAAACATACGAAAAAAAAACAAATTAATTTGACTATGGTGTATATGCGGATATGATTTACACTCAAGATGGGCAATACTGGAAACACAAAATATAAGAGAAATTAGAAAAAAAAACAACAAAAACAGTATGTAAATAAATAAATTAAGTTACAACAGCTATGATGTTATGTCAAAAAAAAATGATCTCTTTGAAAAATGTTTTGGCAGTAGTGATAAGACATGAATCTTCAAATTGAAATCAATTCTTCATTTGTTCTATTATGAATCCGTTGGGTAATGAGTTGGATGAAATTCCTTTGTTCTATTAAAATTTGTTTCAAGAATCACTCGTCCATAATTTGACCTTCTTTATTTTCCCAAGACCTGCAAAAAACGAGTGTCTACCTGCAAGAAAACATTAAATCATGGAGAAAGAGAGGTGCGCGGGCTCCCCTAATCCAAGAATTATGCAAAAAACTAACAAGTAGTTACTCTGTAAAACAAATCCACGGAGAAAATAACAAAATAAAATTTATTTGTTACCTGCGGGAGAGCAGTGGCCAATCATGCTAACCTGCAGTGTTTTAGTCGCAACTTCTTTGTTTTTCGTCCAAATTGAGTGATTCCAAAGCCAAATGAGAGCTAATTCAAAGTTTAATCTTCAATAGCAACAGGTTTTAAAAATTCAATGATATGATATGTCAATTTTACTTAGAACAACCTGCATAACAGAGTCATTTTCGCTTACCCCACTTAGAACAACAGTGAATGTTTTAAGCATAGATTCTTCGTTTGATGTCGGATTCGAATTATTCAAATTGGAAATGAAAGTATATTAATTTATTTATCTCCAATACAAACAGGTTTTGAAGAAAAGAAGAATTGATAGGTGAAATACTGTAAGGAACATCCGGAAAAACAGAGTTTTAAGGGTGCTGATTTACGATAGACAGTCAGTATTTTGATCATAACTTCCCCATACGATATCGAAAATGAGTGATTCCAATTGCATTGTAAACTAGATTCATAGGGGAATCTACCATAGAAACAGGTTTTAAAAATTCATTCATTTAGACCTCCAAAACCTGACTGTCCCAACTCTGTTCCTGAGCTGCCCGCTAGACATCCGGTCAATGTTTTGGTTCTAACTTTTTCGTTTCAAATCCAAATTGACTGATTCAAATTGGGTTAGAAATTAGACATCAAGGGCTATCTAGTGTAGAAACAGGTTTTAAAAATATGGTCATTTAGGCCTCCAAAAACTGACTGTCCCAACTCTGTTCCTGAGCTGCCCGCTAGACATCCGGTCAATGTTTTGGTTCTAACTTTTTCGTTTCAAATCCAAATTGACTGATTCAAATTGGGTTAGAAATTAGACATTAAGGGCTATCTAGGGTCGAAACAGGTTTTAAAAATATTCATTTTTGGTCCCTCAAAACATGACTGTCCCGACTGTTTTTCCAGAAAGTTCATCAAGCCCGCAAGAAAAAAAATTGATATTCAAGCATTTTTTCAAATTGGTGATAAAAAATGAATATGAGTGTTTTTAGAGCTATTATTTCCATTATAAGTCATCTACATACACAAATGAATTAAAAAATTATCACCAATATTGATTTGCATAGCATGTTGCAACAAAAAAACAACTAGTTTTACATAAAAACAAAATGCATTTATTTATTCCCTTATTTATTTTATGTTTTATACTAACCTATTTTGATTTGAAAAATGAATATGACTACGTATATGAGTACTTCCAGTGGAGCCATTTTCGAAATAAGGCTTCATGTATACACATACCCAAATTTGAAAAATACATGTTGATAAAAATTAGGGTATGAGAAGCCAACTTCCCTTGAAAAGATGGAGTCAAAAATTGTTGAAGTGTGGAGCAATGTTGCAAACAAGTGATGGAGTGAAACCAATCTTCAATACATCCTTTATTTTCTTGATTTCCCATCATATCATGAGGTTCTTGAGCTTTTAAAATGGTTTGTTGATACAAACTAGAAGTAAGCTCATTTTCTTCCATAACTTCTACAATTTTTGAATTTGAAACATTCTGAATCTCATTGTAAGTTTTCTCTAATGGCGCATGTGAGATAGAATGGGTGGGAAGGGTGGGTAAATTTGGAAGTTCAACACTGTAAGTATGTTGTACTGGTTTATTGCGGTGAAGGTGTGGAATTAGTTGAGCAGGAAATTGTGTATGGAATGGAGCATTGTGATGATGTGTTTGGTTGGGTTGAGTGGATAAATTTGATATGCAAGCAGGATGTTGTGAAAGAGCTGGTGGAGAATATGGAGAATGTGCTTGTGCTACAAGATGAAGGAGAGTAGTCATGCAATCATAAGGTGAACCATGCCAAACTTGTAGATAAGATTGGTGGTTATATTGAAATTGACATGGCTGCCCTAGAACATGAGTATTCCATAATGGATTATGCAAGTAAGAGAATGGAGAAGAAGTGTTTTGAACCATACCTGTAGGCCATGATGTAGCTTCCTTATCTCTTTGATATGCTACTTCCATCCTAGATAAGGATGAGGGAAAAACACTTCATCAAATTCTTCATTTTTATGAACCTGCAAAACGTCCAATTTTGAGCTTAGAGAGCTAATAAAATCAACTTTAAAATTTTCAAATAAATCATTGATTTCAGCTCTTATGTCTCCTATTCTTGTAGCAGATTTGGAAAAGAAAAAACAAACATCTCTAGAATTCTTACCAGCCTTGGAGATTCCTCTTGAATACCTTGTACCTGACTCTAAACATAAATATATGATAATGACATGCCTCTTAACCTTTCTATCGATTTGAGGTTTAAAGATTATCACGTTCTTCAGAAGAAGTGTTTGAATCTGTTTTCATCTTATGTTTGGTTTTAAGGTTGGCATCAATGAATTTACAGTATCATTTTCATCATACCTTATGTCTATCTGAAAAATATCTTCATTGGTTTACTGATAAGTCTTGGTACTTCTTCAAGAATATGTTTTTCATGTCCTCCCATGTTTTGATGCAGTTCCCACCTAGGCTCATGAACCATCAGAGAGCTGCTCCTTTTAGAGTAAGAGGAAACACTTTCAATATTTGATCATTAGTACAATAATCATATCCTCTACAAAGTATTTCGAACTCAAATAAGAATGTATCTGGATCTTCATTTGCTAAACCATGAAAATTTGGTAAAGATGGGGGAATTATGTGCATTTGTGTCACTCCTCCTAGATCTTTGATGGGAAATTCAAAAGTAGAAACGTGAGCCATTTCTTACCATAATATAAGATGTTCTTCATGTGTTTCTTCGAGGCTCCTTCTTCAAATGTTCCTGTCAATCGGTTAGTGAAATGGGTGGTGCTTACATCACCACTTGAATGAAATCATGTGATCCATTTTTTAAAAATTTCTATCTTTTTCCTAATCATTCACACAAAAATTCAAACATCTATTTCTACCCAACAAAGCAACAACAAATCTGTTAGGAAAGCGGACAGTGGAGCAGGGCTTTTACATGCTCCGCACGTAGGTTCTTACCTTCCGTTTTTAAGATCCAACTCTTCCCTAGCAGGCACTCATCAGATGCACACTACTCTTTAAAAATGGCTACACTCTCCCCGGCAACGGCGCCAAAATGTGGAGCGATAAAAAGGTGTCTTTGTAACTCCTAATTACCTCACATTAATTGTCAACCCAGGGACGACTTTTTATCTCAAGAGTGTACTCAGTCTGAGGCGGCTATTTACTCAAGAGTAATGTTTGTGAAGATGTAGTATAGAAATACAAATGCAGAAATAATAAATGCTTGAAAATAAATCTGCTTGAAAAGAAATCTAATTACAAATGACAGAAATGTAAAGACTACACTACAGCAACCTTGCTAGACATCGATTAGGGATGCATTAGTAATAACTCTTTCCCCTAGAAATCGATGTGAGATGACCAAATCTGGGGACCTGGAATGATTAGCTCTGCCCTCTACAGTTTAGAGATCTCAAAGCAAGTGAAAACAACTCAAAGGAAATGAAATCTAAAACGCAAACTGGAAAGGAACAACAATCTAAAAGCAATGAACAGGAATTGAATAGCGGCGTAAAATAAACAGTGAATTCAATTCATAACCAAGCAAACTAGATTTCTACTCTTTAATCCTGTCGACAGCCACGCAACAATCAACTATCGTAATTCATAAACAAAAGGAACAACAACTGGAATTAGATACGGAAAAACAACATTTTATAACGATTGAATCATGAATCATGCTTCTTGTAAAGAATGGAATAACAATGACTCTGTATTTGATCCAATTAGCAATAACTCAATTCTTTAATTGTAATAAACGAACTTCACACAACAGAAATAAACTAATAGAAATACAAACAGCAGATCGCTCCACCAGGGCTGGGCCCTCAACCACCGGTGAAGCGTTGCTGTGCTTTACTCCAGCGCTTGAGAAATGGAACAACAGTGAACTCCTTTATTAATCAGGCATTAATAATGTTTACAAACAGCTCACACTCTCCTAACAAGAGCCGATGCACAATTATGCAAATTACAATAAGAAAAGTCTCTCCATCCCCAATCATCCCCATCTCTGATCTCTGTTTTCATTTAAATAGAGAGAGATCAGAGAGAAGTTACAATAAAGATAAGTACAGCATGATTTACATTACAAAATTGGATTGCTTCTAACCATTTGATCAACAAGAACAAGGCGAATTTGGCTTTGCAGCTGAGATTTGGAGGACGGCCGCAACCACAGATCTGAGAAAATCGTGCTCAAAGAACCCTGCGAATCTCTCAACACAGGCCGAATTTGGGCAAACCGTTCTTTACTAAAGTTAATTGGGTCCATTCTGGACAAAACCCATGTTCCGGATTTTCCAGATTCGTCTTCATTTGCTCAGAATCTCAACCGCAAAACTGTCACTCCTTATTCCAGCGCATTTCTGAGTTGGCACTTTTAATGATCAAATCTTCAATCTGGAAATTATCTTGGAAGCTAAAAATGGTGAATAATGTTATAACCAACTTATTAAAACTATCATTGATAAAATAATTCATAATCATCAATTTATTAGAAATAAAGGAAGATAAATAATATTCATCCATAAGAGCATAAATCATTTATAAAATGGATTTAAATAATAAATTATAATAAATGACGTGATGAAGAATGGTAGAAATGGGTGGAATAGGCGTTCATAAGTGATAATAATAATGGTATAACCAACTTATTAAAACCATCATTGATAAAATAATTCATAATCATCAATTTATTAGAAATAAAAGAAGATAAATAATATTCATCCATAAGAGCATAAATCATTTATAAAATGGATTTAAATAATAAATTATAATAAATGACGTGATGAAGAATGGTAGAAATGGGTGGAATAAGCGTTCACAAGTGATAATAATAATGGCATATTAACGGCCCAACAACTCTAGTGTTCTTAGACTTTAAACTAAAATCTCACAACTTTAGAATTACTAGAGTGATAACATGCACTATGCTACAAATTGTCCACAAAATAAGACAAGCAAGAAGGAGCCTTTAGTTGCAGCAGGTGAAGCATTGGATTCACATTTCGAGCTTGATTTTACTCTCATTGCATGCAGGCCAACACTGTAATGGGATGCATGTGGTATTTAGACAGCGGTGCTTCGTTCCATATGACAGGGGATAGAGATATCTTTAGTGACTGGGAGGAGAAGGACCTCCAAAAAAACATAGATTTTTGAGATGACGGGAGGTATAACGCTACCGGCATAGGTACAATTACCTTTCAGAGGGAGAATGGCTCCCATCTTAGACTAGTAGATGTTTTGTATGTTCTAGGCCTAAGGAAGAATCTTGTCTTCGTAGCGATATTGGAAAACCATGGTTATGAGGTGATGTTTAGAAAAGGAAAGGTGTTTCTTAAACACGTAGCCACGGGACATGTTCAAGAGTAAAGAACCTATATGATCTCGAGGTTGAGGATGCATACAAGGCTTTGAGGAGAAAATCAGTGGTTAGTGACTTGGTGGTTGAGAGGGAGAAATTGTCTCTCAACGTGCAGCTTCAGAAGCAGTCTCATAAGTTTGTGGATTAGCCACAATTGGAGAAGTAGAGAGGAGACCGAGTGGAAGATTCCAATCATGCAGAGACCTCCAGGAGGGGGAAATTTCGAGCCAGAAGGGCAGATTGAGTACATGCAGCTATACCTCCAAGTGTGAGGTGGGGTGATGTGAAAAATTAATCCCAATAAGAAATTTGGGCAGGATTCATTGAGATGGTGTGTCTCATGGATCAAACCTGGCTATGAGGAGCCCACAGTACAACAATAGCAGGAAGGATAAATTATATTGATGTAGTAAGATGTCAAGGGGATAGAAATGAGAGTGACATGTGTCGAATATTGGAGCGCAGATCAGAGTTGGCAGTAGTGCTGAGTGCATGGATGCAGATGTCAGCAGTGTAGGGAGTTGAGTAGACATGTGCAGTAGGATCCAATAGTCAGAAGACTCTGATAATAGATGTATCATAATGATTCAGTTGTTTGGAGGCTATCCAGTTTCAGGATAGTTTCATTTGCAAACAACACTAGATAAGTGTTGCATGCAAGAACATTCCAAAAGTATCGGATCGGGAAAGATTGATTCCTTTCTTGTTGAGAGGGAGTGTTGAAATTTGAAACAAGAAAGATTGGCATCCATAAACAACATCTAGAAAATGGCACCCAGAAATGGCTACCATGGAGGCTTTTGATTTAATTATTTCTTAATTAAATTAGAAGAAATGTGTGTCAATTTTATTTATCCCTTAAATATATTGGACAATAAATTGTAATATTATCTCATAATCACTTGTAATAGTTAACTGAGTGTGATAGATTCAGTCAGTTCAAAAAATTCAAGTTGAGGGTGGTTGGTGAGGCATGTAGAGTGATTCTATTTGTTTTAGAGTCCAAGTTGTAGTTAGTGTACTAGTTTAATGCATGAGAAATTAGTTAACTCAATTAAGTGAGTTAAAGTCAGTCTAACTAGTTGTAATTGATTGTTGCACAAGTGAGAGGTCAAGTGAATTAAATCAGATTTAATTCACATGCAGTGATATGTCAAGTGACTGATGATTTACTATTAATAGCTACATGCATGTCAGTTCTGATGAAGACCCAGTTGAGATAGAGGTTAAAGGGAAGTTATCTATCAATTGTATTTATAGCAAATTGCCCGAGAAAAATTATTTACACTATAGGATGCCCATGATGTATTGCGCAGTCAAGGAAGGCTAATTATCCTATTTAATAGGAATTAATTGCCTAAGGATTGCGTGAGCAAGGAAATATGAAGATATGCTAAGAATTGGCTAAGTGTTGGACCAATTTTGTCTGGATCAGTGTGAGACAGTTGGTAGAGTGCAACAAATTCTTGTGAGCAAGAATGCATTGTATTGTTTCATGATTCCTTGGTTCTTTATATAATAGAGATAGAGGGGTTTTAAGCAGAAAGCTTTCCCGAGGAAAACTATCCGTGTTGTGGATTGATTTTCTTCTTTATTTTACTTGGCGTGATTATGCAATCATGTTTATTTTCTGCAATTAATTTGTATAAGGATTCAATATCTTGCTTCAGAAAATCACATGATCGGATTGAATCCATTGGTATACATATTGTTTGTATAATTTCTACACTAGGCCACATATTGGGGCTCAAGGGTAGCTAGAGAAAGGGAAGCCCTTGCCTGGGTATATAATTTGTAGGATGGAGCAATCATGGTCCATGAGGTGCCTTGACCTTGATTTTTCCACCCTTCTTTATATTCCTTTTTCCTTTTATGAATTTTCTTTAATTAACTACTTGGGGCTCAAAGGACAAGAGCATGATTTGTAAGATATAACAATGATTACCCCCTTTTAGGTAGGGTAGTTCACTGCCCTCTAGGGGTTGGGACAATCATGGATTCTTGAATGATAAAGGAGGATCATCCAGGGCCTATGGAACCAGGGTGATGACCATGGGTATTGGGCAGAGCTCATGTATTGGCTTTTGCCCACGTGCTAGATATTTTTGTCCCGACCATATTTTGAATTTTGTGGTACAATTTCTTGTTGAATGTGGTCATTTATGCTTTTAATTTTTCTTTTAGCTGCTTCAACCTCCAGGGCATCATTCCATGCCTAACCCAAGGTGCGGGCAAGGGGATAGGGAGGCTGACCCTATGTGGACCTAGAGAGGCAATGTGGACCCAGGTGGGATAAATGATGAATGGGGGTATAGTGAGTGGAATGGGAGTAATATATGCAGATAAAGGAGAGGGACCATGCACCCAAAGTCGAGGTTTCCCAAGTAGTACCACTCTAATACCAAATGGTCAATAAAGGATATCCCACGGTACTAAGATCTAAGGGTAACATCAAAAAGAGATCAAGGGGACAAGAGCACAAACTAAGCCCACTCTTTCCACCAAATCTCCCCATCAATCCATGTCCAGAGGTGTCCATCATAAATAAACCCAATAATAAATTACCAAATGACAAGACATACCTTTAGATTCGTGAGGCCCACCTTCAAACATACGATCAATACATATGGGTGAGGGACCACATGGCTGGCTTAGGTGGCGAAGAAATGGAACAACAAGCTAGTTGAGGGCTGCAAGGGGCTGTTGGCTGCCGACTGAGGTCCATCACGGAGAAAAAAATTATCCTAGGGATATCACCCACGAAGTGTTGGGTATCATGTATCAATTTCAAATGGTTTTTTTAAGTCTGGTAGTGCGAGCCCTAACACAAAGCATGGGCGATGCTTCAACTCGACAAGAGCTTTCTGTTGGGATTCAGAACAAAAGAAGTTTTATTTCACTCTTCCGTTGGTGACTTGACTCAAAGGCCAAGTGATATGAAAGAATCCCAACATGAACTTGTGATAGAAATTGGCAAGACACAAAAAATTGTGGAGCTCTGTTAGAGTGGTTGGGGTTGACCAATCTCGAATAAATTGTATCTTGGTTGGGTCTACATGCACACCTCGCTCATCAATTATGTACACCATATATTTAACTTGAGTCATACCAAAAGTGCATTTCTCCAAATTGGCACACAATTTGTGGTGACGCAGGGTTCAATTGGTACATGGTGATAACCAAGCTTCAAGTCAATCTTATTGAAATATTTGACCCCCTTGAGCTGTTCTAGAAGATTATCAATATGTGGGATTAGATACCTATTCCGGAAAATGATCTTATTCAACTCCCTATTTTCCACTCCGTATCAAAAACCCTATAAAAATACACCCCTTTATTTTTTCACAAAAGGGATTTCATCATGTTCCCATATTCAGATCATCCGAGATTCATCATTAGTCTTCAGTTTGTTAACGTTGTAAACCCATTCTGCATGTTTATAATGTAAATGATCTTAGTAATATCATAATGTATGTAACAACCTAGGTAAGCCTATTATTTTGATGACGATTTCCATCCTAGGAAGTTTTTTGTCCCACTGATTCATTTGTGTTTTTAAACAAAAATGATCGGCAAAGTCTTTTGCTCCAGCCTCACCCCAAATCTAGGGTGGATTTTGTCATCAAGATTTTAGGTGAGTCCTAGTTTTTTTATCGATTCTTTGTATAAGTGATTTGGGAATAATTTTAGCTAGTTGGCTAAAATATTTTATTACAAATCACTTGGTCTACTAGATCATATTTGAATCGTTGAATTGGGTAAATAATTGAGGGTCTATAATGAACAAGTGCTCCCCCTTTATGGGTTAAATGTAATCTTATATAAATAATATTTTAGCCATGGTGCTAAAATATTAGAGGATTGGAAAAAAATATTAATCCCCTCGTTTGTCAATTATTTAAAAATTTTGGTAAAAATAAATAAAAAAATCCTAAGCGAAAAATTTAATTAATTAGAGTCAAAATTAAGTCTTAGGAAAATTAAATTCTCCAAATTAAAAAATTCGTGGGTTCTAAATTAATTTTTGGAGGTCCCCCACCAAGAGAATATTGAAAATTTCAGGAAATTTTGGACCCTTGGGCCTTGGTGGTCAAGTCAAAGTGATTTTTTTGAGGAAATTAACTCAAAATAATTAATTTTGAGTTAATTAAAAATGGATTAAAAGAAAATTTCGAAAATTCCTCAAAAAATAAATATTTCGACGGTGATGATTAAAAGATAACTAAGTCTTTATCAACGGTTGAGATTGCTTTGACGGGGATCAAGCCAACTAGTCGTTTGGAGAATTTATCTATAAATTAGAGGTCATTTGTCACACAAAAGATCTGATCATTGAATCATGTACTTGTTTTTGAAGCTCTCTTGTAATCTTTTATGGAATAATAATAACACAAAGTCTTTGGGGTTTACATTAATGGTGGTGTTCCTCTCTTGCATCTTATGGTAATATTGTTTTTAATGTTATGTTGAATGTTATTTTTATAAGTTGTTGGTTAATAAATTCCGTGGAATAATCTATTGCACAAGTATATTGCATAGGTTATTAGATTTAAAATAGCATTATAATCTAATTGAATTAGCAGGTATCTCTAATTATTGAAGATTACATTGTTGTTTCACATCTCTATTAATTAGACAGTTTAATCTTAAGTGTGAAAAAATCGTTTGTATTTGAAAAATTTGGCATTTAGAGAAATCCTTGGCTGGACTAGCTGACTCCCAAGGCATAAGATTTGAAGAGCCTTCCTAATTTAAATCCCCAGACTTATCTTACAATTTTCCTCTTGCAGAGTTTTCTGGGCTAGTACCTCATTTAAAATTTATTATTTATCTTTATAAATTGTACTCAATAGATAGGTCTTGCTAGAAAGAGCTTATATCTATATATTTGGGAGCAGAGTTGGACCCATACTCCTCAAATCTGATAGATTTGTATTTTAATTGTATAGATCTGAAGAAATTTTGTTTTTATTTTCTAACTCTAGAATTTGGGTTTTATTTTTCATTTTCAAATTTTGTATATGTATATTGGGTCTTGGGTTTTCTTTTACTTGTGCAAGTGAAGATCTAAAATATTTCAAGACTTTTCTTTTTAGATTTTTGAGATAGATCTAGGCCCTGAAGGTCGATATCTTGTCTCAAATATTTTTCTTTTGTAGGACCACAATTCAATTTTTCTTCCGTGAAGGAGGAATGTTGGGGTTTGATAATTTTTTTTGTCAAAGATTCAACATAATTTTTTATGGCCCTAGAGGCTTAACGCAGACCCTAAGGACCCTCTTCAAGGTTTTGAAACCTCTCCAGACCCTCCGTTGCCTAACGTGACCTTTGCTCAGCCTACCCTCCCATGTGTTCTCCTTCCACTACCTTACCCACTCTCCCTTTCTCCTTTGTGACATCCTCATTTTACCCTTACTGCAACTGCCTAGTAGCCCCCTATATCACCCCTCCTCTCGCTACTCTCGTCTACCTTATTTTCTACTCCTCTTTCCTTTCCCATGTTGTTCCTTGCCTAACCCTTCACGCAACAACTTTTAGCTGCTTCTTATCTTTTCGCTGCTTGTAGGAGCTTCCTTCAACCGCTGCCTACCCTATTCTTTCTCTGTTGCCTGTAGCAGCCCTCTCACCTTAGAAAAAATATCACAAAATTTACAGTCACGCTTTCAAAGCATCACATTTTTTGTAGTCGAGGTAACATAAAATTGAAGCATTTCCTGAGTTGAATTTGACATCATATCTGAAGGTGGGTAATTTGGTTGTTCAACTAGAGTCTTCAAGCCTTTAGGCTTTCTGGTATGCTTCTATAAACCTGATCCTATTATTTTAAATCAAACAAACTTGCATGACAATGATTTTTAAAGAAATCCAAATTGTGACATTAATTAAACACAATGGCAAGATAATCACTAGGGAAAAAAATTACAATTTGAATAACTGTTACATGCTTTCTGAAGTCCGATCAATATACTAAATTGCATATTTATTTTGGGTACATATGAGAACACAATAAATTTGGAAGTGTTTAAATTAATTTTTCATTGATTTGGAATTAGTTCATTATCTAAACTTACTGTTGTACTAAGAGAATTTGTTGCTATTAATATTTGAGATTTAAGTGATTTTAAGGTAAAATTTTACATTCTTCATTTCAACAAGGTTTAGTAGCATTGAAGTTTAAATTTTAATGCTTGATATCTCTTGAGATGACTCACATAAATTCACTGTCTAAGGAATAATTTCACATATTTGGTCAAGAATATAGCTGTAAGGAGTTATTGCCATTTAACTTTCTAATTTGCTCATAAGTTCTTGTTCCATTTAATTGTGAATGGTAATTGTGGTTAAATATAATTATGTTTGAGCTAAATAATTAACTCTAATTTCATTTTGAATACTTGGGCTATTTGAACATCTCTTGGATAACTAGTTTTGGAGTTTCAAATAATTGTCATTAGCATTTTACATTGAGATTTCTATTGTGGATTGGTGGCAAATTGAGCATTTCAATAATTTTACTTTGTTGGAACTTTACAAGATTGAAATTTATCTGTGTGATTTGGATTATCCATTGAATCTTTTCTTAATTACTTAGCATATAACTCAGATTAAATCGTAATCTAAGTGCTCCAAGGATTTAACAATATCGCTTTGTCTTCTAATCTCACCTTGCATTTTGCATTCTAAGTTAGTCTTGCATTTAATAACTGACCTCAAAGCATAAGATTGGTTGATATATATATATATATATATATATATATATATATATATATATATATATATATATATATATATATATATACCCATTAATCTTTTCTTGAGAAGCCTTCCTTTACTAGTATTTAAAATGGTGACCTTGTAGTCATCAGAGCCACAACCTCTGCAATGCTAGAGGCACTGGGTTTGTTAGATTTCAAGGAGAGGGATCGTTAATCACACCCTTGTGTGCTTCACCTTGAATTCTCTCTACCAATTACTACAAACTTTAGGCTCAATACAATAAGGATCAAGGGTCATATTTATAATATGCATTTAAATAAAATCAACCAAGAATTCTGCATTTCACCTAATTATAAGATTTGCATTTCATATAGGCTAGTTTATCATCCATTAAATAAACATTTCTTATCTTGTGACTTGATAAACCATTTATCATGCAAGTTTATTCTTCTGAGCACTGTAATTAAAAGCACTGGTGTTAAGAGGAAAATCCCTCTTGCGGACAAGAGCGATCTCCATATATTTCCAACAAAACCTAGTAACAAACATCAAAATAATTGCTACCTTTCCTTAACTTATCACTGAAACATGAAACATTTAGTATGCGAAAGATCACTTACCTATTAAAGAAGTTCTTGTAGAAGTCCTTTCAGTGCTTTCCACAACCAAATTTTCCTCAATGCCTTGAAGGCTTTCCAAATGCTTTCCAGAACTTCTCCATGATGCTCCAAAATATATCTACATAGAAAAAAACATTGAAAGGGATCGAAGCATCTCACATATGAAAGAAAAGGTAAATTAAATCCATAATTTAGCATATGACATATGATTGAATCAGTAATCAATCATAAACCATGTGAGTGATCAAGGAATCTCGCAAATAAAATCAAAATAGATGCAATTAGGAAAGAGCAATTTTTTTGTGTTAAATTCAAAGGCAAAACAAGCTTACAATTTGGTTGCCTTGATGTCGCAAGCCTCTTCCAATGGTCTCCTTTCCTTCCATTGATGACAAGCTCTTCAGACCTCAAACAAGTAGCATGAGTTTACAGATCCAAGTCTCCCATTCCTTTAGTCCTATGCTCAATTTATAGGCAGGATGTGGAGGTTTCTAGTTCCTCTTCTCATGGATATGATGCTTAAGAAGAGGAGATTAGTTCTGTGTACCAAGGGATAATGCGCATGTATGTAGTGGTTTGAGGTTTCAAATTTGGATAATATTCATCAACCAAAGCTTTTAGAACTTACTTTATTATTTTTACTTACGTGAACATAATTGCGCAGCTTATAGTGGAAGACAATGTTGAGAATGCAGCAAGATGATGGAGCTTGGTGAAATGAAGTCGCCTTCACCAAGTGGGCCCGCAGGCGAATTCTGGCGCAAAGTCTATTTTTAGACTATGTCTATTTTTAGACATATGGAGCATGGTTCAGGGATTCCAGTTTGAGATTCTTGGAGCATTGGTCATGTTGGTAAAAATAGATGAGACTCTATTTTTTAGGTCGAAGAGGTTGAAGGCTATTTTTAGACTGCCTCTCCTAAAAATAGGGAAGTCAAATATTATTTACCCTTAATAATATTTGGACTCTAAACAGCAGTTTAATCTCTTGGAGCACTTCAGTTTGAGCTACGGATGTGGCACATGCAACTGCCAGAAGGAAATACGCTTTTCTTATGGGGTATTGAGCTCATGCATGGTTGACTTTAGTTAGGACTTCAGTGGCAGAAGTTTGGTGGAGTTAATGAGACAGATAGTGGAGTTGTGTTCCGTTTATTTTAGTTGAACTAGTTGAGATTAGTTTAACTAGCTAATCAATTATTTATGAGTGGAGTGAATTAAATATTATTTAATTCATTAATTAGTAACTCATTATTCAACTCAAGAACACATCAGTTCACTACAGTGCATGATCAGTTCAGTGGAGACCAGTGAAAGAGGTAGATGAAAGGGTGGAGTTAGCTATCAAAGGCGACATCAGTTGTGCATGAGATTTGCACCACACTTGGAGGATTTGTCCATGACAATTGCACAGTCAAGCCAAGGAGATTCAAACCTTGGATCTCTATATAGACAGGCCATGATTGCGCAATAGAGGCAAGGCAATTGGCGGTGAGTTTTGAACCAGTAACCTGTTCAAAACTGAGCTAGATTGTGGGTAATTGTATGAGAAAGTACTGAGTACTTGTGAGGAGTATTGTACTGAGTTTGTTACTTGATTTATCCATTATAATATACACAATAGCTGTGGGGTTTTCAGCTATAAGCTTTCCCCATACATATTGTGTTAATGTGTATGATGATTTGATGTGTTATCGCTTGATTTTATTTCGCATGTTTGATGATCTGAGTGGAAGAGATTATGTGTTGCATATAAATTCGAATTGTATGTGATCAGGATAGTCTCGGTGGATAATTAATCATTATTCAGCAAATTTCTACAGACAATGCACATATTTGCGTAGGTAACAATGGTAGAAACTACGAATGTGTAGAAATTGACTAGGAAAACTGCGCAGATGCTCAAAAAAGGATTTTAAGCAGTACAACCCAAAATTAATTTTGTCCATGGTATTATTTTACTTCAAGATTCATAGGGGATTCACTTGAGACACTCACAAGATGGCAAGAAATCTGAATCGACAGTCATGGTGACAAAATTTAGTGCAATAGATTGCCCCCCAATGTGCAAAGCTAGAAAAGATGTTTGATGACTGAAGCACTTTATCATGTCAAAGGTTTAGATTAGAGACCAATTGGTTGAGGACCTGAAACAAACAATCAAGGATTACCATATCATTCTTTCATATAAACATCACTAAGGTAGGCATTCCCATGCTTAGGGTACAAGTATCTCAAAGAATCGGTATGGAAATACATCTGAATATTCATGTCAAAAAAATACACCATATGGATGAAACCATCAATTGATCTATGTTTGAAATAATGAATATTTATTAACTCCATGCAACCTGGATGATTATAACTATAGTCCCTGCAAATTATTCCTTGTAGTTGGAGTTTATGCTTAGAGATGAATTAGATAAAACTAGTGGCAAGGTTCCAAAGAGCTAAATTGTACTTGGAGAAAGATAGAAATTTTTGAGCTGTGATGGAGATGGTTAGGGTTTCACTCTTCACCACCGTAGAAGCTCTCAATGGTGCAGTTCTCGAATTTGAAGACACCTATCTAGATTGCGGTTATGGAAATCGACCACTATTCCCACGTCTTGTGAAAATCATGGTATCTGCAATGGCGATAAAGACTCATGGGAGATTGTTATGTGGATTAATCCCTCTTGCGGACAAGAGTGATCTCCATAGTATTCTACGAATAGCTACAAACAAACATCCATTTTGAAACCTTTTTCTCTAGACTAATTGCAATTCAAAATTATTATAAACAAAGAAAGAGGACATGCCCCTACCTTGAAATCCAACATTCGATGCAGTATTTTATCCAGTCGCTCCAAAGAAGTTTCTCTAGCAAGTAGAACCTGCAATTAAAGACAAGACAAAAGAATTAAAAGCACCTGCAACATATAATAATCAAGAAAAGCTAATCCAACTTAGTGATCAAGGAGTATAAGTATTGATGTTATTCAATAAGAACAAGAAGAACTCAATGAAAAAAAGAGATCCATATGTATTATCCTGAATGAAAAGAGTAACTTTACAACCTGATGCCTTGATGTCATAAAAGTTTCTCCCGAGGTCCTGAACAATAGTTCCTCCTTCAGTTTGACAAGCCTTCCTCTCAAAATACCAGCATGGAGTTATGGACATAAGGGCGTGATCATTCGCATGCCAACAACAACTAGTGTAGAGAGTATGCTCTCTTGGGAATTTCTTCAGCAATGACATTCACAACCTTAGCATCTCTATATCTACACTTGAGACTGAAACTTGAGCTCAATTTATAGGGAAATGGAGGTAGTTTCAGTTCCATTAAGAGGGGGATGGATTCCTCTCATGAAGGGGTTTGAGCTCCATGGACCAAGGGATAAGCTCCATGAGTGGAGGGATAAAGCTCTATGAGTGGAGGGATAAAGCTCAAACTGATTGCGCCTCTAGAAGCTTCTAGTTGGGAGAACATTCAACCAGCTATGCTTCTAGAACTTAGTTTTTCCTTTATTTGACTTTTTACAGGGGTCTGCAGGTTTTAGTAGCAGAACATGTAGAAATTGTCGCAGTTTATAGACCAAGTATCCGCGAACCCATAGGAAAAAGCTAGATAAAGTGCAGAGGTAGACTTTTAAGGGTTTTAATGAGATTTTCTCCAATTCCAAGACTTGGTTTAGGAACATTATGGTTTTTGACTTCTAAGGGAGCACAATATAGGTAGTGATAGACCTATATGGACATTCATATGTCATGGTGAAAAAATAACGTGTAACATAGATCATCTCTTTTGTGCCTAGGATCACATATCAATCTGGTTTCGATCTACACTATTCACACCCTCTGCACCAGGAGAGACAATGGTCTGGTTTTCCAATTGATCGATCCTTTGCCACAATCCTCTCCAATCTTTAGTTCTGGAAATCTAAGACCAGATCTAGAAATGTGTCGACAATCCAGCATGCAGATGGACCACATTGAATCAGGTCATAGCTAGAGGCACACACAACACCAGATCTTGGTGTGAATCATGTTGGTGTTGTAGATCTTATCCTCACTAATGAAGATCCGTGGCCTATTACGCGGTTTCTTGCAAGATCTTCCACTTTTGCATCGATCGTTGACATGATCTATTATTATGTCTATTTTTTGGACTTACGACTAGATTAGGTCAAGAGCATGCCCTTAGATGTTTCATTACTATCAGATCCACATTGTAATAGCCCATATATGACTTTGATATAAACCAAAAATAATCATGTCACGGATCCATAAACATAGAGCATACATCAAGACTGTATGAAGACCTCAAACGAAGGAGATATGAATCAAATTTTTATCAGAACCTTGAGCGAGAAATATTTATGTATGCGGATCTGGATAGGGATGTAGATATGAAACCTCAAACAGGAGATTCAAAAAAAAATAGGCATACCAATACGAATTCAAAATATGATTTATGAAAGGAAATTGATGCAGGATTACCATACAGTGAAGGATTATGGAGTCTGGCCTGATGCATCTATCACCTTCACCTCGAGACTGATTGGAGGGTGTTCCCGATCTAGCTCAAAAGGCCATGCATCATTCAAGGATTCATTCAAAGGGAAGGGAGTGACTAAAAAAAACAAAAAATTACATCAAATATCCTTGGGCCATATATTGTGGAACATAAAACGTAGATCCCAGCTCTGACAGTTACTATGGACGAGGTAAATGGTATTTTTTCGTAGATTTCTATACCAAATCAATTATCTATAGATTTAATGGATTCTGGCCCAAATCATAGGTGCTTCATCAATGGGTATTCTCTAATTGGACACCCAATTGTGATATTCATATATGCTCTAAAGGGTTTTTTATTGTCAAGTTTGATACAGTGAAAGTTAAGGAATATGTATTAAACGAAGGACCATGGTTTTGGGGCAATGTTGGGGTCTTCAAGACACCCTGGTTCTGTGAATTCGATGCTACCACTATGGTGGTATCCAAAATTCTGATTTGGATCAGGTTACATAATCTACCTCTACATTTCCGGCATCACAAAGTATTAGAAGGTATCGGGAATTCTGTGGGGAAATTTATTAGGACTGATTTAGAACAAACCCATAAATGCAATTTTAATTTTTCCAGAATTTGTGTTGAATTTTATCTTAGTCAAGGATTACTTGATCCCATCATATTGATTTACAATAACCAACAATGGTCACAAACTCTTGATTATGAAAATATGACATTCCGATGCCGTTCATGTCTACAAACGAGACTTCTCCAAAGCACATGCCCACAAGCCAAAAATGACTCCAATAGAAAAAGGAGACAACCTCAAAAATCCAAAGGTTCGAAATTTTCAGAAGCATAGGAAGTAGAAGCGGAAGATGCAAATATACCTGGAAATGACACAAACTTCAGTCCTCAGAATGACAATATTACCCCACAGAAGGATGACATTGAGCATAAATCCATGCTAGTCCTAATATCTATAGTCTCACAACTACAAAATGCAAAATTTACCCCTGAAAAAGAGGTAAGTGGATCCAAACGCACCCATGTCTTAGAAGGATTAGATTCTGATACAGAGTTCCCAACAAATTTAAAAGAGAATCAATTGGAATTAGTATCATCCACACCCAACACTAGTGGTTGAAATAAAGTGGAAAAAAGGAAAGGTAGAAAAGAATAAATGTTAGCTCTTTGATGAGTATGTATGGATCCTGCAAGCCAGGATTGGGTTAAATACTGCATATGCTTTTAGCATTTACAATATGTAATTTTGTTCAATATGAATCAAGTTGCAATTTGTCCTTTGTGAGAAAAAATCCATGCAACCTGGATGGATGAAACTAGATCCAGGGTCTTGATCTCCATCTCTCGATCCATAGTATTAATCTAACCATGTGAGTAAATGTCTTGAAGTAGAAGATGGTAGAAGCCACATGATTATTGGTCAATGATGTAAATCGTTAACAGTGTGAGAGAAACCACTAATAATGACAATGGCTCCTAAGGTACTTCAATACAATATATGAAGTGAAATTAAATGTTTTGAATTCAAACACTCATAGAATCATTCGATCGAAGGCCAATGATGAGAACTTGTCGTCGAAAGCGAGAAACCTGTCATTGAGGCATGCAAAATTCAAGGTACTGAAGAGGGTTTCTAGATCAACTTCCTAGATAGTGAGATGAAGTAAATAGGAAACAATCCATTGTGGGAGGGCATGTTATCATTATGTAATTTATGAGATTGTGATAATAAACACAGAGGAAAAAATTAAAACCACTTTGGAAGCTGGGATCTAGCCCTGCTAGCTTCAGAGAGGGATCTATGTAAATTTTAGCTCTGTTTTATATAAGTTTTAGGCTAGTAATTACTGTGAAATTTATTTGTTTGTTTCTGATTTGATTTGATTGTTTGTTTGATTGAAATATTCTAATCCCATTGGGCTATGGAGTCTAAAAATTAATTGGATCTGCATCAAACTTTGAGGGAGTTTCACAGGGAAAGCTAGGTAGCACTAGTTGTATCTTTCATAATTTTTAAATGAATATGAAACAGAGGAAATGAAAGGTTCAGTAGAAACTAAGGAGCAATTAAGAATTCCTTAATTTTACTTTAGCATAAAACATATAAATTAACGACAACCAGAATAGGGTGCATATTTCAAAAAATCCTATTCGTCACCGTTTCTGTAATATAATTTAGCTTTTTAAGAAATGATAGTGAAAGAAAACAATGAATAAACACATGAGAAGAAGAAAAACATCACCAATTCGTACACCACATGAATCCTGTGAAGAATGTCCTTGTATATTGATGAGTCCAGAAACCAGTAAATTAAAATAACTTACAGAAAATTATATTCAACAATCAACCTGGAATACTTCAAAATGTGAAGTATTTATACAATAGTTACAAAATCGTTGTCTCAATAGACAGTGTATAATTAGCACTATCTTAAACAAGATAATCGATATCTGCATAGTAATAGGGAAGGTGGAAAAATGCGTGGATAGGTAGCTCTACTTTGGAGGAGTCTATTGATGAATTGGCCTTTTTCTGTGCTGCGCTGGCTGATGTGTTGTCTATGTGCAAGCATATCCTTTTATTTCATCTGAATTACTGACCAGTCTAGTAATTGGCAAAGTTTGTCCCATCTGTCTTAATATGGAATGATTAACTTAGTTACCTTCTGGTAAATTTAATCAACCTCAATATACTTTTAAAATGTTGGCCTTACTACAAAAATATGATGTACTTCATGCTGGATAAAGAAATCATTCCCCATGGCTTCTAAGAAAGCTCTGCCTGTCATGCTGCCTTTGATGTTTACAAACTTTGAATTGTCTCTGGCTACCTCCTTCAGTTTTCTAATATAATCTTCATGAGTAATCAATTTATCATTATTTACAAATAAAATGGGTAGCCCTTTTTGATTTAGAGCTTCTATCCTGGTGAAAAATCTATTTACTACTATCTCCAAACTCTAACATTTCTCCTCCAACCGAGCAACATGATTTTTTTGGGTCAGAATCTTCTTTACCTCCAAAATTGTTTCTATTCGATCATCAATTCCTAAATCATCCAATTCATAAATATTATTTTAATTTAGGAACTTAATGATGTTTGTAGCTGTGGCAGGCATGTCTCCCAATTGTTCTTTGATCTTTGTAATGACATATGTTACTTTCTTTATTAAATATTTATTTTAAAAGGTAATTTGAATACATGGCCAAATTTCAACCATAGAATTCATAATATCGGTCCAAATAATTTCCTTGGCTTGGGCCAAGGTTTGTCCAATAGTTAATTCCATTTCATATTTTTGTAGTGTCTCAATAACCCTCTAAGATTTACGAGCTTCAGCAAGGTGTGAAGCTTCACTCTTGGTCTTCTGGTCTTGTAGTGCCTTGAGTTGGCCCTACAACTTTTTAATTTCTTTTGCATGAATTGAAAAATTCTCCATAGCTTTTGTCAATTGGTTAGCACCCTCAGTAAACTGTGTAGTAGGTGCAGTGGAGGTTGCAGCTGCTGTGGTGGGAATTGCTGTAAGAGGTACAAAATCTAGAGGAACCATGGATAGTTTTGAACTCTACTCCTTTTATTTGATCATTTTCTCCAACTCAATTTCCATCTGTCTAATCTGAGAATTTTGTTCCATGATCAACTTCATCATGTCACTTTTCTGAGTCTTTGTTTCTATAATATCCTTTGTGAGAGGACCTTCAATGGTTGGTAACTTCAACTTCTTCCTCAATGCTGCAATGTCATTGTTATTTTTCCTGATCAATTCCTCTGCAAATTTCATGTTTGCAGGATCACAACCCATATTCACTACTAAATCCTCTAAGGATTTAATCCTGGTGTCCTTTGCAAGAGAAGAAATATTCTCCATCTTCAAATGTGACTAAGTATTAAAAATTCAAACCTGCAATTTGGAAACAATCATAGTAGTGTTGGTTAGAGTGGAGTGAATCATTTCAGTTGTTTTTTTTATGCATCTCCATTTGGTCAATGGGATGAATATATTTTGTTTCAAAATCGAAATTTGTCTTCTTGTAATCTGATGTTAATTTAGGCTGTGGAATTTGGGCCTCAAGGAAGACCATCTACTTCTTCCCTTTCTCTGAATCAAAAACTGAAAGTAGCCTGCCTTGGGAGCTGGAAGTCTGCTTCCAAAACTGAGCATATGTACTATTCTTAAGAATCTCATTCTTAAGTTTTATTTCTCTAAATATGTCAAAAATGGTCTTCTCTTTCTCCCCTTGAACAATGTTTGTAGTCTGGACAATAACTTGTTGCTCCTGGGATACTGATGACATTGTGCGAGATGCAAAAAACTTGCCACCTACCTGAGAGGAAGATGGTGTTTCCTTGATGTCATGGTCACTTCTTGTTATGAACTCTTCTTTTCATCTTCTTTTGTATTCAATTTTGTCCTCTTCCTGTACATGATTTTGAATTCCTTCTCTGCACTACCAAGCACTGAAGGTGACTCTTCTTCCCTCTATCTTTTGGTTGCTTTATCTTGTGGAATAGGAGTATGTGAAGTGGATGTAGAAACAAGCTGCTCCTCAGCTTCGTGTAAGGTATTCTCTGGCCAAGTTAGCTTGTTCACATATATCTCAATTTCAGGCCTCTATGTATGAGTGTATGGAGTAGTTTTATTTTCTACTCTCAATCTGGAAATAATACCTAGAGGGTCATACGACCATGTAAAACTTAGGCTGAACTTCATATTTTTGAGAAGCTTATCTGCTTCTTCTCCTGCTGATCTACTGTTACATATGAAGGAACCAATCTGTGTCTTGATCATGAACTGTGATTTCTTTTTGGCTAACACAAAGTGTATCTCATCAGAATTTAGCATTTGTATGATGTATTCAAGTGCAAAAATACTCATGGGGAGGTATTTTAGCAGTTTGTATGGTGCCAAATCACACCCATACACTCTGATTTCAGTGTAGTTTTGGTAGAATTACCAGTCTCCAGTATTTTCTTGTTTTGTTAGATGCAAAATTCTTTTAATTTCCTCATTGATTCTAGGTTCTACTAACTGTTTAGTACACCCATGGCTAGATGGATAAACTGTTCAATGTACTGCTTGTAGGTAAACTCTTCATGTTCCTTCATCACTAAAGAAGTCCAAAATATGACTGGCTGTTGGTTTCCCTCTTCATCTAATTTCTACATGGAAAATTTAAACCTCTGTTATTGATAATATAAAAAAATATAGACCAAAATTGAAGTGTATTTGAATACTTCCTCAGTTTGAAACTTCAGAAATTGTTCATGAATGCTATCAACCAGAAATTGACTGAAATTAGAGATAATAGAAGGCTTGATGTCTGTGGAAAATATGGAAAGGAAACCTAATATGGGTTCATCTACCCACTTATCAGAATAATAACCAAGAATATATGATAGTACATTTATAATTTGTTTTTCTTGATCATGGAAGATTGAGGAAGGATATGGTGGATTATTTCCTGGTAATTGGGTGTTTTCTGGTAGGAAAAGGTTAAAATCCTGGCTCTCTTGGAAAAATCAAGCTTATGGTGTAGTTCTGTCAAATATTCTAATGAAAATGGTGTACTATTTTCCACAGAAGGGGCCTACATCATCTGGTCTATGGATTTGGTAGTAATGGTGAAGAGGATTTCACCAGTAGGGGATATAATCGCTCTTTGATTGGGGTCATAACAGGCTTGACATCTTTTGGTGAATTCTGGAGAATGGAATGTTTGAGGAAAAATATAGTGAGGGATATTTGACTCCTAGAGTCCGATTTCATCCATTTTATCTACAAATTTATCTTCAAGCCAACAATAGAGTTCAGAGAGTTTGAACTCACATTGTGTTTCGAAGATTTTGTAGTCCCTGTCAGCTAAGGGGACGTGATCTAGATCAACTGGGGGATGAACCAAGGGGTTGAAAGTGTCCTCCTGGTTCTTCTTCTTAGAAGGCATCTTTATCGATGAACAAATTCAACATAATCGAGGAGGAGGAGAATGATTGGTTTACAGGGACTGTTTTTAGGTCTATAACTAATTAGGAGAGGGAAATGGGACGCTGATGCATGAAAAAAAGTTTGATTAGCTAGTGAAGATTGGTTGTGCACTGTAAAACCTGAAAATCGAAAGTAAATTTGCAGAGAATATGCAGCATAAAACTAAAATGGGATGGTTTAAGGGTTTAAAAGGAATTGGCGGGTTAAACATTGCAAGTAGGCGTGGGTCCGTTAGATTCAAATGGTTACCCGAGAGAATTTGATATGCAAAATTCTTGGGAAAGGAATTGTTTGGGCAAAAATTAGGAATACATGGTGGGGATATAGTGGCAGAAGGACTAGGGTAGGGACAACAGGAAAGAGGTGAGGGGGAAGTGGTTTGCGAAGGGGGTCGAGAACGGTTAGTCGGTTTAGGCAGGTGGGGTGCGAAATGCAGGGAAGACACCACGTAGCATGGGACTCGGTGAGGGAATACCACCTTTTAGTACCCACCCTGTAGAAATTATATAAAATATGCATGTATATATCCAAATTCTCCTGATCTAACAATATTTATCTTCTTTCTAAATACAAAGTCCTTCCACTATTAATATTTTGCAGAAATTAAAATCAATTGCAAACACATGAAGCAATAAAAACAATCGCACATAACACAGTTGTTTAACGGGAAAGCATGAAGTTGAAAACCCCAACTATCATATATTATGTATCATGGAGATCATGTAACAATATCATACAAAGCTTAGTACATCAAGCTCTCAGTACAATCAATCGTCACACACTAATAAGAAGAAATCTGAAAATTCATGCACCGATTTCTTGCCACCTGATAGCCTGCCTCCACTGCGCAATCCCTACTGAAGAATAGCTTTGAATGAATTCGAATTGCCCTTGATTTCACTACGCAATCCTCATTGGAAAATCCAATGTGTGTGTGGTGCAATCAATGCATCACTATAGTCACAACAGATAGTCCATCTTGCCCTTTCACCTATCTATCCACTGGTCTCCACTGGAACTGACATGCACTGTAGTTAACTGATGTATTGTTCAGTTGATTAATGATTTATTATTTATGAATTAATTAAATAATTAATTCACTCCACTCTCACTAGTGTATCATTCAGTTAGACTAGATACAACTAGCTCAAATAAGTTTAACTACATTAACTGAGTTAAACAGAATAACAACTCCATGAACTACTCTTCCAACTCTGTCATAAATTTTCCACTTTAGTTCTAACCGAGTACTCCATGCATGAACCACTAGTAAACCCTAGGAATTGCGTAATTCCTTCAGCCCACTGATTTGCCAAATCTGTACACTGAAATTAAGTGCTCCAAGAGAATAAGTTTATGTTTATTGTCAGATTATAGCTTTCTAATGATGTATCATATGCGTCAAACGGAGATAGTATGCCAAAGTTATGCCCCCGGGAAGTTGAACCACCAATTTACCCAAATGGGCGCCCACAGTTGCCTCATCTCCTACGGTTAGGTTTTTGGACGTTTCAGATTCTACATTGTTTCTCAACAATAAATAGGCTCTCGAGCCTCATTGTAACACAGTTCATAGGTCTGTAGCTATCACATCTCTTCTCAGAGATTCAAGCTCAAAGACCCTAGCTATTTTATTTCCATTATGCCCGGGTTATACTTATTTGATATTAATGAAATGAAGCATTATTTCCGCCGTATCTCTATGTTCATAGTTATTTCTATATTTTGCTGCGTTCCGCATAAATCCCATCGCTGGTATCGTAGGGGGTCTGGTTTCTTCTTGTTTTTCTTTGCATGTCCCCAACGCGGTCGTATAAGGAGTTAGGCTCGATCCTGGTTGAACCCTCGTAAGATCGCCCGCAACCCCGACGACTCCCATGGCGAAATGGACTCCCATGGCGAAGAAAAGACGAGGGAGCAGGAGATCCTATCAAAATACTGCTCGAGGAGGCCTTCGAGAAACAAAGGAACGCGATGATGGATAACTTTGCTCAAATCCTTCAACGACTGCCCACATATGGCGCATCTGCATCCAACAGCCACTCTGGAGGCGCCACTCCCTTCAAGGTACAGGTAAACTTTGACATTCCCATATTTGAAGGAAAAATAGATGCAGACACTGTAGACAGATGGTTAAATTTGTTGGAAGGGTATTTCTCGGTCCATGACTTCTCTGACCGAGAAAAGATTATTTTTGCACTCCTCAAAGCCGCCCCCCATGTCAAAGACTGGTGGGAAACCTACTGTGAGCAAGAGGGCGAAGGGGAACCCTCTCTGTTCTCGACCACACCCACTTGGAATTCGTTCCGAGACGGCATCAAGGAACAATATTACCCTGTGGGGAGCTATGAGGACAAATACATCCAATGGACCACGCTGCGGTAACAAAAGGATCAAGATGTGCACGAACTGACGAATCTGTTCCATACCCTGCGCACAAAGTTGGGTATTAAAGATTCAGAGAGACATTTGGTGCTCAAGTACCGCGGCTGTCTGCACAAACACATTCAGGAGGAAATGGAGTTCCTCGACATTACATCGCTTGGCACGGCATATCGCTATGCCGCCAAGATCAAGCAGAAATTTAAGCAAAAGAAGCGAGACTTTGGATCTGCGAATCCGAAAGGTGCCCCCGAATCGAAGAACAAGGGGCAAGGCCAAAGCAATGCGACTCATAACAACACCACAAATCCAAAGAAGGACACAGGGAAGTGGTGTGAATTTCATAACAACCCCACTCACAGCACAAACGAGTGTCGGGCCAAACAGTCTTTGGTGGCTGAACTAAAGGCACCCGAATCAGATGCATTTTTTGATCCTGAGTTAGAACTAGACAAAGGCAATGACACAGGGAAGAAGATCATTGATGCGGATCCCAGTGCCATTGTTGCCACCACCAAGATTCAAAAGGAGGGTCCAGAGGATCCAGAGGAGGGGGAGCGCCTCTTCCAGTCGCAGATGTGGGTGAAGGGTTGTCCGCTACAGTTTCTCGTCGATAGTGAAAGCCAAAAGAACCTCATTTCAGCAGACGTCGTGAAGCGGCTCGGCCTACCAACCATAGCACACCCGTAGCCGTATGCCATCGGGTGGCTCCACCCAGGGAGAGATCTTCGCATCCGCCAGCAGTGCCGACTTCCATACAGTATCAAGCCATTCACGGATGAGGTATTGTGTGATGTTGCTCCTCTTGATGTAGCTGATGTATTATTGGGCCAACCATACTTGTGGAGGCGACATGTTGTGTATGAGTCTAGGCCTCGTGCTGTTATTATTACTCTGGGAAATAACTTGTACAGGATACCGGAGGTAGTACCGCCTCCTGCCATCTCTTTGACTACTGCAAAACAACGCAGTAAGATTGTTTCCCAGACCAGGAAATTCATTTTCCTTATGAATCACTCACAGGGAAAGAAGAATATTGTGGCCACAACCTCGAAACAGGGCTCCCTTTCACGGCTGCAGCAGATGGACAAAGTCATGGAGGAATATGATGACAATTTCTCCTCACTCATAGAGGTTCCTCTACATTGTCAGGACAAGCACTCCATTGATCTGACTCCCAATGCCCCACCACCTGATGTTTCCATACATCCTGCAACTACACATATAGAATCCAAACATGTACTGTATGAGGCTGATAAAGAAACCAAATTTACTAAACGCATCCAGCATGTCCACCCGCAGGTCCATGACATCTTCAACACATCTAATACTCCGTTCAACAGAATTTGCCTCATCTCATGGAGGATCTCAACGCAATGGGGACCATTGCTTCCTAAGGAGGGAGGAATGATCCAGGTGGATATCGGTGGCCACCCACCTATTCCATTTGGACCAGCACCATCAATTCTTGCAGATTTTCACATTCAGCACAACTTACTATTTTTAGCAGGGTTTCGGGTCCTCCACTCTCGGAGCCGTTTTGGGGGCTTAATGATCCAGGTGGATATTGGTGGCCACCCACCTATTCCATTTGAACCCCCATCTTCAGTTCTTTCAATTTTCAAGTTGCAACAAAACTTACTATTTTTAGCAGTTTTTCGGGTCCTGAACTTCCGGAGCCATTTTGAGGCCCTAAACGATGTTTTTTGGGTATCGTTTGTCCAGGGAATTTCATGGAATGAAATTCGTCCCGAAAGTTGTAGTCCTCGGAAAGAGCTTTCTAATGATGTATCATATACGTCAAACGGAGATAGTATGCCAAAGTTATGCCCCCGGGAAGTTGAACCACCAATTTACCCAAATGGGCGCCCACAGTTTTGGCGCCTCATCTCCTACGGTTAGGTTTTTGGACGTTTCAGATTCTACATTGTTTCTCAACAATAAATAGGCCCTCAAGCCTCATTGTAACTCAGTTCAGAGGTCTGTAGCTATCACATCTCTTCTCAGAGATTCGCTACCAGCACCCTAGCTATTTCATTTCCATTATGCCTGTAAGCATATCTCTGTTATTTGATATTAATGAAATGAAGCATTATTTCCGCTGCATCTCTGTATCTATTGTTATATCTATATTCTGTTGCGTTCCTGCATAAAATCCGGATCAGTGGTATCAGAGCGGGTCTGCTCTTTCTTTGTTTTTCTTTGCATGTCCCCAACGCGGTCAGGGTATAAGGAGTTAGGGCTCGATCTGGTTGAACCCTTGCAAGATCAGCCTCGCAAACCCCAACGAACTCCCATGGCGGAAGAAAAGAAAGACGAGGGAGCAGGAGATCCTATCAAAATACTGCTCGAGGAGGCCCTCGAGAAACAAAGGAACGCGATGATGGATAACTTTGCTCAAATCCTTCAACGACTGCCCACATATGGCGCATCTGCATCCAACAGCCACTCTGGAGGCGCCACTCCCTTCAAGGTACAGGTAAACTTTGACATTCCTATGTTTGAAGGAAAAATAGATGCAGACGCTGTAGACAGATGGTTAAATTTGTTGGAAGGGTATTTCTCGGTCCATGACTTCTCTGACCGAGAAAAGATTATTTTTGCACTCCTCAAAGCCGCCCCCCATGTCAAAGACCGAGTGGGAAACCTCACCGTGAGCAAGAGGGCGAAGGGGAACCCTCTCTGTTCTCGACCACACACCCACTTAGGTGGTGAGCGACGTAGGAAGACGTGGCTGCTGACAGAGCATGGTCTTGGCTAGCTGTGGATGCAGCTGCGGCAACAAAGGATCAGATGTGCCTTGACGTAGTCACGATTTCCATACCCTGCGCCTGAGATTGGGTATTAAAGATTGAGAGAGACATTTGGTGCTCAAATACCCCGTATTGTCTGCACAAACACATTCAGGAGGAAATGGAGTTCCTCGACATTACATCGCTTGGCACGGCATATCGCTATGCCGCCAAGATCGAGCAGAAATTTAAGCAGAAGAAGCGAGACTTTGGCTCTGCGAATCCGAAAGGTGCCCCGAATCGAAGAACAAGGGGCAAGGCCAAAGCAATGCGACTCAGAACAACACCACAAATCCAAAGAAGGACACAGGGAAGTGGTGTGAATTTCATAACAGCCCCACTCACAGCACAAACGAGTGTCGAGCCAAACAGTCTTTGGTGACTGAACTAAAGGCACCTGAATCAGATGCATTTTCTGATCCTGAGTTAGAACGAGACAAAGGCAATGGCAAAGGGAAGAAGATCATTGATGCGGATCTCAGTGCCATTGTTGCCACCACCAAGATCCAGAAGGAGGGTCCAGAGGATCCAGAGGAGGGGGAGTGCCTCTTCCAGTCGCAGATGTGGGTGAAGGGTTCTCCGCTGCAGTTTCTTGTCGATAGCGGAAGCCAAAAGAACCTCATTTCAGCAGACGTCGTGAAGCGGCTCGGCCTACCAACCTTAGCACACCCGCAGCCGTATACCATCGGGTGGCTCCACCCAGGGAGAGATCTTCGCATCCGCCAACAGTGCCGACTTCCATACAGTATCAAGCCATTCACGGATGAGGTATTGTGTGATGTTGCTCCTCTTGATGAAGCCGGGATGTATTATTGGGCCAACCATACTTATGGAGGCGATGCCGTGTATGAGTTCGTGCCTCGTGGCCGTTATTATTACTTTGGGAAATAACTTGTACAGGATACCGGATAGTACCGCCCGCCATCTCTTTGACTACCGCAAAACAACGCAAGAAGATTGTTTCGCATCAGAAATTCATTTTGGTCCTTACGACTCACTCACTGTGAAAAGAAGAATATTGTGTGGCCACAACCTCGAAACAAAAATGGCTCCCTTTCATGAAATGGTCGCAGCAGATGGACAAAGTCATGGAGGAATACGATGACAATTTCTCCTCACTCATAAAGGTTCCTCTACACTGGCAGGACAAGCACTCCATTGATCTGACTCCTAATGCACCACCACCTGATGTTGCCATACATCCTGCAACTACACATACAGAATCCAAACATGTACTGTATGAGGCTGATAAAGAAACCAAATTTACTAAACGCATCCAGCATGTCCACCCGCAGGTTCATGACATCTTCAACACATCTAATACTCAGTTCAACAGAATTTGCCTCATCTCATGGAGGATCTCAACGCAATGGGGACCATTGCTTCCTAAGGAGGGAGGAATGATCCAGGTGGATATCGGTGGCCACCCACCTATTCCATTTGGACTAGCACCATCAATTCTTGCAGATTTTCACATTCAACACAACTTACTATTTTTAGCAGGTTTTCGGGTCCTCCACTCTCGGCGCTGTTTTGGGGGCTTAATGATCCAGGTGGATATTGGTGGCCACCCACCTATTTCATTTGAACCCCCATCTTCAGTCCTTTCAATTTTCAAGTTGCAACAAAACTTACTATTTTTAGCAGTTTTTCGGGTCCTGAACTTCCGGAGCCGTTTTGAGGCCCTAAACGACGTTTTTGGGTATCGTTTGTCCAGCGAATTTCATGGAATGAAATTCGTTCCGAAAGTTGTAGTCCTCGGATAGAGCTTTCTAATGATGTATCATATGCATCAAACGGAGATAGTATGCCAAAGTTATGCCCCCGGGAAGTTGAACCACCAATTTACCCAAATGGGCGCCCACAGTTTTGGCGCCTCATCTCCTACGGTTAGGTTTTTGGACGTTTCAGATTATACATTGTTTCTCAACAATAAATAGGCCCTCGAGCCTCATTGTAACACAGTTCAGAGGTCTGTAGCCATCACATCTCTTCTCAGAGATTCGCTACCAGCACCCTAGCTATTTTATTTACATTATGCCTGTAAGCATATTTCTGTTATTTGATATTAATGAAATGAAGCATTATTTCCGCTGCATCTCTGTATCTATTGTTATATCTGTATTCTGTTGCGTTCCTGCATAAAATCCGGATCAAAGCCCTTGTAAGTGATCCCTTAATTGTGAAAAAATTAAGAGATATGAGGTCAAGTCTTCATCCTTTGATAACAATGTATTATAAAGCTTATTCATTAGAGATATATTCTGCCCTATAATAATTATCAAATATAATTTCACCAACTTGCAATATATTTTTTAGATGTGCCCACATCTGCAACAAAGGGAATGAGATGATCCTTAATAGATTCAATGAGGATCCTTTGAGCTTTCACTTCTTTCATGCACTTGGTCCATTCTTGAGACTTATCTTTATTTGGTTCTGCAACTTTTCCTTGAACATGGTCCATGACTTCATTCTTTACAAGTATAAGGTTTATTCTTTTCTTCCATGCTTGAAAGTTTGTTGACCCATCAAGCTTATTACCTTCCTTACAAAATGAAGTCATTTGATTTGAAGATTAAACTATATAGAATAATGTAGTACTTACTTGATATGAGAGTGTTTATCTTGATAAAGAGATCTTCAAATACCTTGATGTTCCCAATACTTCTAAGAGACTTCAAAGATACCCTAGACTGGTGACTTCTAGGATGATTCCAACAATAGTGTCTTCAAGCTGATCCAAAGAATTTAGAGGATGTTCTTAGGATTATTGATGCTTTCTTTTATGATTTTTCCTTTTCTTCTTTGTCTTCCAAAGAATCTTCAAAATGATAGTCTTTCAAGAGAGAGAGAGAGAGATCAATGTTATTCTTAAAGATAAAAAAGCCTTCAATGGAGGAGTGGTAGCCTTCCTTCAAGATGAATATTTTGAGTTATCTTCCTTGCATTCTTCCTCCTATCATTCTCTTATGTCTCTCCTCATATAATTCCTAGTGTATTTCCTTGTGTCCTTCCTGCAAATGATGTCCTTGAAGGTATGTTTGATGAATGTCTTCTCCTTGTGCCAACAAGAGTGTTCTTCAAGCTTCTTTCTCCTTCACCTTAGCTCTAATACCATGTTGAGAAATTAAAAGGGGCAACGCTTAGGGTGATTTCCCTTTACTTGATAGTTACTTGTGAAGTTAGTTAGGATTATTTTTAATTTATTATGTTTTGTTCACCAAACAATTACCAAAACGATAAACTATGAAAATCACAAATAGACAATGAAGGCAAGATATAGGCTCCAAGCTAGGGGTAAACCCCTCATAGGGGAAAACCCATAAATTTATTCTCTTCTTATAGAATCAGATCAAATGAGAAATCCAAGACCCAAACAACAAGACCCAGGTTAGCCCTCCTCCCAAGCTCTTCCAACAAGACAAATTCAGCTCAAGTCAAAACCTTCCAAACAAGCTCCAACTTCATAATTTTGGTTCCCAAACTTAGAATTTCGGTCCCTAGCTTCAAAATTCTTGACCTGCAGTGTATCTGCAACTTTGGCCCTATATCAACTTCAAAATTTCACACGTGTAAGGAATCTAGGGCAGAAACTTTGATTTTCATTTCTCCTTTCTCTCTCTTACTTCCAAATCCTTCTTCTATTGAATTTCACACTTCTTATCTTGAACTTTCTTGGTGGTGCTACAAATGAGGTAGAACTCTCTCTATTTATACACATCTAGGAGGTCAAATTACCCCTTCTAGGGCTGACTTGGTCTTGTGGGTACAAAAATTACATTTTTGACTCAAATAAATTTCTTTTTCCATTTTCTTTTCAAAGTCCAAATGGGACTTGAATCAAGAGAAATAATTTTGACTTATGACAAACATTATTTTGCCTCAATAAACCCTAGAAGCATGAAGAACATGCTTAACCTAGATGACCAAATAATTTGAGCATGAAACCCATGCTTATAAAATAATATTTCTTTTTCTTCTTTTGATGCTTACATGAAATATACAATGAAATAAGTACAATAGAAATTATGAAGACAAAACCTAGTTACATTTTCTAATAAGACGTAGTATGAATGGTTAGTTACTTTATTTCCCTTGTTTCTTTCTCTTACTCATAAAATAAATTATCTAATCTAAAAAGGGTTGAAGATATTGCGTTGGGTTTTCTTTATTCTTGTCAAAACAATATGAATATATGTGGTTGTATTCATGTTTTCTCTACATTCTTTCGTATTCTCACTTTTTTGTAAAATTTTCTCCCTTAGATCACTTTGTGTTCAACATCAAAATGGGATGTGAAATGGTTGAGTTTGAATAATTTTAGTCGATTGTAGAAGAAGGTTAAAAATGCATGAACTTTCAAAACTCAATACTATCAAGATTATAACTCGAACTTGAATATGAATATTTATGGGTCTTCATTGAGAATGGCATTGATGTTTTGTAAGAAGTACATGTCGAAAAGTTTCTGTTTAAGAAAGAGACCTTAAACAGAATACTTGGCAAATAGTGATATTATTATTCGGCTTATGAGTTAGAACAATGTTTGAGATGTTGTAATATATATGGCTTCAATCATAGTTACCAAATACGTCCGAATTGGGCCCAAAAATATGAAAATTTTCTGATATGACTCAAATATCGAATATTTCGACAAAAATTGATCCCGTTCGGAGTGTAGGTCGTTAACATAGTGGATCGAATTAAAGAAAACTCATAGTTCAACCTCATAGCTCAACCACATGGAATGTTCGTTCGTTGGCATAGCTAAGGGTAGTCCCTGCTCAAACACAAATAGATAATCATTGGATGGTGTTCACGTATAAGAAAAGGAGAAAATTATCTTTATAAACCTATGGGTTATATAGATTCTCTAGGTTAGATAGTTCAGCGCATTAAGTGGGTGGACGAAACGCATGCTACGATCAATGTCAATCTTAAAGACAGGTTTTAAGCTAATCAACATTGATGTTAAGACTAAATCATATTCTGTTTCTCATGGATTCTTTCCTAGAAGACTAAAACAGATGGGTGAAGCATAATCCACCATGTATTTAGAAGAAAAGGAAATGCAAGTAATTGTAAAATTGGATTTTTTTGTTTTTTTTTCAAATTTTATTCTAGTTAAAAAGTTTGAAAGAAAAGTAAAGTTTTGACTATTTCTAAATGTGCAATTGTTTATTATAGAAGGATTTTAAGTAAGCTTTGAAATTATGGAAAGATTTTAGATTCAAGTTTTGGAAAAAATATAGGTTTGAGAGGGAAGAGGTGATGTTTTGAGAATTTTGTCTATAATATTTTTTTATTATTCAAAGTTAAAAGTTATTTAAAATTCAAAAATAAATTAGAGAGAAAATGAGTGAAAGGCATAATTGTTGCATGGAGTAAATTGTTTAAGATATATATTATCCAAAATGTATTTAACATGTATATTATCGATTTTTTTTTTCATTCAATTTTTTATCGTATTATATCGAATTCGAATTAAAACTTGATAACTATGGTTTCAATTTGAATTTGGATTAACCAATAGTTTGATGATAAACTATGAAATAAACAATATTAGTATAGTTGTTATAGGTGGTAACAAGATATAATGGTTTAAAAGTTTGTTTTCACAAGAAAACAGTTTTGAGTTCTTAACTCGAACTCGAGACAATGTATATCATGAATATGATTTCTAATCTTTACCTTGATATGAACATGATACATGTGCATTAATGAAGTCGGGGTTCATACCCAGTTCATTCCCTAATAAATGTTGTTGTTTACTTGGCAATATTTGCACCTTCTTGCACTTGACCATATGATATATCGTTGTTGAGAAATACTAATATATGTGTGAGTACAAGATATTTTTTAAAACCCAAATTGTTGTTAATAGTTTCCATAGGTTGTATGTTTATGAAATGAATGATATAAAGGTTTCAACTCTTAAACAACCTTAATATATCAGTAAATAATTATCGAGTTTGAATTATTGGCTCGATGCTTCCATATCATCTCATATTTTTACTTTATATGCGTTTACAAATAAAGATAATTGTTTGAAGTCTTTGTTACCAAATAAAGATAATTGTTTGAAGTCTTTGATAATTAATATTATAAAAGTATCATAATTATTTCCTTTCATACTCTCGCTTCTCATTAATATATCACTTTCACTCATTATTGTCAACCACTATTGCTCAAAGAATAAATATGAGATAAATATGATTTATTTAGGAGATGGAATGAATGGTGGATACAAAGATTTGAGAATGTTATTTGATTTTTATTTATTTATTTGGAAATACAAGTAGGATAAACAAATAAACATAGCTATATTTGTTATATTAGTTAATGTGTTTTTCTAACTCTTATTTGGCTTGAAATATATTGTTAAATTCTTCCGTCTTTCACCTTTTTATCTTATCTTTGATGTATTTGATCTTTTACTATAATCTATAGATATAAATTTTTTTGAAATAGTATACTTCCTTCCACCATTTTTTGACTCTTGTTAAGAAAGGTTGGGTCCACATATATTTCAATTCTTCCGTCTTTCACCTTTTTATCTTATCTTTGATGTATTTGATCTTTTACTATAATCTACAGATATACAATTATTTGAAATAGTATACTTCCTTCCACCATTTTTTGACTCTTTTTAAGAAAGGTTGGGTCTAAGTGTGAGGAGATTTAAAACTAGAAAGGCTTGTTCGTGGGATTGGCTTTGATGTCAATATCTAAGAATATAGGCTTGTGATTAGATCTCCCACTTGGAAGGATAAAGACTTAAATGAATATATATTTTTCTAGTAATGCCTTTGAAACCAAAGAGAAATCCAATATTGATGTAATTTGGTGCCTACTCCCTCATTTATTGTTCCATGTGAATATACCATTTATGGTTTCCACATCCACAAGGCTTAAGTGGCTTATGATGTCCTTTTGGGTGTTCCACATCCAAGTAAAGTCTCCTAATGCCCCCTTTTTTCTTATAGGGACTCAATGAGATTAAAATCTCCCACTATCACCCATAAAGAATCTACTACAATTGGGCCTAAGGTTGCACAAGTTTTAGAGAAAGTGAGGCTTATCTCCTACCAAATGTGGTCCATATACATTCGAAATAAAGTCCACTTTTGCAAATCCAATCAATTGAAATTTTACTATAACGATGTGAAATGACACAAAGGGATTTGTAATGACAACCTCTTATAGATTCCATAACAAATCTAATCCCCCTGTTCAAACTGTAGTACCCAAAGTTGCATACTAGCATGTTTCCTAACATTGAGAGAATTTTTTTTTAACCTTATCACTATTGCACTTTGATTCCTTGTAGCATTACAATTTTTGGTTGTTCATTTTTAATTTTTTCCTTCAAAACCTTTATTTACCTGTATAGTTAAGGCCCCTAATGTTCAATGAAATGATATTCATTAAAATTTGAATTGATTGGACATAAATACCTCCATTATCAACATGATTCACCCATAGTTTCTTGACACTACACCTAATTCTTCAAGAAATTGCTTATTAGTCTTCCTCCCCTTTTTCTTATCATGTTTGGGAATTTGGGAGGCCTTTTAAAAGAGAGAGTACGAATACCTAGATGAGGATTAACCAAGTTTTTAGCCAATGGATCTTGAGATTGTGCCTCCTTAACTTTGATGAGAACACACTGGATAAGTTGTATCGATTGTTTGGGATTGGAGTATAAGTATTTTCCATGTTAAATTGCAACTATTTATACTAGATGTGGATTATCTAGATCAGCAATCTATCCAACCCATTCATTTCACATTTGAGGAATGGGGTAATATTTTTTTCCTCTACTGACTAATTCGGTGCAGCTCTAAGACCCAACGTACCTTGAGATTGCAATTCAAAGTCCCATACAGAATCCCGATATTCTGAACAACATTTCACAACTCTGGGGCTCTCATGACATCTCAACTCTCAACATGAGACACCCCTCCAGAATCTGACCTTTCGACTGAGGTGTCATAACTCTAGGGCCCTCAGAATGTCTCGAGATCTCAAGTGAGCCCCCCGGAATCTGGCCTTCCAATATGGAGTCGTCTAACGAGCCGGAGGAATTGCCCGGACGGTCAAAATTGGCCGGAATCCGGGCCAAAAAAATTTAAAAAATCTTGCAGAAACAGTGTTTGAATCCTGATTTTGAAATTGGAAATGGATTCAGCACCATCAAAAACCTATAGGACACCCAAAATATTAAACTTTGATAGTTATAACAGGATTTAGAAAAATTCCTGCCGGATTTTCTGAAAATCTTATCGGAATTTTCATGATTTTCAGGGCGATTCCTCTGGCTAGTTAGAATTTCTTCGCATTATGGTTATAGGATTTTGGTATTTCGGGATGCCATGTTACAGTCCATGCTCTATTTGTCGTTGTTCTTGTGGGTCCCACAACCCTGAGTCCTATATCTGACTACTTCCGAGTTAACGACCCCAAGTGACAGAGAAGTTATTAGTAAACCAGTGCACTGTTAACTGACGATCCCTGAGACTTGTGGTTTCCCGAGACAATCAACCATCCACGTTTACCAGGTTTCTGACCTCCAGGGTCCAATCATCGCCCGAGTGTCATCATGTCGACATCATCCACATCATGTGTCGACATGCAAGAGGTCCATGTGTGACTTATATGCGGCTCCCTTGGGTACCCAAAACTCCCAAACTGTTTGCCATGTGTCCTTCACACGTTATGTTGACGTCATTTCCACTCTGACGATGAGGCACCATCCATCTTGTTTAAGGAGAACGAGGGATACCTCGACGATTGGGTTCACACTTGATTTTTCTTAGTAAAAGAGAACCCTCGAACTCATAATCCTTTAAGAAATATTTCTCTCAACACTCCGGGGTTCCAACTTTCCAGGCTTCTGGGGTGGCCACCTCGGGCAACTTCCCCACCTTGACGGTAAACCCCGACACCCTTTCTCATAAAGTCCCCGATTTCCAATTAAACCATCCTCTGGGCTTCAGGCTCTACGATTTTTTGCCCCATCATTCTGGCCAATCAAATGAGGGGGAATATGGGTCCACCAATCAGAACCCTCCCTTGAATAGGATTTTCAATGACCAAAGGATAAGGTTATTCCACATTTTTCCTATAAGTTCATGGCCTCACTCTGGTGCACCGTAACAAGGCTTCCCTCCTCATTTATGCCATGACTTGGTCAAAGGACTTTGACTCTGCATTGTGTAGTGTCTTAGATGGAGAGCTCTGCGACCTCCCCGACTACCAGATCTGCTGCCACACAGGCTTCTTCGAGCCAATCTTGACGACTATGGCTTTATCTCAGGAATATGGTATGCTCTCATACGTGCTTCACAGTTTCATGACGATGGCCTTGGTTGCTTAGGGTTGTATACACCATTATACCTCCTGAGCTTGGGTGATATATTCTCCTGTGGGTTCTTGGTCTGCGAGTCTTCCCTTATGACTGGGAGGGAATGCCACCCAAGGCAGCATCGGTGCTCTTGCGTGGCTTACCTACCACGGGCTTGGTGCAGACTCTTGAGAGGTTCATACCTCTCATGCCATACGCTGACGATCCCAGACCTTGTGTCGAGCTTGCAAGCAACTCCATGGCACTACAAAGATCCTTCAGGTGCCTCGACAACCACCCTACGACGCTAACAACAAGTATCCATCCTATTGAAAATGCTAGGCTCAAGGACATTAAGCCAAAGCTGGTGACTCAACTAGTTCTAGGGGAAAACTCCCCTTGCAATTAATGCATCGTCTACCATGCAACACAACTTGTAACTAGATTACAAATGACATATAAGCGAATACATACCCTACTATGCAAAGGGTATTCCATGTAATATTCATATAAATAAAAGGGGTCTCAAAACCACTATTTTTCAAGTGTTAATCCATGCTCTCATGGCTCGACCATGACCTGTAATGAGTTTTGTCTCTTCCTTAATAATTTATGTATGTGCTACTTCTTATATGGTTAAATATGTATGTAGATCTAGGCTCAACACGACATTGTGGCTTAGTATTTTTTATTTTGCAGTTTGTTATGCCTCTTATGCATCAGAGGTTTTGTGTCTACCATTAGCAATCATTACATACATTTTTTTTTTCATCATTCACACACATGGATATATATATAACACATCCTCTCAGAGATGCACCATATATACAAGCATAATCAACTCAATGCAATCTCTGAACCCAGAACCATTATCTACAACACAACAACATGATTCATTAGAATATAAATGATATACACAAATACTTATCTTTGAAATTTGTAGGGAAATTGAATCTGGGACAATGAATCTCCACCCAACCATAGACAACTGTAACCACACTTAATTGCAGATATCACCCCCAAGCCAGATTCCAGAGTCTAAGAGGGCTGCTTGCTTCTGGGACTAGCACACCAACTTCCACTGAATGGGACTCCAGAGGACTTCCTTCATCAATCCCACCAACTGGAAGCTACTTGCTTGGTCGACACCGAGAGTCCAAAAGTGCCCAACCTCACCCCCAAGTGTACACATAATGATTCACCCCCTACAACCGAGTGGGAGGGAAGTTAACATTAGCATTCCATGGCATTTAGCTCTTCCCATTTTCTTATTGTATATAACTACAGAACCTAAAGGAAGCTCAAGTGCTTCTTTGGAAAGAGCATCCACATCCACATTTAATTCTTGAAGAATGTGGTTGTATGTTATCCACTCAAAGGTAAATACTAATTTTCACCACTGTATTTTGAGTATTTATTATATATAAGTATAAATCAATTATATATAAGTATTATATCAATTAATCATTGAAGATAAAAATTAATAAACAAAATGCCATTTAAAGCTACAACATAAAGAGAAATCACTTACAATATGCCAAATTGAAAAATTATGTAATCTTTCCAACATACATTTCCTTTTAATCTTCAAATATGGTCGTTCAAGTTCTAATAGAAAATATTTGATATATTTTGAAAAATAAAAGTAGTAGATGAGATAAACTAAATAAAATAATATTAATTCATAAACAATATGATGGCTATCTTTCCATCAAGAATAAGATTCAATGGGTGGTTCATTGAGCAAGAGCATCTCATCACTTTTTACTAAATGTAAGTTGGATGGCACAGAGAAAATGAATAAGCATTATTAAATGTCGAATGCAATTCCTAGGAAAAAGAAGTTCCAAATTTAAATCTTTAGAAAACTAAAGGAAACAAAGCCATAAAACCACTTCAAAATGCTTCTTAAAGTGCAAAAATTGATATAGCACTAATAAGTAGTGTATTACCTAGGTGTCTTGGCTTATTTTTCCTTTCCTTGTCTTTTTTCCCAATAGATCCCTGTTGGGTTTTTGAAATCACCTGAAGGTTTTTACTTAACCTCGTCCAAAACCATTTCCATTACCCACTCCCTTCAATATTTTCTTAGGAAATTTGAATGGATAGCCATAAATCACATCTTCTAATTCTCTGTTTAAGTGTGACCACTTGCCCGCTTCAATACAAGTTCATGGGTAGTTTAGCAACAACAAATCATGAGAATTAACATACTATCGCAGTGGTGAAATTCAACTAGAATGACATGCAATGATCTGCCAAATTTCTAGTTGATTTTGATATACTTCTCAGATAATTATTTTAGAATTCACGAACCATTCCAATTGTTGACTTGTTTTTATAGCCACTTCAATCCATCTCAATGTGTATCCACAACATATTTTCTATTTTTTTTTTTATGATAACACTTATTATATGGAAAAAATATATTTTGGTATCAAAGAATAACATTTATTATTGAAGTTTTCTCACAATATTATTTAGCTTGAAATTATGTTTCGGTTTTGGAGTAAGACCTAAAACTATTTCTGATTGGATAAGAACTCATTTATCTTGAATGTAAGGAACTAGGTTAATGACCCAAAATCCAAAAGCACTAGGAAAGAGTGAAAAGAGTGAAAATCTAACCTGTCACTAACCACCAAATTAATGTATCATATTTTTATTTTATTTTATTCTCAAGGAAAAATACTTATATCTTCATAAGAGGAATATATACATTTCATAAGCTTCAAATTGAAGTCTTGTGAGGACTTTGTTGGAATTTCTTCAATTCATTGGAAATCCTAGAGCCCAAAAAATTCTCCATTAATATTTACAATTTTTTTCTTTAACTACATTACCTAACATCATGAGTCTAGGAATTCAATCTAATACAACTAACTTTGAATATTTAATCCACCATTGTAAGCACTACTCAACTAGGTTATAAGCCTACTCGAAACTTGAAAACCGGGAAGTGAAGGGAAAGAGTACAATGATAAGGGATATGATGCACTTTATCCATAAAGAAGGCATAGATCCCACATATTAGTAAAAGAAGATAAGGCCGAGAGAGACTCACTCAACTCAGGTAAGACCAAATAATAGAGAAGAAGGCTTGAGTTAGCGAGTCAAAAAGACAGAGCCCAGGATTAGGGTTGTTGGGCCCAGGGAAAATAAAAAGGTTTGCTGCCCACACAGACAACAAAGGATTTTATGCTTGATGCATCCTCCTAGAAGCCTACTTTTCTTCTTCATTAGCTTGTGATTTAAAAAAAAATATAAATAAAAAAATTTTCCAATACACGTAAACATCTAATACTAGCAGTTGCCCCAAAAGGTGCAAAGAGAGGCCGATAGGATTTTTAAATTGAAATTGTTGAATTGAAAAAATTAAACTTGATTTGAAATAATAATGGTTGAATTAGATTTAAATTGTTTAAAGTTTAATGAATTTGAAAAAATCTGAAAGCTATAAACCAGGCAAGAGATCAAAATAAAACAGAACAACTCTATTTTGTCTTCTATTGTGGTAAAAAAAACTCACATACTCAATTTGTGGCATTTTCAAGTCCATTTTTTTAGCATATTGAGTACTTTTCCAACGTTTTTCTGCAATATTAGTTTGTTGTTATATCATTAAACAAACCAAAATTTGGTTGAGTTGTTGTGTGTTGGGATACTGCCCATGGAATTTAGTGGGAGTTGGCCTAAAACGAGAGGAATATGCTAAGGAGACATTGGGTGTACTCCTAATAGTGCTTACCGTATAATAGTCTTAGTTGAACCTTGCCAACACTACTAATTTGAACGATAACAAGCTAAAATAGGAAATTCCACAAAAGTTTAGCATGAACTTGCAAGGTGTAGTTCAAGATATTTTTGAAAAATAATTCTATTTTTGAAAAGGTAACTCTATTTTGTAATTCATGTAACACCCCCAATTTGTGTGTTGAATTTTAAAAGTTAGACATTTGAATTTTAAAATCCTAAGGGGGTGGACCCCAAGGGATGACTATGGTGTGAATGTATTTGCATATTTTATTTGAGGAAATAAATAAAATTATTGTGCATTTTGACCAAAAAGAGAATTTGAGGTCACTTGCCAAATCCATGAGGATGGATAAGGCAACAAATCCCCAAAAATCTTTCTAAAAATCCTGGAAAGAAATCTATTTAGATTTGAGGAGGAATCTAAATTTCCCCAATGAAGAGGAGTAGTTGGGAAGAGGTGAGAAAAAGCTGGAAAAGCTGAGGAAAAGCTTAAAGCAGGTTTAAAGAATCCCAAGATGGGAAGCCTAGGCTAAACAGGAAAGAAAGCATCCTGCTATTCTGGACACAGAATTAGAAACATGCTTGGGGAAATTTGAGCTTAAATAAGCTGCTCCTAAGCTGATCAGAGGTTGATCAGTGCTAGGAGGTGATCTTTGCTCGGGGGTGAATCCTGGGAGATAAAGAGGATTCTAAGGTTGGGAGGTTGGTCAATTGCAGCATTTGGTATGTTCTGAAAATTCCAGTTCTCTATGTTATGATGGTAGGAATTGGCTACATATAAAAATCTTAATAACAGTTACTTGATTTTGGTAGTACTACATTTAGCAAAGTCTATCATAAGGTAATTACCTCCTAGAATCTATTTGATTTTAGACTAGAAATCTATAGGGTTGCAACTCCAGAATTTCTAAACCTCAGCTGGTCTAGATTTGCAGTTACTTGGACCCTATAGTGGATTAATTTTATTATATTCCATAGACACCAAAACTGATAGGATGTGGTTATGTGTATAAAAAAAAAAGAAGAGAAAACATTATAGTAACCTTGAAAAATGTAGTGTATGTAGCAGCATAGTAATCAAGTAAAATAGTAAAATATAGAGTGGTGCTATGAATATTCTACAATTATAGCTTTTATAAATTTCGTGTGTGCACATTCTAACCACTACAATAGTACTAGCAAATGAGTAACTATGTCCTATTGAAGTTTTATGGTAATTAGAATGGAAAGGAAAACTTCACTTCTAATTCTATCTTGATTTTTAAACCAACACAAAGGAAAAACCAAAGAAAATCTCACTTATACACCCGAAATCCTATACAAGCCTATTAATTAGTTATGGACATAACCCCAAACTATATCTATAGGAGCGCAAGAGATATTAAAACTGATTGGCCGCACACCTACCTCACTACCAATGCAAATCTTTAAATTTATGATCGCTACAATATAACGTATTTCAAAATATATGAAAAAACTATACGTAGAAATATGATAATAATATGGGTCTATCCTTTAAACTTGAATACGCCGAGGGTTATGCATGAGTTAGTTGAGGCTAAAGGTAACATATAACTGTATAAGAGTAGAGTGCCGAATAAAACAAATCATAAAGGCGTGATATATATATATATGTAAATGAACCCTGCATGGAAATAAAGCACCGAGACGCTGGCCAAACAAATGCGGTGAATAGGTAAAGTAGATATATAAATTACTACCGTCCTGGTATACAACCATCAAACGTGAAACGTCGCCTACGTTAGTAGAATCGTAGGGTTACCCCGCGTTGAAGTGCCGCGAGCAGACCTTAGCTCATTGGAACTTCGCTTTGCGACACGCATAAGACATATTTACGTCTTCACATGAAACAGGAAGTATGAAATCAAATTCACATCGATTTAGCGAAAACGATAACTGAGACCCTTTACATGCAGATCGTAGGGAAGCCACGGTATTTCCGTCGAGAGTATTGTCACTTCGGCGATATCTACAGGATATCCCAAGAAAACTTCTCGGTCACGTCTGCCCCAGTAAGATTTCTGCAGCTTCTGTTTAGAATGCATATAAAATCAAACTATGAAACAAAAAGATTGCTGCCAGGATTACATTGACTGCAACCTATATAAACTAGCTCCTAAGGCGGAGAGGTATGGTAACCTTTCTCCCAAAGCCTGCTTTTCAACAATCCAAGCAAGGAGGGCATTCCACCCTCAGAGGAGACGAAAAATCAAAGAAACATAATAGTATATTTGAATGCAGGCGCGCTGAACCCAAACAGAGGATGGTGGGTAGAATTTACCCCCTCTGCAGGCATCACGCTAACGGCCACCTAGAACAGAGGAAACACTGTAATGGTAGTCAATAAGCCGGTAGCAAACTGAGTCAGCTCCCGGGAGAACGAGAGCAGGGCCACCATTTACCGGTCGAGCTCTGTTTCAACTCCAAATCGAAGGTTAGGCAGATCTAATGTTCTTCTGCATAGTCTACTATCGCAGAGAGGTTACGGTAATATTCAACATAACAGAAAACAAAGAAATAAAACGATAGGAAGCAATGGGAACTTTTCACAGCAACATAATGCTCAAAGAACCCAGTTAAAGCTAAATCGAAATGCCTTAGCCAGAGAGAACACGCTCACAACGAACTCTTGGAGAAAGAAGACGGTGAATGCTATATTATGAAGACTGTAGGTTGACATGCCACCTAAACCCTAAATTCTCTGCCCATAACCGTGGCAGATCCCGAGGGGGGTCGAGTTGTTGCAGTGCATTCATAGGATGGTACGGGTCGAGGTCAATAGGTGTTAAGAAATCCTGAAGCAAACTGTGAACGAAACGTGAGCTCTGCATTTGGAGAACCGAGACTGGTCAGAAATGTAAAATCGCAGGCCACATGTCTATTCCGTAAGGGATTAGGTACACCTTACGCCGCCGGTGGCTACTCTCTTGCACCAGGGAGGACGTTACCTCTGCAACCCCAAACCATGAGTTGTTAACAAATGCAGCAGACGCAAAACCGTCGACCAATGTATGGTGTGATGCGGCTTATACGAAATTAAAAACCAGTACAAGCGCAGGGTCGTTACCTATGGGAGAACGACGCGTTGTGCCGAGTCCACTGATGAGAGGATAGTGCTATTCCATGGTTCGTCGTAGGGTCCGGACGTTGACAAGCAACCTGCTGCAATCGGCATCGGTGTCATACTCACCGCCCATGGAAAGCCTGTAAGAATAACGAAAAGAAATTAAACCTTCCACATTCCTGTTAGGGTTAACCACAGAATTTCAATAAACTCAAAATATGAGGCGATAATATCTCATGCCGGTAAATTCATATGGTTCTGTCAATTTTATCGTTCATGATGAATCGCTGCTACGATGATGAGTTAACATAGCCACCGTACCTACCATCTGGACGGCTAAATGAGAAAAGGGCGTGGCCGGAGATAGGGTGGGTTAGGTAAGGCGTAGCAGCACTGCCGTGAAGATGAATGTCGCCAAATCTTGGATAATAATATATGTAAGTAGAGTAGGTGGCGGCGAAAGATCTCAGCACGACAGAAAATGAGTGGAATTTCTTTTAATAAGTCGTGACAGGTCGTGTCGCCACCGCCATAATCACCAACCCGAGTTGAGCGAACAGATGGTATTTGTACACGGCGGATATGTAAGTCGTGACAGGTCGTGTTGCCACCGCCATAATCACCAACCCGAGTTGAGCGAACAGGTGGTATTTGTACACGGCAGATACGTGCCTTAGGGATGCGAACGAAGGATATATATGTATACACAGAAAACGATTGATGCGTGCTGTAGGTTAAAACCCTTAAGGAATATCGTCACCGAGTTTGATACGTACGATAGGTCAAAATAATAAGGTTGACCCCATACGAGATTTACATATATCTATACGGGTTTTTCCGAGGGTCTTTAAAGTTATAATGTCAAAGACTTTATTTAGGGCTCATAGGAGATGGAAATATAGGTTTATATCATGATCCCTACTCATACCTACATATGTATCTTAAAGTTGGAAATCGGTATACGTGTGGATACATCAACATATGTAATAAGCATATAGGGAGTCTAATAAAGGTATTAATTCATATAAGTGGGGATACATGAATATATGTGGGATATATATATATGGAATCATTACACCTATGGTTATATTTTAGGAAATTAAGTGCCCCTCATCTCTTATTATTGTAATGATATATATATATATATCTAGGTATATATATGGTGTAAGGAATTATAGGTATTCATTAAAGATGGATAGGGAAATGATATTTCTTGTAAAGTGATTCTGCTTTAAAAAAAAAAAAAAATTCTCTACATGGGAGGTGTTACAATTCACTTTAATAAAATAAGTCTTATATTTAGCAGTTGAGTCTAAAAAGTGTATCTCATGTATGACTTAGATTAATCTAAAAAATAGAATAAGGAATACTGGAAGGAACTAACCATGCAGAAACCCTTAAATTCTACTGTTTTAAGCTAAAAGATGTAAGGATATAAAATGAGTGCCCTATGCCACAACAAACACTTGTAGACCATTATAATGTTACGAACTTGAGTACCAAAGTCCTTTGCCGAAAGAACAATGAGAATTTTCTTGCCTCATACATGGGTTCACTGCGAGACAAGGAGGCATTCTTAAAATATTTTCGAACTCAAGAGTATTGCTTGCAATTTCTCTTCATATTCAGCCAAATCATTGACACTCCTGTAAGGAATACGATTGCATTATATTGTCCTACAATATTGTTACAATAAAGTTTAAATAAGACAATAGGCTGTAACAGTATCTAATTTATAGGTACTCTGTCGAGAATAATACTCATACATACCATGCTCAGCCTCTTGCTTTCAAGGCCTAGCAATATGTTTTAGTTAGAGGAAATGAACAGCTATGGCAAGTTAACCAGAAACTTATAATCTAGCAGTAATTGGGATGGACATGAACCCCAAAATGGGGATGACTGAAAACACACCTGTCTTTTTGAGGCAGTCATCCAAGTCTTCTGATTGGATTCTTTTCAACAAATTATCTCCAGTAATTTCGGAAATACTATTTGATGCATTTAAATTATTCCCACTAGAAAATATGTTGTAAACATTATATTATTGCAAGGTCTGCTACTTAAACAATCAAGTACTTGAAGCAGTCATCACATCAATCTTCCACAGAATTCGTACAATGTTGTTAATCTTATTCAACGTTTGTTGTTACATATTGCAACGACATTAACTAACTCAAATATCTCTGCCGGCTGCTGTAAAGACACCAGCATGGCCATTATCTCTTCACTCTTTTGATGGATGTAATTAATTAATTAATTAAGTATATAAAATAAATATATAGATATATTTAATTATTAATAAATTATTTTTTTAATCTAAAAGCTAGTTTTTACTGATTGAATTTATTTTTCAAAGTTAAATTGGGTCTGTGTAAGGGGGGCCCTTGCGCAGCACCCCTCATTACACAGACCCGGACACGTGGCTGCGGGCCCTACCCACACACGGTATATTACAACCCACTACGCTCCGCGAGTCTCGACCTCGAGACCTCGGCTTTGATTCCATGTCAATCCAACCATTGCACCAAAAGCTCGTACTGTTAGTGGGGGCGGCATCCCAGGGTGTTAAGGGTGGGCCTAACCCTTGCACAACACCCCTCATTTCACAGACCCGGACACATGGCTGCGGGCCCTACCCGCACATGGAATATTACACTAATTTAGTCATTTATACATCTATTTAAATTCAATGTCTAGATCTGATCTCTTACCTAGTTTTCATGATGAACCATATTCTTTGTCATATAATTTTTCCCAAAAAAACTCTAACACAAAATCCAAAATTCAAAAAATACTACTTATTATTTATAATATTGTTGTAACTTCAAAAAATTTATACAAATTTTAAAAATAATATATATATATATTTTTAAAAAAACCTTAAATAAATAAATAAATTTATATTAATTTAACAATTATAATACAAAAATTATTAAAAAAATTAAATCCAGTTACATACTCAAAATATTTAAGTATATTTAAAATTTCATAGGAGCTTACCTAAACATTGAACATTCTACATCAACCAAATAATAAATAGAAAAATAATAATAACAATAAAACAAAAATCATAAATTTAATAGAATCCATCAAAAATTTGTTGAATTTAATAATCTACCAAAATTTGTTGAATTTAATAATCTACCTTTGATTCTAGTTCCAAAATTAAAATCTAATGAAATCAATAACTCACCCTAGATTTTCAAAATTTTATAAATTTTAAATTAAATATAATAATTATTTTTTTCATTGTAAAGTTTTATAAATTCCAATTAAAATTGTAATGAAACATCTCTCCACCCTCATAAAATTTTTATCATTATTTTATGAAATTTTAAAGAAAATTATATATATATAAAATTCATTTGCATCCTGAGACGAGTAAATTATCGAAGATTTTTTTTTTGTTATAATGAATTAAGAATCAGTTGAATTAGAACTTCAAAGAAAGTAAGGCCCGTCGTGTGTTTGATCAAGGATTGTGAGTGATTCTAGAGAAATTCTTTGTATGAATTAAACAGAATCATCTTTACGCGAGGATTTTGAGGGTATATTTAAATCTCTTAACTATACTTTTCATAAAAAATATTCCCTTATGGTCTACTCCTTTGAATCAGTGACTTATTAAATTATTACATGATTTGGAATTTCTGTTATGCCTGGACTTCAAAATAGATTTCTCTGTCCTGAATATGTCAGGTAGACATGAATATGTGACTCTGTTTTTCCAATTTCACCATTTCCTGTAGACTATTCAAAATAGATTTCTGTCCTGAATATGTCAGGTAGAGATTAATGTGTAACTTTGTTTTCCAATTTCACCTTTTCCTGTAGAGTATTCACCTTTGTGTGTCCTTGTAACATTGATATTGTCTCTTATTGGGGAATTAATAAGAATACACACAAAATTCTGCTCCAGAGACGTTGCATAGTCTCTCTCAGGGGAAAATGTGGAAGCATATTCAATCAGTGGCAGAGCAGGTGATGATCTAATGCAACTGATTTTGTAATAATGGCCTTGAAATGTCAAGGGTGGTGTCCATATCATGGGAATCTTCAACTTCAACTTTATTTTCACTGAAGCAAGCTACTTCACCTGGACACTCGTTTTTATAGTCCTCTACTTTGCCCCACAGTACAGGGTATAGACCCAGTACAATCAACACTGCTCTCACCACACTGCACACATTAAACATTAAAATCCACAAGAGTAGACACTGTAATACAATGAACATTGAAATGTGATCCATGTTTATAAATCTAAAATGGCAGAAATTGATTAAAATTTATTCAGGAAATTATTTTATATGCTGACCATCCTTTATTAAGATTGTCATGAAGAACAAAATATTGCAAGATTGCTGCTACAACGGTACACACTGGATCGAATATTTCTACAAATACAGGTCCCTTTTTGTGTATACACCATGCTTGCACAAATATTGCAAATGCTGAACACATCAATCCCTGAAACAACCATAAGCAATTCGATCCATTATAAAATTTAACCGATGCTCGCTCTGAACTTAACTAGATTGTGAATTCTAAGGATATTTCTTAACTAAATGATCACTTGCTCTGAACTCAACTAGATTGTGAATTCTAAGGATATTTCTTAACTAAATTGTGAATTATGAAAATATTTTGGAATCCAAAAACAAGAACAAAATTAAACCATTGAGTTAGTTCAGTTTGCTCCTGTCAATTATATTCCAAAATATTTTAAAAATCAGTAGCCATTCCCACTTTAACAATGAACTAAAAAATGTTGCAAGGTGAATATCTATACCAAATACACATAACTCAGAAGCTCAATATTCCAACCAACAACCCAGATGCTCGATCTTTTATGAGTATATACCAAAGCAATCACACCGGACTGCAGTGCTCCAAAAAAACACATGATAGAAGTTAATGATAATTGAGTTGGATACTCCCTCACGACTGGAGCCTGCGTTAAACACATTTATCTCAATTCTCAATTTCCAATTTTAACTAGATTTTTGTTCAAATGAATTGCTTTAACTTAACTCTGGTTGGAAGTGAGAGGGAAGTAAATTGTTTAATCTAATTCATCCCCATCAAATTCCATGATATTCCTAAAAAAACACTTAGGATTGAAAGGAATTAGATAAAATTTTCATTTTTAATCATGCTGATGGTCACCTGAAATATAATCCATGCTGCCCACGAGACAACGCCTCCGAAAAGCAGCATGGAGCCCAAGACAATGTTGCTTGCTTTGGAATTGTATGCATTTATATTGAATCTAAGCATTTTAATTGCAGGCCCCTTGTATAATGTCATCACCATTGCCCCACCTATAGAAATAATTATGCCCATAACCTTTGCCTGCCCTCTCCTACTCTTAATATTGACATTCTCCATTCTGAAGGAGTCACAATTGAATAAGCACGACCAAGGGATTAAACCCAACTTAGTTAAGCTCAACATAATTCCTAATTGAAAATTTAAAGATGGGAATTGCAACTGGAGGAATTTATTGAGATCGAACTTCTACCTTAGGCTAGTGGCCATCCCAAAAGTGATGGGTGGGATTAAATTTAATATTGCTGAAGCAAAAGTAGAATTAGTGTAGTACAATCCCTCTAAGAAAAAGTTCTGACTGATTGTAATCCTGCATACAAGAAAAAGTGCTCTCCAGTTCAGTTCAGTTCAGTCCCCTGCTTGATTTGTATTTCTGAAAGAATTGAAAAAAGAACAACAAAAACAATAAACTGATTGCAACCACACTTACCTGTAGAGTGCAAGCAAGAAAATCTGAAAAAAGATGGACAATGTCATAGGCGGTCTTTGGTGTCTGCAACAATCATAGATAGAGGGTGTGTTAACTGCTATAATGGAGAGAATGATATGTGTGTGAGAGAATGTAAAAAGGTGGAGATCAATGAGGACATCAAAAGCAAGAGGGCCAGGACTCATACCTGATTCCATCATGGACTTGAGAGGATCTTGGGCCTTCTACAACTGCCCTTCTTTATGATATGCTTTAATCACAAGACTCATAGTCTGATTATCCACATTCAACCCCCTATGCAACATCTCCTCACATAGGATTACAGCCATTTGGGTCCGCCTGTCATTGATGACGAAATTGAGAAGAGCACTGTAAGAAGGTAGGGAAAGAGCAGGAGCCCTTTATAAGTGGCCATGGCGCCATCCACATCTCCAGTCCGAATGTATTTATTAATGAGGAGATCATAAATGTGGGGACTTACTGGCTCCTTTAATGGCTTAGCATATTGAGAAAGGGTTGCAATTTTGTTCGGATCAGTAGAATCTATGCCACAACCAATAAGATCAATTGCAGTAGCTTTGAAGTTGATTTCTTCCAGTAAGGCTATAGTTTTGTACCAACACCCAGCACCAAATCCACCTCCATGTACAAGTACAAAATGTTGTCTCCAAAGCAGCAGATAATTTAGCATCCTGCCAAAGAAAAGGTACCTTATATGATAAGAACTACAGAAACCTTAAATGCAGAGATGAAACCGTAAGACAGAGTATATTGAATGATTTCTCAGCCTTGTATTTCATCTGGTTTCTAGATACCCTTTTCTTTCTCAAGGTTTGGAGAGAAATATCCCGAGGTAAGTTATGTCAAGAGAAATTCTAATTCATTAATAATAGTGTCATTAAGGGCACTAAAGGCTGCCCAAAATAAAAGTGAAATTTACAAAAGACCACAGAAACTACAGTACTGTCATATAACTAAAATGCTTAAAGAAAACAAGGAAGAAGTATACACTGGAAGAGATTATCACCTTCTCTTCATCACCAAGCTTTTCAAAGAACTCTGTTAATGGCTTAGCATATTGAGCAAGGGTTGCAATTTTGTTCGGATCAGTAGAATCTATGCCACAGCCAGTAAGATCAATTGCAGTAGCTTTGAAGCTGATTTCTTCCAGTAAGGCTATAGTTTTGTACCAACACCAAGCACCAAATCCACCTCCATGTACAAGTACAAAATGTTTTGTCTCCAAAGCAGCATATATTTTAGCATCCTGCCAAAGAAAAGGTACCTTATATGAATTGAACTAAAGAAACCTTAAATGCAGAGATGAAACTGTACGATAGAGTATATTGAATGTTTTCTTAGCCTTGTATTTCATCTGGTTTCTAGATACCCTTTTCTTTCTCAAGGTTTGGAGAGAAATATCCTGAGGTAAGTTATGTCAAGAGAAATTCTAATTCATTAACAATAGTGTCATTAAGGGCACTAAAGGCTGCCCAAAATAAAAGTGAAATTTACAAAAGACCACAGCAACTATAGTACTGTCATATAACTAAAATGCTTAAAGAAAACTAGTTGATTAATTTACATCTTATACTTTGACCTTAATTACGAACATCTATCAAGAAGCAACAGTTAGAACAAACTAGGAAGATTTTATTCCAACTTGAACACGCTCAAATTTATTGGAAATTTAAACAGGAAGACGTGATAATGGATATTAAGCTTGACATGAGAAAACTGCAAATTAGTTAGAGTTTCAAACAAACTGTTCAAAGCAGCAGGCATGAGTTATTTTGCATGCATATTAATAGATCAAGAAAGACAACACAATTTTTGAAAGTTGTTTAAGAAATCTTGAAATGATAAGTTAGTTTACAAGCCTTTATAGAGTGCCTGTAACAAGATAGCTAATATATAGGAATGACAATTCTAACTTCCCTCTAAAATATTTCAGTGTGAAACTCAAAAATTAATAGATAAAAATCTCTTATAAAACAAAATTTTGACTATGGTTATCTTTATTTTGCATGGAAAGGATAGGCGTGCACATTTTGGAAAATGAAACAAAATAAAGGGTCCTAAAAGGCCTCATAGACAGTTCTTTGAATCTCGGACAATGCAGTTATTGTCAAAGAACAATTTGACTTCTTCCAGTGTGAGTAGTAAAAGTATTTAAGCAACGTAAATCACGTGCATGCATATGTTCATATAGACCTATATTGTGTTGCTGATAAAGCAAGAATATGGCAGTGCTATATGTTGGGAAAGTAGTAGGTATTCCATTTTTGCAGAAAATGACCCTTTACTTACCATATCATCTCCTAACTGTAATGCCTCTTGTAGCCTGCCTTTAAAGCAAAGGCCCCTTATCAGCTTTTTGCATGTCGAAAGACAGGGAGTGAAACCTTGTCTTGACATTTCATGTAAAAGTTCCAAGGCCTTAGATACATTGTTTTCCACACAGTGTCCCTGAATCAAAGCATCATATGTACAATCTTCAGCAAAGACAGATCCCACCTTCATTTCTTTTAAAAGCAGTGTTGCTTGTTGTGCCTTCCCGGTTTTGCAAAATTCATAGATCAAAGCATTGTATGCAACAACACCGAAGATATATCCTTTAGTCAACATTTTGTCTTTTAACCTGAAAGCTTCATCCACCCTGTTTTTCCTACATAAAAATAGGGATCACCATTTTGAGTTTGCTCAAATAGGGACACAAATGTTTCAGCGACATCAAATTGAGAAGTGCCAGTGCATCAGTTGCCTTCCCTTCCTTGAAATGTCCTTTAATCAAATGATTGTAAGTGTCAGAATCAAGCACTAAATTCCTTTCTAGCATTTTGTCCAGCAGCATAGATCCAACCCATGTGTTTCCTGTGTCACAGGACTCGCTAATAAGTATGTTTCAAATAGATAATTTTTTAATGTAGCTCTTCTCCAAAACCTCATCCATCAACTTTAATGCCTCAGGCAACATGCTCCCACTACAAAGACTGCCATCTAATTTTCTATAAATGTTGAAATCAGGAACCCAACCATTGCATACTGCTGAATCCCAGACTGTCAGAGCTTCATTTCCTTGTTCCGACATATAAGAAAGTAGTTGCAGAGCTTCTGGAATGTTGTTATTATTGCAATGGGCATCAATGAGGACATCAAAAGCAAGAGGGTCAGGAATCATACCTGATTCCACCATGGACTTGAGAGGATCTTGGGCCTTCTGCAACTACCCTTCTTTATGATATGCTTTAATCACAAGACTCAGATTCTGATTATCCACATTCAACCCCCTATGCAACATCTCCTCACATAGGATTACAGCCATTTGGGTTCGCCTGTCATTGATGACGAAATTGAGAAGAGCACTGTAAGAAGGCAGGGAAAGAGCAGGAGCCCTTTATAAGTGGCCATGGCGCCATCCACATCTACGGTCCGAATGTATTTATTAATGAGGAGATCATAAATGTGGGGAATTACTCGCTCCTTCATTTGTTGAAGATACCCATTGCTGTTATCTGCATCTGCTTCTGCTTTTAAAGTGTGTTTTGTTTTCTTGTCCCTTGCATCTTTGAAAATTTTTGCAGCAACTGCTATTCCAATTCCCTTCCAGTCAGCATTGGCTAGAGAGCTACGACTGAAGCATCTGCGAGCAAAGCAGTATGAAAACATTATATTGCATCGCATCGGCCATCACAAACCCATCTACAAATACCCAGTTTGTAATTTTTTAAAACTCAACTCTTTAAAGGCTTGAATGAAGGGCAGCCTTTGATCCTTCAAATATCTTAGGCAATTGAATAATCTCCACTACTCAGAGTTTATGGGAAAGCCAAAGAAACAAAAAAATCGCCACTTGGAGTTGGGTAACAATGATTCGCAGATCATCTACAACAATGAATTAGAATGTGGGTAAAAGAACCGATTAGTGAAATTGATTTACAGTGATGAAGAAATTGAAGCAAAGATTATTTTGTATTTGTATTCAGTACAAGCAAATATTTCATTTTGTTAAAGCTTGAGCGTTATGACCAACAAGGATTTAAAGTGACATTTTTGACTTGTGGAAGTTGTTAGGTGTTGCCTTAGTTAAAATTCAGTACAAGTGTCAACTTTACATTAAATATGTTTACAAGTAGAAACCTATCTTTCAAAAGAGAAGGCCTATCGGCCTAATTATTTTATTAATAATTGAATATAAATAAAATTTTTGGAAAAACATTCTAGTGCATTATAAAATTATATAAAAATTTGGCAATGTTATGATGAGATATAAATCTTGTAATGATAAGCAATTACTTATTTTTTCATAAAAATTAATGATAACACTTACTATACGGAAAAAAATGATTTAGTATCAAGGGATAACATTTATTATTGAGGTGTTCTCACAATATTATTTAGGTTGAAATTGTGTTTCAGTTTTGGAGTAAGATCTCAAACTACTTCTGATTGAATAAGAAAACATTTATCTTGAATGTAAGGAAATAGGTTAATGACCCAAAATAAAAAAGCATTAGGAAAGAGTCACTAACCACCAAATTAATGTCTCATACTTTTATTTTGTTTTCTTCTCAAGGAAAAATACTTAGATCTTCATAAGGGGCATATATACATTTCAGAAGCCTACAGACTAATGTCTTGCAATGATTGTGTTGGAATTTCTTCATTTCATTAGGAATATTGCAGCCCAAAACATTCTCCATTGATATTTACAATTTTTTTCTTTAACTACATTTCCTAACATCATGAGTCTAGGAATTTAATTTGATAGGCACATATAGAAAATAAAAGGGTATCCTTCTTCCTACAAGTGAGTGGGAGGGAATTTACCATTGGTATTCTATTGCTTTTAGCTCTTCCCCATTCTCGTATTTGTATATAGCTACAAAACCTAGAGGAAGTTCAAGTGATTCTTTGGAAAGAGAATCCACATCCACATTTAATTCTTGAAGAATGTGGTTTTATGTGATCCACTTAAAGGTAATTACTCATTTTAGCCACTTTATTTTGAGTATTTATTATATATAAACATATATCAATTATATATAAGTATCATATCAATTAATCGTTGAAGATAAAAAATAGTAAACAAAATTCCTTTCAAAGCTAGAAGATAAAGAGAAATCACTTACATTATGCCAAATTGACAAATTCTATAACCTTTCCAACATACATTGCCTCTTAATCTTCAAATATGGTCCTTCAAGTTCCATTAGCAAATATTTTATAGATTTTGATAAAATACAATTAGTAGATCAGATAAAAACTAAATAAAATAATATTAATTCATGAACAATATGATGGTTATCTTTCCATTAAGAATAAGATTCAGTGGGTGCTTCATTGAGCAAAAGAATCTCATCACTTTTTACTAAATTAAAGTTGACTGAAACAAAGAAAATGAATAAGAATTATTAAATGTTGAATGAAATTCCCTAGAAAAATCAGTTCCCAATTCAAATCTTTATCAAACCAGAGGAAAAAAAACCATTAAACCACTTCAAAATTCTTCTTATAGTTCAACATTTGGTATAGTACTAAGCAGTAGTGTATTACGTAGGTGTCTTGGTTTCTTTTTCCTTTCCTTGTATTTTTTCCCAATGGACCCCTGTTGGGTTTTGGAAACCACCTTAAGGTTTTTACTTAACCTCATCAAAAAAAAATTCCATTACCAACTCCCTTTCATATTTTCTTAGGCCATTTGAATGGATAGCCAGAAAGAACATTCCATAATGCTCTATTTAAGTGTGACCACTTTCTCAATTCAATACATGTTCATGGGTAGTTTAGCAACAAAATATCATGAGAATTATACTATCATAGTTACGAACTTCAAATGGAATGACGTGCAATAATCTGCCAAATTTCAAGCTAATTTTCATATGCTTCTTAGATAATTATTTTAGAAGTCACTAACCATTCCCATTTTTTTTTTTTTTTTTTTGGTATCTACTTCAATCCATCTCAATTTTTAGCCACAACATATATATATATATATATATTTAAATGTGGCATCTATTCTGTTTCAATGAGAGATCATTATGGACAGTTCTAAATCCCCAAACTAGAGAACTACCATACTATCCCAGTTGAAAACATCAAATGGAAATATCCACATGTATTTTCCAAAATACCATCTTAGTTGTAGGTGATTTGATCTCTTTATGGGAAAGGAAACACCTTTTAGACAATTCCTTTAGCTAAGCTATTGAAGTCACTGGAAAACAACACCCAATATTATTAGCATCCAATCTTAAAACTTGGACAGTTGTAGATTTTTTCTTTTTATTGGGGAATATCCCTTCATTTAATCATTTGTCTTGAACTCAAATTATGTTTTCCGAAATTAGTATGTAGACTTGAGCTTGAAGCTCATAAAAACTTACAAAATGTTATTATTATTGATATATGAGTTAGTTGCATTAATTCATAATTTCATATAGAGGGGTTTTTTTTTACCACAATGAATTTCTTAACGGTTCTTTTGTCATGGTTTCGGTCCATTCCTCTTACAACAGCATGGCTCTTTTATTAATGAAATTTTCTATGAAATCTATTAATCCATTTATCTAAATTTCTCAATATCTCTTACTTTATTACACTAAATACCTAGGAATGTTAACTACACATTCATGTCTACTTGGTTCTCTCTTTCTTTATGATTGCCGAATTTTCATTACAAAAACATAGAGATGGACCCCTAGTTTCAAAACTTACCTGAATGAGATGGACCCTACAGGGTTGTATGTACAAAATCATACTTGCACAACACGTACCCCGATAGAACCACAGTTCATACAACACCCCACATAAAGCACCACACATAGTAGACTCACATGATAAGAAGCACCAGCCATATATGATTATCGATCATTAACAGATGGTCTCGATTGACAATCATTGTCGAAAGTCGATAGACAATCATTGCCATAATCATTAGACTACTTCCATGTTTTTATTTTTTTAATCAATTTTTGTTGAGTAGTTTAGGTAAATTTGAAATAAAGGACAAGTTATAGGTGGTTGGTGGTTTATTGGATTGTGTGAATAATCAATGTATTCAACCATGTAGAGGTTTGTTCACCATGTAAACTGTTACAATGGTCTGTTGCAATTGTCAATATAAATTGTTGATATATACAAGAAGTTGTAATACAGGTTAGAATTTTGGCCACCAAGAGATGTAAACCATGTACTGTTGAGGAGGAGATGCAAAATACTAAAATAATTTGTTGCTAGTGTGAGTGAAATTAAAAATGTTTATTTAAAATTTCAAAGATGTTTTTTTTTCGGAGGAAACAATGGAGATATTGAACATCATCAACTGCACTACACTAGAGTTTCCCATCAAAATTGTAGATTTTACACCAAAATTTATGAATAACTAGAAGCTGATGTCTAGCTCATTTTCATCTAATAGATGATTTTTTTCTGAAACTTGTGAGGTTTTGATGCAAATTTAGGTTTGGGAAGATAACCATCATATTGTTCATGAATTAATGTTAGTTTATTTAGTTTATCTCATTGCTATTTGTATTTTTTCAAAATCTATCAAATATTTGCTATTGGAACTTGAAATACCATCTTTGAAGATTAAGATGCAATTTATGTTGGAAAGATTATAGAATCTGTCAATTTGGCATAATGTGAGTGATTTATCTTTATCTTCTAACTTTGAATTACTTTTTTATTATTAATTTTTATCTTCGATGATTTTTTATATGTCATGATTCTTCTCAAATTTATGTCTTAAGGCAACTTTCCTTTGAAAAATTTGGTGCAGTTTATAGTAAATTTTTTTAAAATTAAATATAAAATAATAAATATATGGGGAGATGTCGTAGTGTTGTAAGTATTTGTAAACATTTACATGTGGACTCAATTAAAAATAAAAATCAGTTAAAATTAATTACTTAGAGAGGTCCTCTCCAAACTAGTCTATAGAAATGTTGTAATGTCCTATAAATATTTTGAATATGTCAAAACAAAATAAAACAAAACAAAATTAAAATAAAATTAAAATAAAAAAATAAAATAAAATAAATAATTATAATTATCAATCACACATTTTGACTTGGTAAAATTACATAAAATAAAAAAATATATAAAATAGAAAATTAATAATTATAAATATAGTTAGTTATGATTAATAATAAAACCTACTTAGATCCATTTTAAATTTGGATCTTAGGGATCAAATATCTTGAGATCCAAACATATTTTAGAGTGAAAAAAGACTTGATCCCTCTTGACTCTTACTAGATCAAGAATTAAGATAAATATATACTATTTTATAAAAAAAACACCTTTTTGTAATATCTTACAAAATAAAACAGTGATAATTTTAGTATTTAATTTATTTTCTCTATATAAATACCAAATTTTCTATATATTTTTTCAAAATGTTTAGAAAAAACTCTTTAAAATATAATGAAAATGTTTTAAATATATTTTGCAACATGTAATGAGGATATAAATGTTTTAAATGTAAATTAAGAGATGAAGGGGGCTTAATTTCAAAATCTTCTTGATTGTTATTGATTCAATAGGATTATATCTAGTTTCCTTTTTAGTATATCCAGTTATATGAATGATATATTATTATTTAAAATTTCTTATAATTAAATTAAATTTTTGGTTAGATGTTTTCCAATTTAGTATAGAAAATATTTTGTACTATGTTATGTTATTTCCTGGATGTTGTATTATGTTATATTATTTTTGACTTTTTTAGTCCATAATTTTTCTCATGATATTATTTTCTAATGACATAAATTTCTAATGATTTTTTTTTTTTTTTTTTTTTTTAAACAATTGGGTATATATCAATGCCAAAGATATAACTACCACAACTACATTTACCAATTTGGTTGATATATGCCGATATGTGTATATGAAGCACATATACAACTACATTTGTAAATGTGGTTGATATACATCTATAATAATTTATCAATAACATTAATAATTATTGGATATATAGTGTTAATGTGGCTATTATAGATTGATGTATTAATCACTATATAAATAATAACACACACACACATAACAATAAAAAATTAATATAATGTTATAATAGTAAGTTAATAATACTTATTTATCATCTATGGGGTCTTGGATAGACAATGATTAGGTGCTCTATTAAGGCACTCCTTGATGTGAAGTCACTAGTTCAATTCCTTGCCCCGATCAGGGTGATATGTATTGTACATGATGATGAAGATGTATTCCTACCCAGCTCACCAAAAAAAAAAAAATATTTATCCCTCACTATTATCTTAATGATTAATATACATTTATTAACCTATTAATATTACTATCAATATATTTTATACATAATGATAGATTTGTGAACAATTCTAGTATACCAATATTAAACTTGAATATTAAATCAATTATTATAAGCTCTAATATTATAAAATCCAACATTATAAACCATAATATTAATATTATATTGGTAAGATTGACATTATAAACCTTACAATAAATATTTTAAATTGTAAGATTAATATTATAAACCGTAATATTAAAAAACCCAATATTATATATCCAATATTAAAAACCCAACATTTCAGATCATGATACTAAATGCAATATTATAAACCCAAATAAAAGACGATTAATATTATAAACCGTAATATTAAAAAACCCAATATTATATATCCAATATTAAAAACCCAACATTTCAGATCATGATACTAAATGCAATATTATAAACCCAAATAAAAGACTGCAACACCACAAATCCAAGGGATTAATATTATAAAGCCATGGAGAAATAAATGCAAGGGTTTAATATTATAAACCCAAGGGAAAATAAAGACAATAGAAAAATATTAAACCCTAAGATTAATAATAATAAACCCAAAGGAAAATAAATCCTAAGAATTAATATTATAAACCCAACTAAAAATAAACCTAAAGGAAAAATTTTAAAGATTAAAATTAATAAAATAAACCCAAAAGATTAATATTATAAAACCAAACTAAAATAAATTAAATGAAAAACACTAAACCCTAGGATTAAAATGTTACATTATTAATAAAAACAATGTGATACATCATGATATTAAAATTTAATATTATAAACCTTAACACCATCAAACCTAATATTATAATACCTAAGATTAATATTATAAACCCTAAGGTTCTAAACACTAAGATTAATATTATAAAATCTAATAATAAACCCAAGATATTAATGATATAAATTAATCTCAAGAAATTTATGATATAAACCAAAGTGATTCATTTCATAAACCCTTGAGATTAATAAATCTAAAAGATTAATATTAATATTAATATTATAAACTCTTAGGATTAATAAACTTAAAAGATTAATATTAATATTAATATTAATATTCTAAACCCTTGAGATTAATAAACGTAAAATATTAATATTAATATTAATATTATAAACCTTGAAATTATAAAACTTAATATTATAAACTCCAATATTAAAAAATGAACATTTCAAATCCTTATATTAAAATGCGATATTATAAATCCAATATTAAAACCCACAATATTATAAATCTGAGGGGAAATAAACCCAAGATATTAATATTATAGACCCAAAGAAAAAATATTATTAGAGATTATAAACCCTAGAATTAATATTATAAACTTAAGGGATGAAAAACATTGAGATTAATATTATAAACCTTAAGATTATAAACCCAAAGGAATAATTTTATAGATACAATAATGTGATGTTGGTATTATTCACATCAATTTAAATATAATATGATATAAATATTTATAATTAATAATTAAAATTAAAATATATAGATAAAAGTACTTTCGGAAAAATCACATCATTAGGATTAGGTCGACATTTCGAACTAGCTAATGTGGTTCATCCTCAGAACAAGGTGGAGAGACTAATCGATCTCGTCAAATAAATAGTGGAGATGCATCAATGCCCAGAATTAGCCGTTGAGACCTAGCTGATAAGAACTAGCTGTTAGAAAGTTAGTTAATAAATTAATTAATAAAATAAATTTTTATTATAACAAATGGGTTAATAAATTATTAAGAAATTAAAATGGGTAAAAAGGAGGGGAAAATTTTTTAGTTAAAAATGATTACTTAATTAATTGTTAATAAAATCAATAAATTAATTAATTAAAATAAAGCTAAGGGACCTAAGAAGGAATAAGGGAGGGGCAAATTTTATAACTAAATAAATAAGTAAATAAAATAAATTAATTTAAAATTTTAAGAAAGGGTTTATAAATAAAATAAAATAAATAAATAAATAAAATCAATAAATTTATTAATTAAAATAAAACTAAGGGACCTAAGAAGGAAAAAGGCAGGGATAATTTTTATAACTAAATAAATAAGTAAATTAAATAAATTAATTTAAAATTTTAAGAAAGGGTTTATAAATAAATAAAATAATAGGAGGGGGGTAAAGTTTTTGCTTGATAAAACTAAATAAATAATTTATTTAATTATTGGACCAAATAAATTAATAAATATAAAATAATAATAATAATAATACTAAAGAAAAAAAAGAAAAAAAGAAAAAAAAGAAAGAAAGTTAAAAAAAAAATTAAAAAAAATAAAATAAAATAAATTAATTAATTACTTAAATAAAAATAAAATAAAATAAAGTTTTTACGAGGCAAGAATCGGGGCTCAGCTCTTACTTAATTTCCAACCATCATCACAATTGAGATTCTTAGTATGTTGCTCAATTTTGATCGCCTCCCTCAATTTCCTATGGTGAAAGTGATCTACCTTAGCAACTACCTTAGAGTCTTCAATACAAACATAGTGGCACAATTTTTCCACATGTTCAGCAAGAGCTGAGGTATGGGACCGATTATGCCTAATATCTGCAGCATGCTCCCTGATTCTCTGCCTAATGGATTGACCTATTTCTCCTATATAGGGAGTTCCACAAGAACAAGGAATCATATAAACCCCTTTCATGTCCTTAGGGTCGATAGGGTCTTTAACAGACCCAAGAGAATTTCTAATTGTGTAGAGAGGTTTGAAAGAAGCTGAGATATTACTTCTTCAAAGGACATGGGCAATTTTGTTCGTTGTCCCCTGGATAAAAGGGAGATGGACCTTGGAAATAGGATCTCCCTTTTATCTAGGGGAAAAAAGACAAAATTGCCCGAATCCCTCGAAGAAATAATATCTCGGCTTTTTTCAAACCTCTCTACACTATTAGAAATTCTCTTGGGTTTGTTAAAGACCCTATCAATCCTAAGGACATGAAAGGGGTTTATATGATTCCTTGTTCTTGTGGAACTCCCTATATAGGAGAAATAGGTCGATCCATTAGGTAGAGAATTAGCCTGGAGCATGCTGCAGATATTAGACATAATCGGTCCCGCACCTCAGATCTTGCTGAACATGTGGAAAAATCATGCCACCATGTTTGTGTTGAAGACTCTAAGGTAGTTGCTAAGGTATATCACTTTCACCATAGGAAATTGAGGGAGGCGATCGAAATTGAGCGACATACTAAGAATCTCAATCGCGATGATGGTTGGAAATTAAGTAAGAACTGGGCCCCGGTTCTCACCTCGTAAAAAAATTATTTTATTTTATTTTTAATTAATTAATTAATTAATTTTTATTTACTTTCTTTCTTTCTCTCTCTCTTTTTTCCTTTTCTTTTTCTTTATTATTATTATTATTATATTATATTTATTAATTTATTTGGTCAAATAATTAAATAAATTATTTATTTAGTTTTATCAAGCAAAAACTTTACCCCCTCCTCCTATTATTTTATTTATTCATAAACCCCTTCTTAAAATTTTAAATTAATTAATTTAATTTACTTATTTATTTAGTTATAAAAATTTTCCCTCCCTTTTTCCTTCTTAGGTCCCTTAGTTTTATTTTAATTAATTAATTTATTGATTTTATTTATGTATTTATTTGATTTATAAACCCCTTCTTAAAATTTTAAATTAATTTATTTTATTTACTTATTTATTTAGTTATAAATTTTGCCCCTCCCTTATTCATTCTTAGGTCTCTTAGTTTTATTTTAATTAATTAATTTATTGATTTGATTAACAATTAATTAAGTAATCATTTTTAACTAAAAAATTTTCCCCTCCCTTTTACTCATTTTAATTTCTTAATAATTTATTAACCCATTTGTTATAATAAAAATTTATTTTATTTAATTAATTTATTAACTAAATTTCTAACGGCTAGTTCTTATCAGCTAGGTCTCAACGACTAATTCCGGGCATTGATGCATCTCCACTATTTATTTAACGAGATCGATTAGTCTCTCCACCTTGTCCTGAGGATGAACCACACTAGCTGGTTCGAAACGTCGATCTAATCCTAATGATGTGATTTTTCTGAAAGTACTTTTATCGACATTATGGATCACAAAAGTCTTAAATCTAACATTAAAATATATATTAATATTATAATTAATAATTATAATATTAATAATTAGTAGTTATTAATTATAAATTATAATAATTATTAATTATTAGTAACTAATAGTTAATAATTATTAGTAATTAGTAATAATAATTAATATTTAAAAATTATTAAATATTAATTACCAATAATTATTATTAATTATTAATGATTATAATGATTATAATGATTATAATTATTATTCATAAAAGGGATAAATATTATAATCCAAATGGATTGAATGTAATAAACTAAAGGGATTATCATATTAAAAATCAAAGATATTAAAAACCCAATGGATTAATATTAAAATATTAAAGGATTAATAAACTGAAGTGATTAACAATACCAACCGAAGGGACTAATAGACCCAAGGAATTGTGAATATTATAAACACAAGGATTGATATTATAAACTTTGGGGATTATTAACATAATCGATGAATAAACCTAAGGGATTAATATTATAAAACCTAGCGATTAAAAACCCAAGGGATTAATATTGTAAACCCAAAGGATTATTGAACCCAATCAATTATGAATATTATAAGCCCAAGATATTAAAAACCCAATGGATTAATGAACCCAACTAATTATCAGTATTATAAACTTAAGGGATTAATAAACCCAATAGATTAATATTAAACCCAAGGGATCAGTAAACCCAACATATTAGTATTATAAACCTCGAGGATTAATATTATAAGACCTAATATTACAAAGTATAAATCAAAGATATTAATATTAAACTGAAAGTAAATCTAAGAGATTAATATAAACCCAATGAATTTGTATTATAAACCCAAGAGATTGATATCATAAAAGCAAGAGACTAATAAACCCGAGGGGTTATAAACCCATGGGAATAATATTAAACACAAGGAATTAATATTATAAATCCAAAGAATATAAACCCTATTAAAAAATATTATAATCAATGAAAGACACATTAAACCCTAAGATTGATATTATAAACCTTAGGATTAACATTATAATCCTATACCCTGGATGCGGGTGTTTGATAGCAAAGAAGGAGGCCACAAGGCAGCCATGTGGGAAGACACACGACGGCTCCACGTGACTAGTCTTGGGAAGTATTCCTGCGTTAAATTTTGGTGTGAGGGCACCATTAACTCACCCTCCGCCACCCTCTCCATAATGTACTAGCTCGCCATCATATTAACTCTGCTTGCCATGGCCTTTAAGTCTGTCACCTTCGCCCTCTCGACCTCATTTCGGCCCTCCTGCTTGCTCTTTATGCATCTGTACATCTTCGCCCCTCTGCCTTTGGTGCATTTTTCCCATTCGCTCAAGGCTTGTCCTCGTTTTGGTAGCTGCTCACCCCTGAAGCCTGCTTCGGCCCCCATTTGGTCTGGAAACTCGGCTCCATGGAAAATTATGCCTCGACACCATAGGATGAGGTGTAGAAGAGCCGGGGGGTGTGGCCAGACCTCTCTTCCTCCTCTGTCACTCTCCCATGGCTGTGACCTAAACCTCTCTATTGGTTGGAATGAGCCTGATAGCTCCCCCCATGTCAACCTGAATGCTCATCTTTCTCAGTAGCTTCTTGCCCCTGATTCACTCCCATCCCTCCCCTGTAGCAAGAAAAGGCCTCACAAATCCACCATTCCTCCTAAGCCATATTTCATCCCCCACAATATGAAAGCCCATCCTGTGAAGAGCACCTCCAGTAGAAGCAAAGACTCTAGTGATTCCAAAAGCAACAACGATAACAACAGCTTGGCCCAGGATGCTGAAGGAAATTCGGACAAGCCCAAACTTGATGCCTCCATGGCTAATCCTGACACTCTAGCTTTGGCACGTCCTCAGACCATTGACCATGCGTTGAGCAAGGAGATGGAGGATAGGGGTTACGTGTGCAGAATCATGGAAGAGGTACCAACCTCCAGTAACAAGAATGCAAGCTCTCCTTAGGCTTGGTTTTTTCTTTTCTATCAGCATGATCTTGTTTATGAATTGTATTTCATGGGATACATGTTTAATTTTGAAAACTAAAACTGCTAGTTTCCCACTATGGGCAGCAGTCACTATCTGGTTTCTAAGGACTGGTTACCCCACTAGGGGAAGTCCAACTCTTGCTCAAGGACTCTTGAAACTTCCCTCTAGATTGGACTTGTCAAATCCACAGGAAGAGACCTGTAAATTTTTGTTCAATATGACATAATAGAAATAACTTAACTTAGAAAAAAAACATTATAATCCTATCTCATTAATAAACCTAAGGTATTAATATTAAAAACCAAAGGGAATAACATTAAACATTAAGATTAATATTAAATCCTAGGAACATAAACCCTAAGATTAATAAGCCCAAGGGATTAATATTATAAACCCAAGGGATTATAATATAAAGGGATTAATATTATAAACCATAGGCTTAGTATTAAAACATAGGAATATAAATCTATGATTAATATTAGAAACCCTAGGAACAATATTATAAACTTAAGGGATTACTAAACCCATTGGATTAATATTAAAAATTAGAGGGAATATAAACCAAAGGGAATAACATTATACCCTAGGATTAATATTAAACCCTATGAATATAAATCATAATATTAATATTACGAACCTTGGTATTAATATTATAAACCCAAGACATTAATCCTATAAATCCAAGGAATTAATAAACCTAAGGGATTAATATTATTAAATCAATGGATTATAAACCGAGGGGAATAATTTTAAACCCAATTAATTAATATTGTTGACCTAAGGGATTGATAAACCCAAGGGATTCATATTAAACCCTAAAATTAATACTATAAACCCTATTGCCACAAATTATAAATCAAATATTAAACTTTAAAATTATAAATTTAATATTAAAAGGCCCTAATATTATAAACCTTGTATTAAACCCAAGTTTTGTAATGTAGCAATGTAAAATTGAATAAATTAGAATGTAATGTAACATTGTGATAATGATTGCTAGACTTATTTTCATATTGAGACAATGTTTGTCACAATGTGATGTTGGATACATTTTTGAACCATTTTTACAATATTAAACCGTTGATATTATAAGCCCAAGGGATTAATAAACCCAAGGGGTTAATACTAAAAATGCAAGTGATTATAAACCCAAGGGAATAATATTAAACCCATTGGATTAATATTATAATCCTAAGGGATATAGACCCTAAGATAAATGTTATAAAACCTAAACTAAACATTATACCCTAAGATTCATATCATGAACATTATGATTAATATTATAAACCCGAGGGATTAATATTAAAAACCCAAGGGAATAACATTAAACCCTAGGATGAATATTAAACCCTAGTAATATAAACCCTAAAAAAACATTAGAAATATAAACCCTAAAATTAATAAGCCCAAGGGATTAATATTATAAACACTAGGCTTAATATTAAACCCTAGGAATATAAGCCCTATGATTAATATTATAAATCCAAGGAATTTAAATTATAAACCTAATAGATTTTAAACCCAAAGAATCTATATAAAACCATAGGATTAATATTATAAACCCTATAAATAATATTATACCATAGGAATATGAACTATTAGATTAATAAAGCGAATGGATTGATATTATAAACAAAATGCCCTAATAAAAACAAGGAATTAATACTAAAAACATAAAAAACCCAAAGGATTAATATTGTAAACTGAAGATGTATAAACCCTAAGATAAATATTATAAAGGCTAAGACAAACATGGCTCACCATGGTTGATTTTCATATTGAGACAATATTTGTCACAATGCATCGTTGGACCATGGTTGACCATGATTGATTTTTATGTTGAGAGAATATTTGTCACAATGTGACCCTGGACCATGGTTGAAAATGATTCAATATGGTTGACCATGGTTTAATATTAAAAACCCAAGGGAATAACATTAAAACCTAGGATGAATATTAAACCTTAGGAAAATAAACCCTAAGATTAATAAACTCAAGGGATTAGTATTGTAAACATTAAGCTTAATATTAAACCCAAGGAATATAAACCCTATGATTAATATTATAAACCTAATGGATTATAAACCAAAGGGATCTATATTAAAATCTATGATAAATATCATAAACCCTATCAATAATATTATACCCTGGGAATATGAACCCCTAGATTTTTTTTTGTTTTTTCTAAGTAAGAGTAAATTCTATTAATTAAACATATAATACATGGAGGCTCTGGCCTCTGTAGTTCAGGCCTATAGCAGTGGCATTGTTTGCATCAAAACAACAAAAATGGAGTTGCCCGCGCAGGGGAAACCAACCCAAATAGAGTTTGAAGCGCTTCCTCGAGTGAGGAAACTAGCGTTATACACACATGAGTGATTGTACCAAACATAGATGTAAAAAGATAACAAAACTAAAATGCTAGGATCCGTAAACTGAAAAAACCTGAAAATATAAGTATCATGGGGTGATGGAGGTGGTTCTTTGACTATGAGGCATCTATACTCATCATCATCAGCATGCTGGGAGCCTGGTGCAACCTGTCGAGGCACCATGGCATCATCACCGTTACCACCGCCCTGCCTGCATTGCTCCTTGTAGTATCCCAAGCTGCTACTGCTATCCAGACTTGAATTGTGCTTGGCAGGAACTGTTGCTTCTTCACCTCTTCAAAAGGGCTGAGGTCACTGCGAGGGCACAATGGTGGGATGGGCAGACTATGGCTGGGAGCCTCGGCGGGTACCTCGCGGAAGGAGACTGAGATGGTGGAAACGACATGAGGGTGGTCGGAGGTGCATTGAAAGTGGAATTAGGCAGTGGTGGGGGTCTGTGAAGAGGAAGAGGTGACCAGGGAAGGCAGAGATTGCGGTGAAGGCTTAGAAGCAGGGGGTCGAGCAGAGGAATGAGAGAAAATTAACATACGCCCATGACCACTGTGGGTTTCAGGGTACTTGCCCCAAGAATGCTCGAGGAAGGAGGACGAGGAACTAGATAAGGAGGAGGGGGACATTCGAGAGGCATGGCCCCTGCAGCTACCATGCCTGCATCGCATGCGATGCCTAAGACGAGGCATATTGGTGCGCTGAGAAGAGGAGGGGGCAGGGCTGGTGGGAGGAAACTGAAATGTGGAGGAGGGGTTGAGGCTAGAGGAAGCAGAGAAGCGCAATTGGAAAAGGAAACTCTGAGAGTAGTGGTGGCCCAGAAGAAATTCGATGCAGCTGCTGAGACTGCAGTGCCATCCAGTCGATGTGAAAAAGCTTGGCTCCGCAACCTCAGGGGAGAAGCAGCCTCGCAGGGGGAAGACTAGAACAACATAGAAATGAAAGACTGGAATGGAAACTTCTCAGAGGGCCAAAAGGCAGAACCAGAGGGTCGAAAGGCAGAGCTAGAGGGCCAAAAAACATAGCCAGACGAGTGAGCAAGGAGCGACATTTTGATACGAGAGGAGCATCCTCGTCGAACGCAGCACAGTGAATTATTCTCAGGGTGACGAACCGAGTTAATAAATGCGATTGAATGCCATAGGTGTGGCTTGTGGGTGGCCATGTGGCCTTGCCACGCACCGTCCCACAGGCCCCAAACCGTATAATCACCCTTAAACACCCACATCCGGGGATGAACCCCTAAATTAATAAAGCAAAGAGATTGATATTATAAACCCAAGACACTAATAAAACCAAGGGATTAATACAAACAACCTAAAAACTCATAGGATTAATATTTTAAACCCAACGTCTATAAACCCTAAGATAAATATTATAAACCCTAAAACAAAAATGGTTGACCATGGTTGACCATGGTTGATTTTCATATTGAGACAATATTTGTCACATTGTGACATTGGACCATGGTTGACCATGATTGATTTTCATATTGAGAGAACATTTTTCACAATGTGACGTTTTACCATGGTTGATTTTCATATTGAAAATATTTGTAACAATGTGACGTTAGACCATGGTTGACCGTGGTTGGCCATGGATGACCATGGTTGTGACAATGTGACATTGGACCATGAGAAAATTTGTGTCACAATGTAACCATGACTATTGATGATCATTTACCATGATTGACCATGGTTGATTTTCAGATTGAGTCACAATGTGACATTGGACCATAGTTGACGATGATGTTGAGACAATTTTTGTCACAATGTGATGTTGGAACATGGTTGACCATGATTGACATTGGTGGATTTTCATATTGACCATGATTAACCATGGATGATCATGATTGACCATGATTAATTTTAATTTTGAAACAATATTTGTCACAATGCGACATTTGACCATGGTTAGCTATGATTGAAGATGGTTGAGCATGGTTGATTTTCATATTGAGATAATCTTTGTTATAATGTGATTGTGGACCATGGTTGACCATGAATGACCATGGTTGATGATGGTTGATGATGGTTAAACATGGTTTATTTTCATATCAAAACAATATTTGTCATAATACAACATTGGACCATGGTTTACCATTATTATAAACCCAAGGGATTTATATTAAACCCTAGGATTAATATTATAAACACTATGAATTATGTGATACCCTAGGAATATGGACCCTTAGATTAATAAACCCAAGGGATTGGTATTATAAACCCAAGGGACTCATAAACACAAGGGATTAATACTAAAAATCCAAGGGAATAATATTAAAATTAAGGGTTAAATATTATAGACCCAAAGTGTATGAACCCTAAGATAAATATTATAAACCCTAAAATAAACATGGTTGACCATTTTGGACCATGGTTAATTTTCATATTAACAAAATCTTTGTCACAATGCGACGTTGGACCATGGTTGATCACGATTGATTTTCATATTGAGACAATCGTTGTCACAATGCAAAATTGGACCATGATTGACCATGGTTGGTTTTCATATTGAGACAATCTTTTTCATAATGCAACATTGGACAATGGTTATCATAATGTGATGTTGGAGAAAGAGACAATATTTGTTACAATGTAACTATAATTATTGACAATGGTTAACCATGGTTGACCATGGTTGATTTTCATATTGAGACAATCTTTTTCACAATGCGATGTTGGACCATGGTTGACCATGGGTGACAATGGTTAACCATGGTCGATGATGGATGACCATGGTTTATTTTCATATTGAGACAATCTTTGTCAAAATGTGACATTGAATCATGATTGATTTTCATATTAACCATTATAAACCATGGTTGAACATAATTGACCATGTTTGACCGTGGTTGGCCATGATTGATTTTCATATTGAGACAATATTTGTCACAATGCAACATCTGAATAAATATTATAAACCCTAAAACAAACATGGTTGACCATCATTGATTTTCATATTGACACAATATTTGTCACAATGCGACATTGGACCATGGTTGAATTTCATATTGAGACAATCTTTGTCTAAATGCGATGTTGGACCATGGTTGACCATGATTTATTTTCATATTGAGACAATATTTGTCACAATGCAACATTGGCGCATGGTTGACCATGGTTGATTTTCATATTGAGAAAAGCTTTGTCACAATGCAACATTGGACCATGGTTGACCATGATAATATTATTTAATGTTATTAATATTAATAATAAATGTTAAAATCAATATTTATAAGTATTAATAATATTAAAAGGTAATATTCGTGTTCATATTAATTCATATTAATATTAATAATTAATATTAAATAAATATTAATATTTTTTTTGTAAGTTTGACAAGACTGCATCTTTAACTTGTCCAATATATCACCTAATTGGTGCGGGAAATTGAACCGATGACTTAACATCAAGGAGTGCCTTAACAAAGCGCCCGATCACCGTCTATCCAAGACCCTGCAGACTAAATAAATATTAATATTAAAATTAAAACTAATAAATAATAATAAAACTTTATATTAAAATGTTATAATATTTAATGTTATTAATATTGATATTGATATTTATTAATTAATATTAATAATAATAATATTGATAGATTAAAATAATAATAATAATAATAATAAATATTTTAAATTAACATTTATTAATACTAAATGTTCTTAATATTAACATTATTTACATCATTGATGTTTTCATATTAATTTATATTAATATTATATTGAAATGTTATAAATATTTAATTCTATTAATGTTAATCATATTAATATTAAAATTTAGTAATTAATATTAATATTAATATTAATATTAATAATATTGATAAATAAAATATTAATGATAATAAATATTTTAAATTAACATTTATTAATATAATTATTAATACTAAATGTTGTTAATATTATTTACCATTCTTAATATTAACATTATTTATATTTCTGATGTTAATGTCATTAATAATAATAATATTATTATTATTATTAATTAATATTAAAATTTGTTTTCATATTAATTTATATTACTATTAATATTATATTAAAATGTTATAAATATTTAATGCTCTTTTTTCCCGAGGAAAAATCAAACTTTTTATTCATATAAAACAAAAAATTACATCATATATACCACAACATTCCATAAGGACCTTGTCCTCCACAAAGAGCAAGGAGTGAAAACCAGCAGTCCCTAACTAAAGGGCGAAACAACCTGTAGGGCATGAACTGGTCATTAGGCCATTTTTAGACAAAAACTGCTAAAAAAGGTTTATGAGAAAAAAAATATAAGCAAGCCAACTAAACGAGCCTCTGATCAAGGAGAAACACCTGACAGATAGTGACAATGACAAAAAACTACATATATATGACCTCTCTAAAAAGGAGAAAACAACCATAGAGTATTGTTTAGAAAAGATTTTATATGGGTCCAAAAAAAAAAAAACCTTCAACTTCTAAGAAATTTTAAACTATTAAATATTATATACATCAACTCTAGGAGGTATAGCAGTGCTGGAGTAAACTTTAAAAAATATGAAAGATGAATGTTTTGCTGCTTGATGAGGGGAGGCCCTCCATCAATATGGTCTGGTGTCCTACACATGTACAACCGAGCCATATTTCTCTTCTATTACCCATGAGCCCTGAATTTGTCTAAGAAAATTCTTAAACATATCGTTAGCATGTTGGTTCCATTCCCTGTAAATATGGCAAACAAAAATCCATGTAAAATATGTTTTTAATGATTGAATCTCATCAAGAATTGGAAGTAATAAATAATATTGACATCTCTCTGTGTCGTTAAACCAATTTATGACATTCATAGAGTCCCTAAATATTTGTATCAAGGTGATGCCTAGATGGATAAGCCAACAGATCAAGAGTTTTAAAGTTTGAAGTTTTGCAAAATTGTTAGTCCCCACTCCAAGACCCACTGAGACTGCAAGAGAGAAATGCTTGTTTTTGTGAATAACCATGCCTGCCCCACAAATACCATGATCTTCTGCACCATCAAAATATTCCCAGTGGATATTGTAATTTATGACTTCAATATGCACCCGCCTAGGATGAGTGGAAGATGTGGAAGAAGAGGGGGATGGGAGGATAGCCGCACATTCACCTGCCACCAAAACCGGAGGAGTATCTTTAAACACACTTTTGTTCCTTGACAGCCAAATGCCCCATGATATGATGAGAGGGATACACTTTTTGTCTTGATCTTTACACTTTTCCCACCAATATTTCCATGCCTCACTACATTTGTTCCCCCTCCAAGAGGACTAAACAACACAGAGAATAAGAGTAAACTACCAAACCTTCTTAGTTAAAGGGCAGGAGATAAATAAAGGTTCTATTGTTTCCTTATTCTTGTTGCAAAGAAAACACCACCTAGGTCCTGAGAGGAAAAGTTTATGGAGAGTTTCCTACGTCGGGACCTTCCGTCGAAGAATGTTCCAGAAGAAATGCTTAGTTTTCACAGGGCACCCAAGTTACCATAAAGCCTTAAACCACCATTCTTTTATCCCTCTCTCCTTGGAAGCCATAATGTGGGCATAACCTGCTTTAGGGGAATAGAATACAAACTTAGCATATACCCAAACGAGTGTGTCAATTGAATCCTTTAAACGAACTCTAGTGTTTTCTAGCTCTTGAATATAGACCTGCCATTCCTGTAGTCACTCGATTTCCAGTACAATATCATCTGTGCTTTTCCATGCCTGAGCCCAAATGGATGAAGGGCATGGTGATTTGATCTGATTAAGTGTGCTAATTCCTTTAAGGCTGAGAAAAACCCTTAGACTTGCAGAGAGAGTGAAATTTGCATTGCATCCCACCCAGGGGTCTAGACTAATCCTACATCGTTCCCCATTTCCAATGTTCCAAGAAAGATTGTGACCCACAAGATCAAAAACATTAATGGTAGCTTTCCAAATAGTGGAAACTTTTTTTGTCTCTTTTTCTTGGGACCTGATCCAGTCATCTAGGGGTATGTGATCAAAATATTTCCATCTAACCACAGAATTACGTAGGTTATTTTCAATTGACACCCTCCAAATAGACTTTGCTGCCAGCATCGAGGCAAAATGGTTGAGACGTTTGATGCCCCAACCCACCCACTCTTTTGGTTTTTCAACCTTTACCCAAGCCACCCATGGCAAGGTTTTCTTATCCTCCTTCCCTGACCATAAAAATTTGCTGCAAATACTTCTAATTTTACTGATTATGCCAATAGGAACCCAAGCCGGAGTGATCCAATAGACTAGGATGTCCAGTAAAAAATATTTATTAGGACCAATCTCCCCACCCTAGAAAGCCACTTATGACTCCAAACATTTATTCTTTTCTCAATTTTTGAGACTAACCATTACCAATCTTGTTTGTGGTAACAATCAAGTTTTAACAAGAATCCAAAATACTTAACACAAGTCCCTAATGGATCCTGATTGAAGGGTAGAATATTGAGAGTCCATAAAAGATCAGCATCGGAGATACCCTCATGGGTGAGACACGACTCTTGATTATTGATAGACATGCCCGTCACCTTCATAAAAAGATTCAAAATGTCTTTTAGAGCATTAAATTCACACCGATTCCCATTGCTGAATAATAATATACCATCCAAAAAAGGAGGTGGGAAATGTAAATAATTGTAGCCACTTCAATGCCCCCAAGGTCCCCAGATCTCTGGGTCTGGTGGATGAGTTGACCGAGAATTTCAGTAGCCAAGAGGAATTGTAAATGAGACAATGAACATCCCTGTCTCATCCCTCTTTGATTTGAAAATAATTGTGAAGCTGCTCCATTAATAAGAACAACAAAAGATATAATAGTGATACAACTCATAACCTAATTAATAAATGCAATATGGAACCCCAAGTGAGTGAGTAGTAGTCTCAGATAGAGCCAATTGATCCTGTCGTATGCCTTGGATAGATTAATCTTGACAACCATGCATCTTTTGTGAGATAAATTAATACTGTGGAGAGTCTCCTGAGCCACCCCAATGGATTCAAGAATTTTCCTACCAACGAGGAAACCAAATTTTTCTTTAGATATGGAGCATGATAATAAAGGCTTTAATCTATTGGCAATGATTTTTTCAAAGACTTTGTATATGTGATTACAAAGGGAGAAAGGGAAAAAATCATCGAAAGATGAAGGGGAGCCTTTCTTAGGGATGAGGGCTAGGAAAGTATATTTGAGGACATCATGAATATATCCTTGAGAGCGAGACTCCTCCACCACATCAGTAATGGAGTCCCCCATCAGATTGAAGAAGTGTTGAAAGAATTCTATTGTCCAACCATCTGGCCTGAGACATCTATTTGCTTGCATAGCTTTCACGATATGTTCAATTTCATTTTTTTCCACTAGAGCCAGAAGGTGATTATTTTCCTCCTCATCAGCGTATCTAGGGAATAGCTAGGCAACTTGAATGATTTCCATAATATTAATCCTTTCCTAGGCTAAATAGAGGAGCTTGAAATGATTTCTCCCTATGGTGGAGAGCTCTTTGAAGGTGTTTTCCTTAAACCCCTCAAAATTTTCCATTTCCCAAATGGTATTAGATTTCTTTCACCCCTTTGCATAGTTATGGAAAAATTTTGTTTTTTCATCTCATGCAGCAAGCGAAATGGATCAAATTTTTAACCTCCATAGTTCTTCTTTGTCACTTAGTATTTTCCTTCTTCTAGATTCCAACTCTTTTATCTTGTTCCTAGTCGTTTTGTCCACAAAACCCCCCTCCCCATCACTATATAAATAAACCAAAGACTCATTAATATCCTTTATGGATTCCATATCTTTAAGAGAATTTTATTTAGTGCAAATAATAGTGGTTTTTTAAATATTTTTCATATTATCAATAAAGGCCTATGCATAGGAAAAGCCCTCTTCAATCTGGATGGGTCTCCAATTTTCAACCACCAATTGGTGGTACTATGCCTCTTTTAGCCACCCAATATTGAACTTGAAGGGTGCAGGAGGCTTCTTGTGTGGACGTGCCAACTCTAGTAGTATTTGGGAGTGGTTAGACACCCCCCCCCCCCTTTTCTAACAGCCAAAAGTGTCGTTTGAAAAATCATCACTTAAAAGTAAACGATCCAACATTTTTTGCAATTTGTGTCTCCCCCACGCAGTTGTTCCTCTAGGTAAGAACTAATTTTGTAAAGTTGGGGTCGATCAGATTTCCTCGCCTCAGCTTCTTTAGAAAGAAATCCACTAATAAGCCTCCTCGAGCATTTGGGCCCCAGGCTTCTGATTGGCCCAAAGAGAAATTTAAATCTCCCCCCACGATCAAATTTGTGCCTGCCATAAAATATTTACCCAGTAGATTACTCCAAAAAGGAACTCTATTAGCACATGAGCCATAGATGTTGACCACAGAGAAAATAGTGCCCAGTTCCATGGAGAAAGCCTCCACTCCAATCAATAATTTCGAGGTACAACAGTTAGTCAGTTTGACAGAATTATTCTTGAGCTCAATCGTTAGAGCACCATAACGCCCTCTAACATTGAGGTGAAAAAGGACTAGCCCGGGAGGATAGAAGGCAGGAAGAGGAAAATATGATCCCCGGAGCCCAGATTTTCTTGAAGCAGCAGTACATCCGGATGATACTGATTTATAAGGCTTGTAAAAGCTAGTTTTTAGGTTCACTAGCCAAAGCCCTATAATTGAAAGATAACACAATTATTTTGAAACATAGTCCAGGGAATCCATTTCTTTAAGTGCCCCTTTAAGGAATAATTTCCTACCATCAAAAATGTCTATTATGGCCTTTAACTGAGCTTTGGATAGAGCTGACTTCCTACCCCTTAGATTTTAACTTTCTCAATATTAGGAAATTTTCCCAACCCCATAAATAGTTCCTTGTCCATTAATTTATTTTCTCTGGGTCTCAAATTATAAGGGACAATATTAATGGATAGTTTAGGAATAGTAGTGATGAGGTTGTCCATAGCCAAGGATATGTTGCTAACACACAGAGTTGGGACTGGTTCCAACCTATAGGGACCATACTTATTCATACAATTGAACAAAAGATCAAATGAGCTTAAAAGAGGAGAGGAGGGGCAAGGGGAAGTACCTGCTAAATCCGACACTGGATTAGCAGGGGGAGGTATCGATTGATCCAACATGATGTCCATCTCATTCTCCTTGGCAACCTCTACTCTTTCTGTCCTATTCTCAACCAAAGGCTCCTCTTCCACTGAAATAGGAGCAACCTCCATGCCTTCCCTGTCCTGGTTCGATACCTGATGTTGTTCCTGCTAGTGGTATTGCTCCTTCGGCTCCCTAATTTCCTGATAATTATGCTCCTATGGCTCCAAAGCCTCATGTCTAGAACTTGTTGAGTAGATATTAACCCTTTTTTATTTGAATTTTTTTTAAAGCCCAGTGGGCAGTCCCTGGCCAGGTCACCCAACTTGTGACATCTAGGGTAGCAAAAGGGGAGATGTTCATAATTGATCGCCTGCTCATAAGTGTGTCCTTCCGTATTTAGGAAAATTTTTGGTTATTAGCCCTTCCCTTAGGGCCAACCTTACCATAATTCTTATTGTATTCTTGGATCGAGATTCCAAGAAGGACATATCAACTTCCAGGAAAGTCCCCAAGCTTTTTCTGATTGCCCTAATAACTTCCATGATCCAGAAGTGTGGCGAAAGCGCTGAGAGTCTAACCCACATCGAAATTTCATCCACTCTTTGCATGTTTGCATCAAATAAAGAGGACCATCTCTTGAAAATTATTGAAGCGATACCGAATCCCCATTGTCAAGCAAGGACCCATTCTAGTGTAGTTTTTTTTTTTTTAAAGTCACCATGAACCACCCTTTTGTTAAAGTGATAACCTCAACATCCATATCTGGGGCCGCCAACCAACTGTTTTGGCTCCAATCCATGATGTAATTAGTAGAGAAGAACTTTCCTCTAGCCCTTCCCACCAAAATAAACTCAGATGCCAACATCACGCTGTCAAAATGTAGGTCAACCCCAAAAACTAGATTCGAGCATTTTGAACTTTCCTTTATATTTTTTACCTTTTTTCCTCTTACTTCTGGCCTACCCATCAAATTTTACGAAAAATTTAGACCATCTTGCACCACCATCGGATGACCCTCCCATATTCTGGATATCTTCATTTCTCGACTGACCTAGACCAATCCCCAAACCATTGAGACCGTGGAGGTGTTTTGAACAACCCTGAGACAGGGCCTCGCTAACCCCCATCCAAAGACCAGGGTTTCCATCCAAAAAAATTTTGTCCTCTTTTTCTCTGAAAGCCTCTAGGAATCCAAATAGACCCCCACTCTGACCACTCAGGGTAAAGCTGCCAAGACCCCCACAGGTGTCCCAGTCCAACCTTTTGTGATACGTCACCCCTAACTCTGCCGATACCCCCACCATCAAAGGAGAGCTCTAACCCTGGTTCATGTTAACATCAATATCATTTTCAGATGGGCCGCCTAGTTTAACCATGCAAGATTCTAGGGTCCTTATGCCACTGAAAGTGCTGAAGCCAGTTTTCCTTTAACCCCTGTCCCGATGACGATATCCTGCAAACCACTAGAATGAATATGTGCATGGGAAACCCCAAGGCTTAAGTGACCGAATGAGCCAGCCAGAGGTACGAAGGAGGTATATTTAATAGCCCCTAACCCGAGAGAAGATTGTTGAGAGACAAGGCCATCCCTATCCAAGGACCGAGGTTGAGAAGAAGTGAGCTCAACACCCTTGAGGGAGGCAAACCCTACCACAAGGATCCATCTATATTTATCCTCCCCAACCTTCGCCTCATGTGACCAAGACAGAAGGGAAACCTTCACCAAACAATAATGATAATAAAAATTTTAAATTATTATTGTTAATACTAAATGTTTTAATATTATATATCATTCTTCATAATAATAATAATAAAATTAAATTTAAAATTTGTTTTCCTATTAATTTATATTAATATTAATATTAATTTTAATTTTAAGATTAAAATTAAAATTAAAAAATCTTAAATTTATATTATATATTATAACCTATAATGAATTTTTAAATTAATATTAATAATTAATATTTAAATTAATATTAATAAATAATATTAAAATTTAATATTAAAATATTATTAATGTTAAGGATATTGATACTAAAGTTTATTAATTAATATTGTCATAGTCTAAAGAGTCTGTGGTAGGAATTTTTATAAATCCAGGTTAGGTTACAGATGTTAAACTTAAAATTTTTGGGTGCCCCAGAGGTTTTTTATGGTGCTAAGTCCATTTCCACCATGAAACTCATGATTCAAACACTACTACTGCAAGATTTTTTTTAATTTATTTTACCTGGATTCCGGCCACTTTTAACCATCCGAGATATTCCTCCACCTCGATAAACTTGTCCATTAATGTTATTATTAATAATATTAATAAATTAAAATAATAATAATAAAAATATCATAAATTAAAATTTATTAATATTATTGTTAATGCTAAATGTTATTAATACTATTTATCAATATTAATGTTAATATTATTTAAAGTAATAAGGTTAATGTCATGAATAATATTAATATTGTTTAAAGTTATTAATATTAATAATTAATATTAAAATTATTAACATTATTATATTATTTATCATTCTTAATATTAATATTATTTATGTTATTGTATTGTTCATATCTTTGGCACATTGTGGTAATTTGAAATAATATACTCTACAGTATTTGATCTTGGTGTAGTTTCGAGTCTATAGTGAATTCTCTCCAGTTTTTCACATCTACGGCAGATGTTTTTTTTTTTTTATCTCTTCGGCCTCATAATCGAGCGAGGGTTTCTTTGCATCTTGGGCCAAATTTGAGAGAATCGATCGAATCGAGTGAGGGTTTATTTGCATCTTGGATACGCTCTATAGTGCGAAATTTTCTGTGAAAACTAGGGCTTTCACAGGATCGATTTTGAAAGAAACTACCGGATTATATCATGACAAGTCCACGAAAATACAGGGTTATAATATCTTAATTAGCTTATAATTGTTTTTACCATATATGAAATAAGTTTTTGAGGGAGTCACACAGGACACGGGACTTAGCGAGTCACGCATGACACTGATCGAATTATCATGAGGACGCTAATCATGCAGGATTTTTGTACTTAGCGAGTCACCCAGGACGCTGATCGACTATCGGAAAGTTGGTTCTAAGACTCAAGTTTTCATTCGTAGGTTCGATAATTCTTGTAATGAGTTTGAATGGTCATCCATTCTACAATGAAATATGAGCATGGGGTGGGGACAAACTGTTTAATCTGAAGTAGCGAATCGACCGAGGGGTTCTCTGCATCTTAGATCAGCTCTATAGTGTCAAATTTTCCCTGAAAACTATGGTTTCTACAGGTTCAATTTTGGAAGAAGCAGACACAAATTTTGTTTGGAGAGCGGTTCTTATTCAACGAATAGGACATTCGAACCTCCTGAGGCCATCATTAGATATTTCTCCTTCACAGTATTCCTGAAGTGGCTCGACTTACGTGTGATCCATATTTTCCAAGGATACAACCTTTGACGTGCGGTGGGTGCAACATCATATTGGTTTTTCCTGACAGGTACACAGGTTCCAAATCATCTTCCTCTGGTTAAGTTTTGTTTTATTACCTTGTGAGTATTTTTTTTCATATTTTTAAGTCTCTCTCTAGCAAAGGAAGACCAAGTAAAATTACATTAGAGAGTCTTTATGAGTACATTGAATCTTTAAAAATACGAAGAGAAGAAAGATAAAAACATTTTAAAGTAGAACTAACTATAATGTTTGACAACAACCACAAATGATTAGAAAATAAAATAATCACTCTCCAATTAAACTCCAAGAAATGAAAGGTAAAATTCAAGAAATAGAACATAGTAAACAAGCAATGGTTAAATAAAATGGTACTTGGAAAGAGCGATTAGAAATCTAAAAGAACAACTACATAATAACTCAGCCCTCTAAACGAACAACTACATAATAACTTAGCCCTAAATAACACAGAGAATAACTTTATTAAACCCATAAAAGAGGAAATTAATAAAATAATTGTACTGGACCATGAATACCACAAAAGAGCCTTAAACCTTATAATTGCGGGTATAGAAGAACAAAACAATGAGAACACATTAGAAATAGTTAAAGAACAATTAAAAACAAAATCTAAAATTCAAAAAACTTATCTCACAAAATAAATAAGGGTAGGAAAGATAGTTGAGCATAAACACAAACTAATCTGTCTCAAGGTCAGTTGTAATGAACATAAATTGGATATAACTTAGGAAATACCCAAGATTAAATGGAACAAGAATATTTATAAATGAAGATCTCATTCCAGAAGACCAAGCTTAACTTAGGAAAGAAGTCCAAAATGTCAAGGAGGCAAGAAAGGCAGGGAAATGGGAAATAATTAGGAATATGAAATCTATTATTAGAGATAAGGTCTCAAGCACAGGTGATAAATAGGGACATGCATTACTCCAGATATGCTTTTGGAAATGCCGTGGTTTTCCATGGTGTAAAGGTCCTATAATGATAAGTTGGATCCTGAGTGAAATTGACCTTATTATTTTAGTTGAAACTTGGGAGCATGATGAATTTAGGGTCCCTCACCTTGACAGTTTCACTCTTTGGTCAGTTTGGAATAAGAAATCCTCTTGGAGGGGTTTTGGTGGTATAACTTTCTATATAAGGAACATTTTTTCCTCTCACTTCCAAATTCATAAAATCAACCCCTTCAATCAATACATTTGGATCGAAATATATGATTCTACCACTAATAGGATCTTTCTTTTCAATCTTATATTTCACTCCTATCAACTCTACATCCTATAATAAAAACAACTTGGATAATAATTTCCCTTTCAATACCTTAGAAAAAGACATCTTCAACCTAACAAATGAAGGTAATATCCTTTTTCTTGGAGACTTTAATGCTAGAACTACCACTAACCAAGCCATTACGCTAAGTAACAACTCTAACCATGACCCCTTGTGGCTTGATGAAGATAGTAACTTAGCTAATAGATTCAAGAGAAAATATGAAGACATAATAAAGAAGTTATTCGGTACTAAAATCCTAGAGATTTGTAGTTCCTAGGACCTAATCATCTATATTGGTATTAAAATGTGGCCCTTCTCCAGTTAGATGACCTGTTTCCATGGGCTAGGTATCAGTGTCATGGATTATAAGATTTATGACACCCTCCTACTCATCTGTATTACAAAATTTGAGCTGCTTAACAGATTCGATCCTGACTCTGACCATAAACCTTTGTCTTTATCCCTCAATATTGTTATGCATACCACCCCCATGTAGGAGACCAGTGAAAGCAAAAGGCACATTCGCTTTGATATAATTAAGGTAGACATCTTCTTAAGGGATTTAGGCTCCATGACATATAATAGCAACATTGATCAAATTTATTACCATTTTACTACTACCCTTTGAAATACCATTAGAAAGTTCTCTAATGAGACTTTGTTTAAGAATAATAATAGAAATTCCAACCCATGGTATGAGAAAGATTGTAAAATTTCCAGGAAAGTGATCATAAACGCTCCTAATGAAATCATTAATATCTGGAATATAAATATATACAAATATCTCATCAAAAGTAAGAAGAGGTCATATATTAATAAAAGACAAGAGCATCTTCTCCATCTTTCTAAAGTCTTGCCCAAATTTTTTTGGCAGAATGTGCTTGTTTGTACAACCAAAGATAATAATTCTATCCCCTAATAAAATTGGGACATAGTATGTTAAGAAGTTGTATGACTCTCTCGACATTATGTGCACCACCTTAAACACTCCTATTAAAGAGGATGTATTCTCTCTAGAAAACGTTGAGTCTTGGATTAATAAGCTTGCTAATGGGAAAACTAAAGATATTGAAGGATACCAAACTAAGATCCTTAAAATGGGAAGATCTACCCTCATTCCTCATCTCCATAATCTTCTCAGTTTGGTTGTAAATCATGGCTTCCCTCAGCTTTGGACGCAAATCCTTATTGTGCCTATCTTTAAAAATGGAGACAAAAGCGTTCCTTCTAACTACAAGACCATTATGATTAACCACATCCTAGGTAATATTTATGGGCTCATTTTGGAAAAATGTAAATTTTAGTAGATGTTCTATGCTTGGAGCAACTTTACTTTTTTCATAGCAATCATACAAATAGTTAAGTAAAATGTAGATAGAACATATAAGTGGATCTTATAGAAGACAAATCAGAAACAGGAAAAATGTGGTGGTGCGTTATGGCGGTCAACAGCATGCTTCAACCAGCAAAGTCTCCTTGGTCAGCCAACCCAGAATGTGTCACAATAGTCCTCCAATCAGCAAACGAGTCAACCCAAGTCAACTCCAAAAAAGTCAACGCTGTCCAGAAAAAGTCAACACAGGGCAGCAAGCTAAAAGTCAATGCAACAGCAGATTGGTCAACCCTTTGACCTCGATTTCTATGCCAAACAGTACGGCCTTCCAAAATCGAACTTCTCACCAAATTTCAGCCCAATTGGACCATGCGTTGACCAAAGTCAACGCTGGTCAAACTTTCTGCAAAACCCTAACTGTAGAAATTCGTCCTTCAGCTCAGCCGTACAGATTTGTCCTTCTTCTCCTTCACACGTGTGGGCTGAACTCGTCCTCCAAGGAGCTCGTACTAAATCAGATGAGAGAAGAAGATGTGAGTTGTGTTGTGATGAAATTCTCTCCAACTTTGCCTGTATTTATATCCATCATTGGGGTGTGTGACACATCTGCTGGGGGTGTGCAACCTTAAGGCTGACCTGCACATATAATTTATTATGAATAATAAATTCAAAATAAATGTTCTGTTCATCGGATTAAGACATATTATATATGGATTTTACACCTCTCCGAAAGAGGATTCCAACAAAAATATTAGCCTCTTAATCTGAGCATCATAACATGGAGTTTGGACCTAGTTGTCCAAATTTAACAAAAAAGAACTTAGCCTTTGGATTGAAAGGCAAGGAAAAAGAGCTAAAGGAAAATCTCATTTTAGGAGACATCACTTGACTATCGACCATCTTGTCACTCTCAGAATCATTGCGGAGGAATTCCGCAATATTAAAGCCGATCTATTTTGTTGTTTTGTGGAATTTAGAAAATATTTCGACATTGTTCCTCGTGATAAGCTTTGGGAGAGACTTGAAGAGATCATGTTTCCTCCTGAATTGAGGATTGTTTTGATCTGCCTCTACAAGGCTATCACTACCAAGCTTAAGACCAACGAAGGGTGGTATAAAGACATTAAATTCAATATCGAAGTTAAGAAAGGGTGTCCCCTATCCCCTACCATTTTTGGCATATACATCGATAAGCTAGAGAAATATCTAAAAACTGCAGGATGCAAGGGCACTGAGCTTGCTGGTGTAATCATTAATCTTCTCCTTTATGCTGGTGATATTGTTCTTCTTGCAAAAATTCATGATGATCTAGACAAGCAGCCTAAGATTCTTCATGTCTACTACTCCAAGATGGGTATGGCAATTAATACTGACAAGACTAAAGTCATGATCATTAAATCTAAAAAGATCACCCATGGTAGTCTCGTTTATAATAACCAGTGCTTAGAGCAGGATCCTTCTTATAAATATTAGGGTATCGACTATCCTCATAAACTCAACTAGAATTATAACATCGAGAAAAGGATTATTGGAGGCTGGAAAGCTTATTATGAACTTGAAAACAATTGTAAGTCAGTCAATCTTTAAATTTGGAGTAAAAAGAGGTTCCTCTTTGAGACTCTCGTCAACCCTGTTGTCTTATACAGATGAGAAGTTTGGGGTTTCAGTATATCCATAGAATCATGGATGAAGATTAAGATGCTTAAAAAACAATTCATAACCTACAACCTTAAGATCAAGGGAAATAGTCGCTATCCTATCCTATTGATCGAAACTAGTCTATCCCTAATTGAAAGTATGACTATGTTTAGATATTTGATGTATAAGAATAAGCTTTACAACATGGAATCCAAAAGGCTCCCAAAAATTTCTTCTAACTTTAGTCAAAACCATCACGTTCACCTCAAGCGCAGGTGGCATAAGGATTCCCAGTCTTGGCTCAACCATTAGGGAATTAAGGAGGAGATCAGTATGGGAAGAAAATATAATATCAAAGATATTATTACCTCCAAGTTTAAGGACAAGCTATGGGAGGATAAGGAACTGGAGGGTAAAAGGAAGCTAAGATACTATAAGGAGGTGATTAAGCCCACCCTTGATAACCGGAATCATCTCTCTTTGTTGATCAACACTAAGAAAAAATGAACATCGCTAGGATAAGAAATAATTATCATGAGCTTCATAGTGAGACCAGGCGGCAGTCTATTCCCAAGATTCCCTAGAATGATAGAATCTGTCAGATTTGTGATACTATGAAGGTGGGGGATGAAAAACATTTCCTTTTAGACTTACCAACTCTTACTCAAATCCACTCTCAATTCCCTAACATCTGCCACACTTCTAATCTTATTGACTTATTAAGTCAACCCATCTATATGATCTTGGAGAGCTTCTTTCCCTTATCTTTGATTATAGAAACAAGATTTTGAAGAAGCACACTTAGATTACTCTTATATTTCTTTTCTTGAGGTTCGATAGGCTGCATTGGTCTTAGTGGATGTTAATCATCATCATTGTCATCCATAATAATAATTATTATTAATATCAAAATTAATATAAATATTAATAATATTAAAATTAATATAAATATTAAAATATTAAAATTAATATTATCTATATATTTTTCCATACTAATTCATATTTATATTAATATTATTCTTAATCTTAACTTTAAGATTCAAATTAAAATTAAAAAAAACTTAAATTTATATTATATATCATAACCTATAATGAGTTTTTAAATTAATATTAATAATTAATATTAAAATATTATTAATATTTAATGTGAACGATATTAATACTAAAATTTATTAATTAATATTAATAAATTAAAATAATAATAATAAAGAATATCGCAAATTAGATTTTATTAATATTATTTTTAATACTAAATGTTGTTAATATTATTTATTGATATTAATGTTAATACTATTTAATTTAATAATGCTAATATCATAATAATATTAAAATTATTAATTAAATGTTATTAATATTAATAATTAATATTGAAATTAATATTTATAAATATTAATAATGTTAGATCTAAGACTTTTGTGATCCATAATGTAGATAAAAGAAATTTTGGATTAATCACATGATTAGGATTAGGTATTATTAAAAGTAATATTTATATTTGTATTCATATTAATTAATATTAATATTAATAATATATATTCAAATTAATATTAAAATTAAAACTAATACCAAAATTCATGAATATTTTTTTAATAATTAACATTAAAATTAATAATTATAAATATTAAAAGGGTTAATATTAGTTTAGTATTGGATGCTGATATATCGAGATTGAGAGCGGCTGGCCTTTGGTGCATGACCTAACCCTAGGTCCCCCTATTCTCGCTGTGGGCTTTTGCGGGCTTTGCCCTTGCAGTCTGGCTCACCAACGCGCTCCCATGGACGCCATGGAGCAGGCGGTCCCTCCTGCAGGCCCATATTTCAAAGATCAGGTCGTGGGCTTATCCCTCGCGCCTAACACCTCTTTCTTCACACGCCTTATCTCTTCTTCTGTCGTTTCAAGGTCTGATCAAGAACTTCATCCACGCTCTCCTATTCATGAAAAAGACAAATTTGTCAAAGGCTCTAAGCAGGGTGCTTCTGACAATGGGGGAAAAAATAAGTCAGGGGATACAACTTGCACCTCATATCCGTAAAAAACCCCTGATAGCCCAGGCTCAGACGTCACTACAACAGATCAGGATAAGTGTCAATCAGCAAAGGCTTGTCATCCAAAAGCAACAAAAGTCCCAAAAATATTCATTCAAGAACCAGACATAGAGGTTTACAGAGAGTACATGAATGAACATGCAGTTATATGTAAGTTTATGGGAATATGACCCTCTGAAAGAGCTCTGAAAGGTTGGATACAAGCCAAATGGAATCCTAGAGGGGCCATAGAACTACAACTTAGTTCAAAGGGTTTATTCATTGTATTTTTTGCTCTTCTGGAGGATAAGGATCACATATTTGAAGGAGGGTCGTACTTATTCAATGTGGCAGGAATATACATGAGATTCTGGAAGGAGAAATTCATGCCTGAAAAAGAAGACTTCACCCATGTTCCTGTATGGATTAGACTATACTCTCTCCCTACAGACTACTGGGCACCATCAGTGCTTCAAGCCATTGGAAATGGTCTGGGAGAATACATCAAAGTGTTAGAAGGCACCAGGAATGGACACTACATCTCATATGCTCGCATATGTGCCTATATCGATGTTTTTGGTGCTTTACCTGAAGCCATCATCCTGAATTTCAGGGATGAAACATGGACCCAGGCGGTTGATTACGAGAAAATTCCGTTCCGATGTCGCAAATGACATGAGCATGGTCACATCTTCAGAGATTTCCCTCAAAATAAACCGTCCCCATAAGAGATCCCAACAGGAGTCAAGGACAAATAGGGTTTCACCAAAGTAACACACAAAAACAAGCAAGGAAGAAGGAATAATGGAGGAAGGGAGACCCCCAGGCATGCGACACAAAACAGGTATGAAATACTCTCACAAACAATAGAGGAAAAGGGATAGCCCAGTAACTACATAGAACAGATCCAGGAACAACACAAGGAAATGGATACAGAAATGGAGAGCAACAACAACCCTTCATCAACAACCCAAGCATCACATGAAGAAACAGAAATGGACTACACACATGATCTCCCCACCTCAGAGGAAAAATTTATAGAAGAAATTCTAATGGGGATGGATCTTCAGAAGCTTTCAAAAGAGTGGACCTCAAAAGGATTCAAAGATATACCAGAAGACCACCTTAAGCGAATAGAAGATCTCTGCAACAGAACTTTCAAAAGCTAAGAGAGCACCAGAGCACAGGAGGGAAAAATCAAACTTGGGGCATCAAAGTGACTCTCAAGGCCAATCACCATATCACTAAGGGACAACCTAAAATAAGGGGCATGAAAACAAATGAACAACACCTCCAAGAGCTGGGACTTAGCCTAATCAATGTGGGCAAGGTAAAGGTTCTTTCCTTCACTCCCAACTTGTTATTATGAATTGCACATCTTGGAATATTAGGGGACTCAATAGCCCTACAAAAAAAAGGATTCTAAAATCCAAAATAATCTCTAGAAAAACATACATTCTAATGTTGTAAGAAATAAAGAGCAACCTATCTGAAATGATGAAAATTCAGCAGTCCTGCTTCAGGAAGCAATACAATCACATGGCCATAGCTGCAAAGGGCACTGTAGGTGGCATTGACACTTTCTGGAAAGAATCAAGGTTTCATTTGATTGATTCCTTTGCATCTAAGTAGGCCGTCACCACAATTCTCCAAATCATTGGTACCAAAGAGAAAATATATATCACCAATGTTTATGGTCCTCATACCGTCACAGAGCGTCTTGCCTGGCTCAACAAACTAGAAAATTTTCTCTAGCCTCTGGATTTCAAGCTCCAAATCCTGGTAGGAGATTTCAACATGATCCTAAATCTGGATGAAAAAAGGGGTGGCATCAGACGTCTAGATTTAGACTCTTAGGCATTCCAACGAATGATTGAGGACCTTAATTTCATTGAAATCCCCACCAAAAATGGTATCCATACTTGGAACAATAGAAGAGGAGAAACGCGTCAGATAGCCTCCAGACTAGACCGCTTCCTCCTCTCTGAAGATATTTTCCTCTCCTCTTTGGAAACAGAGGCCGTTATTGCTCCACATGAAGGATCTGATCGTTGGTTGATCGTCCTAACCTTCCAGATCTCTGAGCGCCCAAAAAACGTGCCCTTCCGGTTTGAAGCCTTCTGGATTTCCCATCTGGAATTCCAAGACAAAATCAAAGAATGGTGGACCAAATATTTTCCCCCTTAGGGAAGCAAGATGAATGGCTTCCACCAAAAACTTAAGTTCATCAAGCAAGAATTGAAAAAATGGAATCAAGAAAACTTTGGAGATATCACTACGAAAAAAAAGATAATAGAGTCAAAGTTAAAATCATTACAACAAACAATCATTCAGAATGGGACTACGGAGGAAACCAAACAAATAGAAATGAAGCTCTAGAAAGAATGGGAGGCCCGAGCTACTCAGGAAGAAATACTTTGGCGACATAAATCAAGGATCCAATGGCTCAATGATGGAGAAAGAAATACATCCTTCTTCCATAAATCTATGATCCAACACAGGAAACATAACAGGATCCTCAATCTCAGGAACAACCAAGGACAGATGCTTGACACTCATCAGCAAATAGAGGAAGAACTTCATCAATACTTCACAAGCATTCTTATGAAAGCAACCTGAACAATGAAGAGAAGATCAAGAAAATCACCAATCATATCCCAACCATCTTAACCAAAGATCACAATAAAATGTTGTTAAAAAAGATAACCATGGAGGAATTGGAAGAAGTAGTTCAGTCAATGCCGAATGGTAAAGCCCCTGGGCCTGATGGATTTACCATCGATTTCTACAAAGCCTGCTAGAATACCATAAAGGACTCTGTCTATGATCTGGTGGAGGAATCTAGAATGAAAAAATCCATTTTTCCCTTTCTCAACTCAACTTTCCTGACTCTCATTCCTAAATCGGAAAGATATGACTCCTCAGAGCAGTTTAGGCCCATTACTCTTTGCAATTTCATCTACAAGATTATTTCAAAAGTTCTGAACAATCGTATGAAGCCTCTCCCGCCTCTCCTAATTTTAGCACACCAAATGGGTTATGTGGAAGGCCGACAGATCATGGATAGCATCATTCTTTCTCAAGAAATTATCCACATGCTCAAAGACCAAGGCAAACCAGGTATGCTAATCCAACTGGATATGTCAAAAGCTTTTGATAAGATCAATTGGAGGTATATTAGACTTACGCTTGCTACTTTTGGATTCAATAAAGAGATGATCAAGTGGATCATGGCCCTTGTTTCTAGAGCTTTCTTTTCCATCCTCCTTAACAGATCCCCCACCTCAATCATCAATCCCTCGAGAGGCATTAGACAAGGGGATCCTCTTTCTCCCTTCCTCTTTATCATTTTAGCAGAAAGGCTAGGTCAATCCCTTTCGGTTGCTTCCTCCAGTGGTCTCATCTCCGACCTTCAGCTCTTTCCCTAGCTCCCACCCTCAACTCACCAGCATTTTTTTGATGACACACTCCTTATGGGCTAACCTTCGGTTAAGGAAGCCCTTGCCTTCAAAAAAATCCTGGAAGATTTCTCTTTGGCCTTGGGATTGGATGTCAATCATGCTAAATCCAAAATATTCTTGCTCAATACCCCTGCTACCATTAAAACTCATATTTCCTGCATCCTAGGCTTCCAGAAAAGCTTCTTCCCCTCTAAATATCTGAGTGTTCCCCTCACTGACAAGCCTCTATCTTGCTCGAACTAGGAACCTCTCATCTCGAAGCTCAAGAAGAAAATCTCCAATTGGACTTTCAGGGCCCTCAATTTGGCGGGTAGATTAATCCTGGTTTGTTCGGTCCTTCAAGCCATGCCCCTTTCCCTCTTCTCGGCCATTGCGGCTCCTCAATCCATTTCAAGCCAGATCAGAATAATTCAGAGGGACTTCCTTTGGAGAGGAAAAGCCATCAAAGGTAAATGGGCTCTGGTTGCCTGGGATAAAGTGTGCATCTCCTAGCTAAGGCCATGTGGGATAAAACGTGGTGGTGTTGGCTATATAACCCTTCCACCAATTGGGAAATGCTTTGGAAAGCCAAATATGCTCCCACAACCCCTTGGGCCTCCCTCATCAGGCTCTCGGGCAACCTTAAAGGTTCTCCCATGTGGAATAAAGCTCAGTAAAACAGAAAGATGATTCAAGAGCACAACTTCTAGGAGATAGGCAATGGTCAGCAGGCTCTATTTTGGGACAATGCATGGGAGCAAAGCCCTAGAATAGACAAAGATATTTACAGGCCAGCAAAATAATATTTGGAAGCACAAAAAAGAAAGAGCAAAAGACTATTGGAAACCTACAGGAAGTTCCGAATGGAGGGACTCGAAGAATCTCAAAGACTCTCTTCCTATCCACCTCCATCACTGCTTAAAATCTCTAGCTAAGGAGCTCAACAACCAGAAAATTCAAAAAGAAGACGGTCTAGACATTCTTCGTTGGGGTTCCAACCCAGAAGGGAATTTTAACATCAAAGAAGCATACAACTTCTTGCAAAACCCCACCTCTACTCAAGGGGACAGTAGATGGAAAAGACTATGGAGCAGGAAGAATTGGCCAAAGATCACTCTCTTTCTCTGGCTCATTACGCATAGGAAAATTTTGACGTGGGACAATCTCCAAAAAAAAGGTTTCAAAGGCCCTTCGGTTTGTATACTATGCCTCTCTGACTTTAAATCGACCAACCACCTCCTCAACACCTGCCCTTTTTATTCCAAAATATGGTCTTGGCTCCTGCTAGTTTTCAAAACCTTCGATCAATCATTTGACTCCATTCATAGCACCCTGGAAAAATGGCGCCCTGCCTTTTCTAGCCATCCTCTTATCAATCTCGCTTGGAACCTTCTCCCAGACATTATTTGTTGGGCTCTCTGTAAAGAGCGAAATTATATAATTTTCAGAAACCACTTGTCTAAAGAAGAACAGATTATTAACAATATCAAGATCACTCTGAGAGAATCTGTATCCATTGTCAATCTCCCTGATTCCCCTCACCCTCCTTCCATAGTTGACTGCAGAATCATCTCTCTCATTAATATTCCCACCCCCCTCATTGATTCCTCTTCTCGATCAGACTCCATCAATCCCGATCCCTTGACTCTCTGGCACCCCCCTGACCAACCTTTTTTCAAACTCAATTATGATGGGGCATCTAAAAACAACCCAGGCAGGGCTGGCTTTGGTGGTGTTTTTCACAATTCTCAAGGTTCCATCCTATGGATATATTATGGAAATCTGGGACATACTACCAACAATGTGGCTGAGCTCCATGCGATGGCCAAGGATCTGGTCATTTCCAAGCAGAAAAACTATTGGCCCCTTTAGGTCGAAGGAGACTCAAATGTCGCTACCCAAGCATGCTGGAAATTATAGCAGGGTTGAAGTGTGGCCAAGCTCTCTGACAGCTAGCACCTTAACCGTATTCTCCTTCGCATCAATGGCAGCATGATGGAAGCAAGAGGGCTTTCGTTTCATGCTGTCATAAGAAAAACCAACAATCTGGCCGACTACATAGTCAGCCAGGGGGTAACCACCCATGCACGTCTCGTCTCCCACTAATGGAGTGCTATCGATTCACCTGAAATCAAGAAGGAATGTATTCTTATCAATAACAAGGACCTGCACAAGGCATGAGTCATATTGCAGCTGCCCGATCCTTAAAATCATCATGACATTGTACTCAATTAACGCTCTATTGATTACTTCGAGTGATGGCTTGTCCTTGATCAGATCACCTTGGCACGCTCCCATGCTTAGTCTTTACTCTCCGCATGACACCATGATAAATGTCTGTGTGCGTCACAATTTTTCTCCCGTGGCCACCTAGCCTGAGCACGAGCCCTTAAATTCTCTTCACCCGGCTTCTTTTCCTCACTTCGCTCTCTCGTTAAACTTCCATTTTTTTAAGTTTAGTTGCGGCCTCTTGGCCTTCTGCTCCCCTACCTTGTTTTCCCTCTAGCCTTCTACTCCCTTGCCCTGTTCTCTCCTGCTGGCCCTCTTCCTTTCGTGGTTTCGTTCTCCTACCATGGCCCCTCGTCGTAGGCATCCTCCTCCTCCCATCCGGCGAAGCTGTGCTTCCCAGTGGGAGAACCACTCTCGTCACCCTGTAACTTAGGCGGAGACCCAGGCTCACAATGCTGCTTGCTTTTACAGGGACAACACTTTGGCACCGGCCAGGGAAATCATGGATGACCTGGAAACTTCTGCGGCGGCTTGTCATCGGGCCACCCCGACTGAGACTGTGGACCATGAATATCAATGGATTCCGGACCTTGGCTTAATGAGAAGCCGGGAAAACCTCTTCACGCGTGCCATTGATCTTCACTGGCATACAAAAAATCTCCTTTCTATGGTGCTCCAAGAGCAAAGCAGAGTCAACAGACAAATGGATAAGAAGATTCAGGCCCTCCCGGACAAGTTCGAAACTTATGTCAAAACGATTCACCATTTAAGATTTGTTGACAGTTCTTCACTGCATTATGAATCGCTGAAGAGAAAATCAAGACTTCATCAGAGGGCTGATGATCCTAATCTCAGGGTTAAAGTCGAGACCCCTTCAAAAGGCTCTCCTTTGGGTGCTGGGCCCTCTCACTGCCCCCGCTTTGACCTTGAGGAAGGAACTCCTGAACGACCGATCAATATCGATGATTTCTTCAGCGAAGAAGACCTGGTGTCGCCCCCCTCAAGCCTTTAACTTCTTTGTTTATCTCTTGTTTATGCCTGCCTCTCAGGAATTTTGCTACGAAGAGCCTGCGAGCTCTTTGTCTTCATTTTCCTCTTTGTTTTCGATCTCCGCTCTGAGTCTCCCTCCCCTTGTTTCAAGATCCATGAGATTGGGATTGATATTGCACTCTTTCCAGAGCTGCGGTTGTAAGCCAAGGTGGATCTTTTTGTAACATATGTTTTATGATTAATGTGAATAGCTCTGCATAATTTACAATTTTTTTTTTTTCTAAATATTAATAATATTTAAAATAATATTTATATTTATATTTATATTAATTAATATTAATATTAATAGTATTATAATTTTTTATCTATTTCTAAAAAATAAAAACCATGCTAATATTGGTTAAGCCACTATTATAAGTTTTTTATTTTAGTTCCGAAGAAATCAAAACCATATTAATATTGGTAAAAGATAAAACAATTATTATATTTTTTAGTTTGGTAGACAGTTTAAAAATTGGTTTTAAAACTATGATGTTGATGATGATGATGATGATGAACGTTCACTAAGACAAATGTGGCCAGTTGGACCTTAAGAAAAGAAAAATAAAAATAATTTAAGTGTGATTCTTCAAAATCTTTTTCCTATGATCAAAGGGAAGGGAAAGAAGCGCTCTAAGATCGCTATAGATGTGTTGGCTTAAGAAGTAAATAAGTTTAGAAGTGTGGCAAATGTTATGGAATTGAGAGTAGATGTGAGTAAGAGTTGGGTAGTCTATAAAGGAGGTGTTTTTCATCTTCCACCTTCTTATCATCACGAATCTGATGGATTCTATTGTTCCAGGGAGTCTTAGGAATAGACGACTGCTCGATCTCACTTCGAAGCTCATAAGAATTAGTTCATATCCTATAGATGTTCATTTTTTTCTTAGTGTTGGTCAACACAGAGAGATAATTATGGTTATCAAGGGTGGGGTTGATCACCTCCTTATAGTATCTTAGCTTCCTTTTACCCTCCAACTCCTTATTCTCCCACAAATTGTCCTTAAGCTTGGAGGTAATATTGTCTTTGATAGTATCTTTGCTTCCGATACTGGTCTCTTCCTTAATTCCTCAATGGATGAGCCAAGACTAAGCATCCTTATGGCACCGATGTTTGAGGCGAAGGTGGAGGTTTTGACTAAAGTTATAATTTTTTTTGGGAACCTTTTGGATTTCATGTTATACAGCTTCTTCTTATACATCAGATATCTAAACATAGTCGTACTTTCAATGGGGTACAAACCAATTTCTATGAAGAGGATAGGATATGGAGTATTTCCCTTGATCTTAAGGTTGTAGGTTATGAATTTTTTTTGCATCATCTCAATCTTCCTCCATGATTCTCTGGGAATAGTGCAACCCAAAAATGCACATCCGTATATGACAATAGGGGTGATGAGAGTCTCAAAGAGGAACAAATTTTTACTCCAAATGCAAAGATAGACCGACTTACAATTATTTTAAATATCATAATAATATTTACAACCTTCAATAATCCTTTTCTCGATGCTATAATTCCAGTTGAGTTGATGAGGAAAGCTGACACCCAAATATTTATAAGAAGAAACTTGGTCTAAGCACTGGTTATTATAAATGAAACTACCATGGGTGATCATTTTGGATTTAATGATCATGACTTTAGTCTTGTCAGTATTAATTGTCATACCCATATTGGAGCAATCGACATGAAGAGTATTAAGCTGCTTGTCTAAGTCATCATGACCTTTTGCAAGAATAACGATATCATCAACATAAAGGAGAAGAGTAATGATTAGACCAGCAAGCTTGGTGCCCTTGCATCCCGTAGTTTCCAACAATTCCTCTAGCTTATCGATTTATATTCCAAAATGCTAGGGGATAGGAGAAACCATTTCTTAACTATGATATTTCATTTAATTTCTTTAGACCACCAGTCTCATAGAGGAAGATCACAACAATCCTTAGTTCAAGAGGAAACATGATATCTTCAAGTCTCTCCCAAAGCTTATCACGAGGAACAATGTCGAAAGCTTTTCTAAAGTCCAAAAAACAACATAAGAGACCGACTATACTATTGTAATATTCTTCTGCAATGATTCTGAGAGTGACAAGATGGTCGATAGTCGAGTGATGTTTCCTAAAACCAGCTTGTCCTTTAACTCTTTTTCCCTGGTACCAATTGTAATAAATAAGGTTAATGAATAAGTTTTGAAACACACATTTAAAGGTGTAAAGCTTATTAATATAGAGTTTTAATGCACTGAGGTTTCAATAATATAGATTTTTATTTTTTTATTTTTAATTAAATTTCTCATTTTTGTATTAACATTATTTACATTATTGATGTTAATAATAATAATAATAATATTAATATTAATTAACATCAATAATAATAATAATAATAATAATAATAATAATAATTTTAATTAACATCAATAATAATAATAATAATAATAATAATAAAATATATATTATATATTATAACTTATATTGAATTTAAATTAATATTAATAACCAATATTCAAATTAATTTTCAAATTAATATTAATAAATAATATTAAAATATTATTAATATTTAATGTTATTAATGTTAATGATATTAATGTAGAAATTTATTAATTAATATTAATATTTTTAAATTAAAATAATAATAATAATAAATATAGTAATTTAAAATTTCTTAATATTATTTTTTGATATTAATGTTAAAATTATTTATAGTAATAATATTAATGTTATTAATATTATTAATCAAATGTTATTAATATTGTTAATGAAACATTATTAATATTAATAATTAACTTTCAAATTAAAATATTAATAATATTAAAAATAATATTCAAATTAATATTAAAATTAAATTTAATATCAAATTTTAATAATATTGTTGTTAATAGTTAATATTATTTAGGAATATTAATTTCAATATTATTTTTAGTAATAATGATAATGACATTAGTAATATTAATATTAATAATTAACATTAAAATAATGATAAAGACATTGAAGGTTACCAGGCAGAAATCTTGAAAATTGGAGGTCGTGTCCTCATCCCCCACATCCAGAAGCTTTTCAACCAAGCGGTCAAGTAAGGGTTCCCTAAACCTTGGACTCAGAGCCTCATTATTCCTATTTTTAAAAGTGGGGATACAAATAACCCCTCTAATTATCGAATAATTATGATCAGCTCTCTCATAGCCAAGTGATATGGTATTATTTTGGAAAAGAAGTTGAGCATTTGGCTTGAAAGTGAAGGTAAGCAGGCTAAAGGCCAAGCAAGTTTTAGAAGGAAAGACTCAACAACAGACCACCTCGTCGCTTAGCATCATTGTGGAAGAATGCCACAATGATAAATCCAATCTCTTCTGTTGCTTTGTGGAATTTAGAAAGGCTTTCGATATGGTTCCTAGAAATAACCTATGGAATAGATTAGAAGAGCTAAATGTTCCTTTCAAGCTAAGAGCAGCTGTTATAAGGTTATACGAGAATGTAATTGCCAAGTTAAAGAGCAATAAGGAGTGGTCGAAAGATATTAAGTGTAATATTGGAGTTAAACAAGGTTGCCCCCTCTCCCCTACCATATTTGGAATTTACATCGACAAGCTAGAAGGTTGTTTAGAGGAAACAGGATGTGTTGGCACGATCTTAGCTCAGATAGTCATCATCCTTCTTCTCTATGCTGACGATATTTTTTTTCTCGCAAGATGCCCATCTGATCTTGATAAGCAACTTAGACTTCTTAAGGATTTCTGCTCTACCATGGGTATGTCTGTTAACACTAACAAAACAAAAGTTACGATTATCAAATCCAAGAAGGACACTTATGCTAATTTTATGTATGACAATAGTAACTTGGAGGAAGTGTCTTCTTACAAGTACCTAGGAATTGATATTCATCACAAGCTCAACTAGAACTATAACATTCAGAAAAGGATTAGTGGGGGATGAAAAGCTTATTTTGGTCTTGAAAATAATTTTAAAACGGAAAACCTCGTAATGTGGGATAGAAAGAAGTTCCTCTTTGAAACTTTAGTCACTTCTATTATCTTATATGGATGTGAGGTTTGGGGTTGTAGCAATAATCTTGGAGAAAGATTGAGCAAATCTAGAAGCGTTTTATATCTTATAACCTTAAAATTAAAATCAATACACCCTAGCCTATTCTCCTTATAGAAGTGGGTCTTTCCCCTATCAAGAGCCTAGCTATGACTAGGCTTATGTTGTACAAGCACAAGCTCAATAGCATAGGAGACCATAGACTTCCTAAGCTAGCTTCAAATTCCAGCCAAAACCACATAAGGCTTAAACGACGTTGCTATAAAGACACCAAGGCCTCGTTAAACCATTGGGAGATCGACAAGAATGTTGCATTACAAAACATCAATAACATAAAAAAAATTGTTGCTTCTAAGTTCAAAAAAAAAATGCGGTGTGAGAAAGATCTAGCAGCTAAAAGAAAATTAAGGTATTATAAGGAGATCATCAACCCCACCTTAGAATATCAAAAGTATCTCTATGTTTTAACTAGCTCAAAGAAAAAAATTAATGTAGCCAAGATTAGAACGAACTCTCATGAGCTCCATAGTGAAACAGGTCATTGGACAGTTCCTAAAACACCATGGATGGAAAGGATCTGCCATTTCTGTGAGAATATGAACATCGAGGATGAAAATCACTTCCTCATAGAGTGCCCCACGTACAACCACATTAGAGCTCAATTTCATAATCTTTGTTGCAATACTGACCTTCCTAGCCTTTTAAAATGTCAAAATTATAGTGAGATGGGGAGGCTTTTCTCCAAGCTTTTTGAGCATAGGAATAAAATCTTAAATCAAATTAAATAACTCTTTTCTTTAAGCAGTCTCACTTTAACCATCATCATCATCATTATCAATATTTCTAAATATTAATAATACTAAAAATAATATTCATATTTTTATTCATATTAATTAATATTAATATTATCATAATTTTTATTCATTTCTGACATTTATAAAAACTAAGTTAACATTGGTTAAACCACTATTATAAGTATTTTATTTTAGTTCCAAAGAAATCAAAACCATATTAATATTGGTAAAAAGTAAAACAATTATTATATTTTTTAGTTAAGGTAAACACTTTTAAAATTGCTTTTAAATCCATGTTAATATAATAGTATCAAATTGTAATCAATGAGGTTAATGAATCAGTTTGAAACACACATTTTTTACAAGAGTAAAACTTATTAATACAAAGTTTTAATGTAACCAAATTTCAATAATATAGGTTTTATTTTTATTTTTATTTTTTTAATTTTTAATTAAATTTCTGTAATCTTAAAACTTAAAATTATAAAAACTAAAATATCATACTTTTCAACTTGATATTTCATATATATATATATATATATATATATATATATATATATATATATATATATATATATATATATAACTTAAAATTGTAAAAATAATATTTAATAATCTAAATGATATAAGTTCATGAGAATTTTTTGTGTTTTTTTGCATTTTCTTTTTAAATATTATGTTTTTGGATTCAATTTATTATATTGCAACCACTTAATCATGAAATGACAAAAAAAACTACTCAAATTAGCTAATAAAATAAAGGAAACGATTGGCAAATGATGAAAAAAACATATATTTAAGAATTAGAATTAAAAATCCAATATATATAATCTAATACATATAATCAGTGACATTCAAAAATCCATCCAGCATATGACATATAAAAATTCTGATATAACAAATAATACTAAACCTATAAACATTCTAATATGACAAATAATACTAAAACCTATTCATCTCAAAACAAAAATATAAAACTCTAAAACATTAAACAAAATAACAAAACCCAAATGGATCATCAATCTTCAGATCAAGAAACCGAAATAAAGATGTAAACTGTCCAACCAGAAATAGAATCTCATGGTATAGCGAACCTGCAGCAACCAGAGGTTCTATGAGACCCAACCAATTTGCTAAGTTGGAAAGTGAAATTAAAACCCTCCGGCTGACAGATTCGATAATAACGCTGAAATCACCATAGCTAGAGATATTTCCCTTGATTTCACATTGCAAAAAACAACAGACTCCAAAGAGCAATGAACGTCTTACCTTTAACTTTAACTTTAGGGTTTGTGGTATTTTTTTGTTTTATTATCGAGTTGTTTTTAGTGTGATTTTTTGGAGTTTTACGTGTCTGAATTGTGGGAAAAATTTGAAGTGAAATTTTGATTTATGTTATTTAAATTGTTTTTTTAATTGTATATAGGGATTCATCACCCTAAAAAATCCCTAAGGAATTTAGATTGTGCAAGGCTATCTATCAAACTTCTGTTTCCAATGAATTCTTACAGGATTTTAGATAAATTAAACCAGAAAACCTTCAAAAGTAGCACTAAAAACAACTAGAAATTTAATTAATTGTTTCCTTTATTTAAGCTGGTTCTATATAAGATGGTGTTTCTAACTGTTTCTGTAAAAAATATATGGGATATGAAGAGGTTTGCCTTTATACCAAAATCCAAAGGTAATAGTAAACTTCCAAACCAGTAATTAGGATCTCCAGAGTAAGAATTACAGATTCCATAGAGTTGCTATGATTACTCCAAAACCAGCACCGGAAATGGAACCTAACCTAAATAGATTTGCCTATAAGTAATGATAAACTTCTAAACCAATAACTAGGATCTCTAGAGTTGAAATTACTAATTCTACAGTAATTACTCCAACAAAATATATATATCTGCAATTTGATTCTAGAACCTTAATTTAGTACTTTGGATAATTGGATCTATTATTGATCATATATAAAATTATTAAATCTAATTATCTGTAAAAATAACATTAACAAGGATCCAAAGGTTATGGATCACAATTTAGAGTTCAGTTTAGATAAAATTCCAAGACTTCCCATTAATAAAACGGTGCAAAAATAAGAAATTTTGAAAATGCCAACGCTCTTCGTTAACGTATGAACACTGAGTATGTTTTGTGAGAAAGTTTAATTCAAAATATTTAAACTAATATAAACGACCTTGATATATATCAGTCTAAATATGTACATTAACTAATTAACTAAACTACATTTTAATTTAATTAAAGATGATAAAGCTGAAACTTTGGAATGATCAAAACTCAATGGATTTCTCCGCACGTCTTATCACCTTTCTCTATTCTATATATTAGTTTTAGATAAATGAAACACTTTTACTAAAGTTAAAACATGGTTATGGTTGGTGGGGCTTTCTAGATTTTTTAAACGTATAAAATATGCATGATAATACTAAAATTCTTATCAAATTATTCTAATGTATATACTATTTTAAAAAGTTGTATTTTATTTGCAACTCTATTTTATATTTTTTTCCATAATGTTTTTCATGAACACTCTAATCAAAATGTTAATGTTCAATACATCACTATGTTCAAAATTATATATATATATATATATATATATATATATATATATATATATAAAAAGTAGAGATTTATCATAACTTTAAGTTTCCGAGTGCCTTTTAGAGGGAGCTGTGCTTCCATGAATATAATTGTATTATAAATTGTTTTAGTGTGATATTTTTTTAATATATTATATTTGTTTAAATTTGTAATTTAGTTTTTTTTAATTGTGCTATGTTAAAAAATATTAATTTTTTTATATATTTAATTGTATAGTTACTAATAATAAAATGCTGATCAAAATATAGTTTAAATAGTGTTAATAGTTTATTTTATTTTTAATCATATAACATAACTTAGTTAATTTATTATTAATTTTTAATTAAATATTATTTATAATTTATAATATTGTTTAATTTTTAATTGTATATTATTTATAATCTATAATATTGTTTGTTATAAAAATTGGAAAATGCACATAAAATAATTACTTTTAAAATTATATAAATTATTGTCATTTTCTTATTTTCACAACTATATTTAATGTTTTAGATTATTTTTATTTTAAAATTCGTGTTTTAAAATTAACATTAATTTAAAGATTAAAATCCTTAAATAATTTTATGATAATTTATTTTTTTCATTTTTTAATATTTTATTAGGGACATGTTCTAACAGTTGAGAATTGATTGAGAGTTTTTCCACCATTAAATTTCACTATAAACACAGTAAAAATACATTCACAATTTCATTTACAATTTCAATTTCTTTAGCTCAACCACAGAGATTACCCCTTATCACCTCTAACTTCCAAAACTTCTAAATTACTAAAATTATATCTATAATTTTAGATGAGCAATTCTTTTAAACTAGCAAACATCAAAAATAATAATCACATTCATCTTTAATAGCAGAAAATAATACTCACATTCATCTTTGGTGGCAGTGTATGCTACCAAATTTTGAAAATTAATTTGACCACATGTCCATTCTATTGTCATGTTTCACAATGCCGACGCGGGGTTGCCTAGCCACCACAACTAATAAGGCTCTGGTGGATTAACTATCCATGAAAATTTAATACTTTTACATATAACGGGGTGGAGTTTGAAGCAATCTGGACACACCAATCCCAAGTAATTATTTTATTTTGTTTTTTTTTTTTAAGTTTGTATTTTTCTTTTTATTTGTGTTATAAAAATTTACTTGTACCAAGTTTAGTTTGAAAATGTGAAATTGCTGGTACTTGTGCACAAAAACTGCTTTTTTTAAATTTATATAAGGGAAATACTTTGCTTTTACAATTTCAGGGTTTCAAAAGTTATATTGAAAATTTTCATTTTCAAATTTTCATTTTTTTTAAATCTAAATACTAAAAGAACCACTTTGCTTTTATAATTTCAAGGTTTTTAAAAGCTATATTGGCAATTTGTATTCTCAATTCTTCTCTCTTTTATCTAAATACTAAGGAAAGCATCTTGCTTTTACAATTTCAGGGCTTTCAAAAGCTATATTGACAATTTGCATTCTCAATTCCTCTCTCTTTTATGGAAATACTAAGGGAAGCACCTTGCTTTTACAATTTCATGGCTTTCAAAAGCTATATTGACAATTTGCATTCCCAATTCCTCTCTTTTATCTAAATACTAAGGGAAGCACCTTGTTTTTACAATTTTAGGGCTTTCAAAAGCTATATTGACAATTTGCATTCTCAATTCCTCTGTGTAAGTATAGTTTCACTACCACATATAACAATAAACATAATCTAGTATTGAGGATGCAAAGGGAGGAAAATTTGCTTTCCATTAAACTTGGAATAAATTTTCAATAAATTTCTTCCTTCACACTGGGATACTTATTGTCCTCACACATCACCATTTCCCCATTACAAGGAAGAAAAAAATTAAAATGCAAATTACCCAAAGGAGTGCTATTTTAGTTTGGTATGGTAAACTACTTCCTCACCATTTCCCTATTACAAAGAAGAAAAAAAGTAAAATGAAAATTACCCAAAGAAATGCTACTTTAGTTTGTATGGTAAACTAATTTCTCTACTTTTTCAATTCTAAGAATATCTCTCCAAAAATGCCTTCTAAATTTTCTAGATTGTCTTGGTTTAATTAATACAATTAGAATATTGTTTATAATTATTGGTCACCCAACAACAATTAGAAACAATTAACAATGGATCACTATAACCATTGTAACAAAAAAAAAATCCAATTTATTTCAATAACACATTGTTATAGGGCCATCATTGTGAGTAAGAGGTGGGATTTCTCCATCTCTATTTAGTATAGGCTACCACAATTTATCTTTTCAAGGTTTTTTTAAGTTGGAATCATGTAATTTATTTATTTCATTAAAGCATTGTTAAAATCCCCATCACTGAGTAAGAGGTCGGATTTATCTATCTCTAATTGGTATAGATTGACATAATTTAGTCTTGGAAGGTCTTTTTTAGTTGGAATTGATAAAAATAACTAAAAAACACTCAATTACTGAAAACACACTCATATATTATACAAAAATGGTGTATGTGTAAACACACTCACACACATTGATTACATTCAAAGTACTCTATTAAATAGAGTTTCTAAGATCCAACTTATTCATAATTTAGAGAGAGAGGTTGAGAGAATTTCTCAACCATCACAAACCAACTTCTCAAATATGGAATGTAAGAATTAACACAAACATCCCCCCTTAATGATTACATTACATGAATTTATTGAATTCACTCATAAATAACAAAATAATCAAGCTTATCAGTAGATGCTCCATCAATTTGCCTCATAACCCTCGGAAAGGTGTAGTTGGCAAGTTGGATTCACGAGTTCGCTTCCTCAATTCCCGAATCAAGGACCTCCCGAAGTCAATTACTGGACAGCATCCCAATCTGTCGCATAACCTCATCAGGAGACCACTTCCACGTCTACCATTAATGAGGGATCCTCCCCTAGATCCGCAACTGCCATGCTATCTGGAAAACCATCCATATTGAGCCTTACTGCCACTTGATCTCTTCGAAAACAATTGATTGCAATCACTGAACTCCTAGTCATTCTATAGACGAGCTCCCATCCACCAAAATACATGAATGCTAACTGCTATACTTTCCAGTTATCTAGAGAGGCCGTTTAGATACAGAATGTATCTAGAATCAATTTTACATCATGAATTTTACCAACAAACTTCTAAAATTTTATAGAAAGTCTATTACTAAATAATATCATTGTCCCTCTAAAAAAAATACTAGAAATATCATAGCATCATCCATATAATTCGACCATGTTGTAAAAGATGTTCTGATGTTGTAATTCGACCATAATATATATATAATTTTCCTTATGTCATGTAAGTACCGCACATAGTACTGCTCACCACCATAGAGACCAGGTAATAAATAAAAAATAAAGTTGCACCTACAGGACAAGAGAGCTTGAATGGTATGTTGCATGCATACTGTTTAGGCATATAAACAACTGTAAAGAGAAGGGTGCAATCAAGACTCAAGTAGATGGCTCGAATCTTTCTCCGGCATTAAATAATGTGCTTCCTCATTTCTGCTGCTGCTACTTTAATTTCTGCAATCAGATTTTCCCTTCCCTCACAGAATCCGTCGATGGAACCAAATCAAAAAACTGCCAGCAAAGTGGTGATCTCGTTTCACAGGTTTCGTCGTTTGCTTTTTAAAAAAAAAAAATTCAAGCTACGCCCTTTTAGACGAGGAAGAGAATCAACACAGTCACCATCCAGTTTACTGTCTTACGGTAGATATGGAGTGCACAAGAGCTGCGGAAATGGCAGCGTTAACCTGCCCTCTTCATGGAAGGGGTTTTCGCCCGCTACGGAAACCCTCACCACAATTGTTGCCCACGACCATTTTCACTTCAGATTGTCAAGCAGAAATCCAAACGCCAATGATGTTGCTATGATTATTAAGGGTGGACTGATATTTATAGAGAGGGGACAGAATCTGCTGGTGCTATGTGCAGATTGTGTAAAATGATAAAAAATTACTGAAGTCACTCAACAAAGAATTTTCTCACAACACAACACATAGGCCTCTGATCCTGCGCTTCGATACCATGATAGAAATAACTAAAAAAAATTCAATTACTGAAAACACACTCGTATATTATACACAAATGGTGTATGTGTAAACACACTCACACACACTGATTACATTCAGAGTACTCTATTAAATAGAGTTTCTAAGATCCAACTTATTCCTAATTTAGAGAGAGAGGTTGAGAGAATTTCTCAACCATCACAAACCAACTTCTCAAATATGGAATGTAAGCATTAACTCCAACATGAATCATGTTCTTTTTCTTTTTAGAAAATATGATTATAAGAGTGTTTGATTTGTTTATTTATTTTCTATCAGCCTCATAAACTTTGCAGTACCAAAAAAATCCTGAAGATTGATAGTTGTAACCCAGATTTCTCAAAATTTATCAAATTTTTTTCACTATTTCCACACAAAATTGTTCCCAGTTACACTTAGCTATAAATAAAAATTATTTTGTCATATTTAGGCGAATATCCCTGTCTTTCTAGTTCAACTCTCGAGCTCTCCGGTTGTTCAAGGCATTGACTGATGATGAATGAGAGTTGAACATCATTTTAATTTTCGTTTGAATAAATGTGACACGAAATGATATTTGTTATACAATTCAGAAGTAATTCACACAAGAATCTTATAAATTGTGTTTTTTTGGATTTCTTAAACACATGCCATTTTAAAATATACTGGTCACTTTTGAATAGATGTACCTATGAGTCCACTCGTGATTACTAGGTTGCAAAACCTTGAAGTGGGTTTGGTTATGTTAAGTTTGAATTATAATAATTGAAATAACCTTGATTTGACCTTGTTGGGGGTGGGGTTATTGTTGTAGTTGGTGGGATTAATTTAAGCTATGTTAATTTTGACTATGCTAATTATGATAATCTTGCCTTGATTATAGTTGAGCTTGTCCTTCATGTCCTACAAGTTCATGGTATTGAATGACCTATAAAATTTGTGGAGGGTATTTGTATGATTTTTTTTTTTTTATGTAGGGGAATTTTATAGCTTTAAATTATTAAAAAATTTTAATATATTAGATTATGATATATATTAATTTTTTTATATAATCATTAATTTTATGTGGTTGAATAATTTGATTCAGATTTAAGATAAATGGAAATTCTTTTAAATAAATCTTGCATACAAAGATACATCATATAAGAAACATTATTTTCAGAGCTAAAGTTTGTAACATACCATTTATTTAATAATAATAACAATCTAATTTTAAGATTATGGCCAGACTATACACTAAATTGGTGTACTATAATCCCTTATTTGCGGGACAAGGGACTAGCCAATTGATGTATGAGACCCTCTTGTTATGAGATGTACAATTCTATGTGTGAGATTTCTTTGTTTGTGGGACATGGGATCACCTCTGTGGTGTATGAGACTCCCTTGTTACATTTTCCTATAAATATATGGAAATGTAGATCAAAACTCCACTACCATTTGGATTAAAATTGTGACATCTTATAAGGAAGCACATATTCTTAACCATTAGACTCACTTTAGATAAATATAAGTGATTGATTGTTGATTATTATAGGTGTCTTATTCTAAAAATAGTTTTCTTATGATGAAGGTGAATGAATCTTAGAAATAAAGATAACAATGAATGTCATAAGTGTAAGTGGAGGAAATAATTCTCTATAGGATGAATAGAGTGAACATATAAAGAGTAATAACTATAATGAAGATTAAATAGGGTGCTAACTCATTTATATAAAGAGTTAGAATAACATTAAAATCTAGGACAAACCACTTCTTCACATGATACTATAATTTTAATGTATCCTATAGTATGGATCTTTGGGTAACATGAGGTTTAAATAAGGATCTTTGGGTAACATGAGGATTAAATAATTTTAGCATGATACTCTATGTAACAAATTTTGGAAGTGTAATGTGTACATAAATATAATTTATATGCAACTTATTTTAAAAATATATTGTATAATCAATTATTTTGAACTCTTAAAAGTGAATACAATACCATTTCCAGTGTTAGACACTAATATATAAGCCACCTATCATTTAAGCTCACAACCCTAGATTTGAGTAATCTTAAAGTTTGATGAACTATAATTTTAATTAATTTTAAATAAGTGTTATTTTTTAAATGATTTATTTATATAAATTCAACATAAATTTTTTTAAAGCTTTTTAAACTCTAAAAATTTAGTCACTTAAATTTACAATTTTAATAGTAAGAGTTGCAAAACAACAATTAACGTCAAAAAGAGAAAAATATAACTTTTAAACTATTATTTATATAAAAACTCCATAACATACAATAAATTCAAATAATAATAATAATAATAATTATAATAATAATAAAAGAAGAGAAGAGAAACAAAATCATATAACTAGTAAATTTATAGAAATTGAACAACTCCATGTGTAAAATACATTTATATCTATTTTGAGTATATGTTGTGCAACCAGCTCCAAAAATAGAAGAAAAGAGATATCAACGCCTTAGAAATAAGCCACTTCGAGGGGGCAACCTCCAATACATTACATAAATGAAAAATTCTTGAATGATACAATTTACAAAGCCTCCTTTCTATATATAGGAGTCCATGGGGCCATAATGTAATCCTAGTGGGGCCACAATGTAATCCTAGCCGACCTAAAAATAATAATTTAAGGGCACAATAATAACAATATGGGGGTTACAAGCAGGGAAAATTTTAAGAACCCCCCTAAATTTATATATGTAATAAATGGGCGAATCCCCATGATACATAGGAAAAATGGAAGGCAATTTTATTAATAATATAATATGTATATATAATTTTTTGGCGAATCTCTCACGAGATTATATTATATTGTAAAATCATGGCGAATCTCTCACGAGATTATATTATCTTGTAAAATCATGGCGAATCACCAGTACAAATGGTGAATCACTACTACAAAATGGTGAATCGTTGTCTAGTGGAGTTCGGGGTGTTGGTTCCAATGAAGATATGGTAGTTGAACTAGGAGTTGAAGGAAGAGAACCACCGAGACCAAGCATGGCACATGGTGACTCGTGAGGGAATTAGTTCTCATGCAGTTTGGAAAACACATTCTTCTAGTTCTGCTAAGTGTAGTGTTGTTGCTCATGCTACTACTAGCATTGATATTGAGGTTGGAGAGGAGTTTGAGGAAGCATGTAAGGTAGCAATGGTGGAGAATTACAAAGAATACCCCATGATGGGATCCATTTTTCCCTTTGATATTTGTGCCTACAAGATCTTATGTCCATTGAACCAACAATTAACCGTTCAACCAACAATCAACTTGACTGAGTTGATTAGGTACGAGAAAACTTAGACTAATCTTAATAACTATGCTTTGCACTATCCCATATTTATCACACTAATGCTACACAACATTGTGCATTTGCACCCAACTCTCATGCACGCACACAAAATTTTCATTAACATCTATATCCCTAACCAAGTGACAATTGATCAACAATTTGCACCAAAGTTTGTTATAGTGTTGAAAGTTCATAAGAAATTTAGATCCATGGTACCTTAAATAAATTTTGAGATAACCACCACAAATTCGACCACAATAGAGAAAACTTGTTATAAATTTTAAACCTACAAAAATTAGGATTCATGTTCCTAGGAACGATCATAAGAAGTAGTTGGCATATAGGTTGAGTTGTGAGCCTTGACACATTGATAATGCAATGGCTTAGGTCAAAACTCACACATTGAAAAGTCATCAATGAAGAGAAGACAATATTATTATGAATTACACATACTCCAAACTTCCTACCAAATTCTACTTAGTTGTCCGTAACTCAACTATACATAATCTTATAGTAAATAAAAATTCCACAAAGCCTTCTTAACATAGCTAATAAATGGCCATTGGAAGAGCACCCCTTATATAAGAGTAATAGTAGAAATCAATAGATTATTTCATATTGAACTTCATAGCCATAGCACTCCTATGTATTGTATGATGTATTCAACTTGCATTATCAAATATAGATAAAACCATACTTTTGATTGATACATTTAAAACATACTTTTTTTTTCCATAGTTGAACTTCATAGCCATAGCGCTCCTATGTATTGTATGATGTATTCAACTTGCATTATCAAATATAGATAAAATCATACTTTTGATTGATCCATTTAAAACATACTTGTGCACAATGTTGAATGCAATGCCAGTCAAGGAGTAAAGTCGGTTTAACATGTAATGATCTATAAAATAATGGAACATAGATGGAACATAGACTGATTTCATTTAGATATAGGTAACCCTCTGAATGTAGACCATTCCTTGAAGAACATTTTTATTGATGAGGAATTTAATACAATATTCAATTTTCGAACTAAAATTATTATTTCTATAGATTTGTGTATGGGGTAAACAATAAATAAAAAATTTAACTATCCTTGGGGTGGTCAATATTTATAAATTTTATTTATACTTGCTTTACCATGTATATCATATACCTATCAATCACAAACATGAAAAGTTGTGGAATTCACAGTGATGATCTGCTCTGGAAACATAACCAACCTTTATTATTGCCAATATTAACTTTTATATAGTAGCACATATGTAGATAAAATTTCCAGCTTCCAAAGAGACAAACTTGCTTCTCCAACATGATGGCACATTCTTAACTACTAACATTTCTGATTGTTGAATGTAAGAAAGCTTTCTAAGTACATCTAATCTACTGCGAGGCTCGAACTCCTAGACTATGTTCTTTTTTACCATGTATCTATAGGTTGTAGCCTTCTTCTTGTTTGAAGAGGAGTTGTCTATTATCATAACTACCTTCCTTGCCTCTAATGCCTTGAAGGAATTTCAAATTGACTCATCAGATGAAGACAACTTTTTGTTCTTGTAAATTAGAGTTGAATAGCTTCCCTGTGCACTCAACACAAACTCTAAGCGATAGGAAACATCCCACCCACCAACTATGAGGTCCCACAGAATTGTTGCTCCCGCCTGAACAACAGACAAATTGAATGTGAGAATTCAAAAACAAAGAAAAATCCCAATCGCATATATCTTGAGGATGAACTCGATCTCAAATCCAAAACCCATAAAATTTATATCCAAAACTAAAACTCATCAAATTTGGAAGTATATTGGAAACAAAACCGAGGCAAAAGAGCTAAATTTGAATGCAAGAACTGACACAAAATATGCAAACTTGAGAAATTTTTGACGTACATTATTTTGTTTGAAAAAATAGATCAGGGAAGAAAGGCCTCAGGGAAGATCACACTAGACTAGGGGTAAGTAAAAACCACCAAGGTGAAGCATGGGAACAAGAATACAACCAAAAATGATCTATAATTTTGTTCAATCAGTGATCCATCCATAGGACAAAATTTTTCTCCTAGGGGTTACCCACTTGGGTGTGTAACAAAGCCAATCAAACAGTTTATGAAGTTTTTGACCCTTCTCCTCTAAGAGTGAAAATAAAATGACATAGGAGCGATAGAGGAAAGAGAGATATTTGGTGTAGAGGATTTTGGACACCCTTAATCTTCTCATTAACCTGAAGAATACCAGAAGTTAGAGATCTATTTTCAAAGAAACAATAAATTTAAAGTGGCCAGTCGAGGATATGATAGCTGCTCAGGTGAAAGAAAAATTGGAAAGGATCAAGAAGATAGTAAAGATATGCATTTTTAGCACAAATTCTACCATAGAAGCTCAACAAGAATAATGGACACTGGTAGGGATTGAAGAGGAACTCCTAGCATCAGGGAAGAAGCCACAAGCAGTTATCATTAAAAGAGAAATCATCCTAACTACTGCCCTCTAGATTTCTCAACATTTTCTACCCGTCTGATGTTTGGTCAGACAGAAAGCCTGTGGCTTGCCAGTTGTGGTTCTATTATTTTATTGAGCAACAACTCTATACATTTAAAACAATAATAAAAAGAATATTTCAATTATAAAAAAGAACAGACTCTTGATTTTTTAATGCTCAGTGTCTTTCTTATTCTTTAACTTGAATATAGTGTGACTATTGTTAGAATAATCTGCTAAATATGAACATAGGATGCATCACTGCTAAAAAGGTCTAGCTAAGGTGAATAACAACCTTTCATCTTTGACTTTCCGATTGTTTGGACTCTTGAGGGGAAATATTGGAGAGGCAAGGGCCAGGCTTGGTTCAAGAGAGACAAATGGGAATTGGATTGCATATTTACTCTGTGATATTATAATTTATAGATGAGACTAGATAGACAGACATCCTCGAAGGCTTACCGTTGCTCTGTAGAATTTCAAAAGGCTCTTGGCACTGCACTATTCCCAGGAATTTACCCATCAAGCAGCTTCGTGTCCTTGGACTACTTGAGGACGTTGTTTCTGGTGTGATGCAGCTTTATGATAGAATGATTGGCAGTTTTTGCGATTACTGCAGATTTTCTGAAGGTATCACGACTATTGGGGGTGTCAAGTGGGTGTGTGTTCTCTTTTCCAGACTAGTTGGGATCTACATTGATTACCAGCAATTCATCAGGGAATTTACTCAATCTCAGGATAGTTGCCTACTTCATCAGATCCTAGTTTCATTCCTTTTATTTGTAGATGTTGTTGTATAATTTGCCTCCACTCCAGAGGGGTCATAGAGTCAACTCGATGCATTGGATAGATTTTGCAATAATTGATAACAGAAAATTAACCTTGGGAAATTATGATCTCTAATACCACCAAAGAGGCCCTCTCCAAGTATATCATTTTCCCTTTCTGTGGAAGTTAATGGAGATTACCACATTTTATGCTTAGGGGTCGAAAACCATTATTTTTCAAATACTGAGAATGAATTAAAATGGATGTTATATTTTGCATAGTGATCATCAAAATAATGGATGTTATATTTTGCATAGTGATCATCAAAATAATGGATGTTATATTTTGGACAGTGATAGTCAAAATCAATCTTGTGTTTCATGCTTGTATTGAAAATGAATGTTGTATTTGAGGAAATAATGATAAGTAGTTCTACCAAGGAAGCCATCTCAATCTCATCCTTTTATTATGTATTCCTCTGCAGCTGTACTTATGTAATTACAATAGGTGACCCATCAAATTGCAAACCTATCTGAAATGAATACTGATCAGTCCCATACAGGAGAGTTTAATAAATATAAAGTTTTATGAAGCCTTCAATATAGCTGTCTTTCCAGATTTCAAAAACTAGGCTCATATTCTGTCAACTTAAAATGTTACCTACATTAACAAAATAGAAGGATATCTATTGTAGAAAGCAGAAACTGCTTGCAGAATACTCTACCAACCATGTGGTGGCCAATGTCGACCTTTATGTAACAAAGATAAGTGTTGAAAGATCAGTAGACCAGACACAATTTTGTGGATTACAGGCTAATGAGATTGCCTAATACATCAACACTTAACTGTGACCTCAAGTGTTTCAATATTAAAAATGATTTCTAACATAGACAATTGAATTGATTTTATTGTTGATATATTATTGTTATTTAACTGAAATTGTAGTAGGAGTCAATTATGGCATCTGCAAGATACTCGCATTTGGATAAAGGCAGCCCAGCCAAGGAGATACGCCCATCCTTTGTCAGGTAGACATGCCACTTCTTTGTCATGTTCTCACTCTGTTCGAATTGAAAAGCTGTATTAGGGCAAGAAACGGTAAAACCAACACTGATTAAAAAAGCTGGAATTCTGAAATGGTGAAAAGTTACCGAACATTTTCTTATGGCGTCGTCTACCCAGCCTTCAGATTTGCCCAGACGGCCAAAAATGGTTGGAACTTGGTAAAAAAAATTTAAAAAATCTGACAGTAGGAATGTTTGAATGAGTTTTTAAGGGTGGAAATGGATTGAACACCATCAAAAATTCCTGGGACACCCAAAATCTTTAAGTTTGACAACTGTAACCTGGATTTACAAAAATTCTTGCTAGATTTTATCAAAATCCGTTAAGAATTTCCATAATTTTCCAGACAAATTTGAAAGCTAGATAGACTACGGCCTTTCTTACTCGAGCCTTGTTAAGACTTGTGAAGGAAAACATGCCAATCTGTCTGAGGACAAAGGACCAATCTTTCCCATTCTTATCCTTTACAGAAAGATTATCATACAGTCGCTGCCTCACACCCTTGATTCTTCCAGACATAAGTTCCGTTTCTGATTTCCATTCATCAAACATGGCAGGATTGCCTACAACATTTGCCACAATTTGAGCCCCATGAACTGGAGGATTCGAGTACATTGGTCTAGCAAGCCTTTTAAGTTGGCTTTTCACCCTGCTAGAAGTGCATGGACAAATGCAGTTAGCGTTCCATTTAAATAATGCTGGAAGTTGAAGATATTCCAGTAATAAACATATCCACTAGAAAGAATACAATCCAAAGTTTATTAGTGGTACCTATTGGCAACATCTGATGAGGAGCACACAACATTAATAGCTCCTATCCATATTGCGTAGAGACCGAGGTTCTTGCTGTAAGATTGAGCAACAAAAACTTCCATCCCACGAGCTACAAACAACCTCACAGATGATGCATCCGCATCAAGACTGCCACTTGCAAATCCCTGCAAGTTCAGGTAAAATAGCATATTATATTGCAAAAATAGGGGTCCTTTCAGACCAATTGTTATTTCATTACAACAAAGGATTACTAGACACGCAACAACAAAGAGGCTGCACAGAGGAGGAGAGAGGAAGGTGAACCAAGCAAGCATATTCACCCAGGGAGGGCCTCTATGGATGCCCATTGGCATAAAGGCCAGTACCTCATGAATGGCATTTTGGAAATGCTTCTAAGACTATAACATCACAGATATATTCCACCTGGGTTGTAAGATCACTTAGCTTCTTTCAATGTAATGAGTAAAAACAATAGAACTATGAACTCATATACATTTAATAACCATAAGGTCATATCAATAAAACCCAAATTCCGGAGGATTTTTTCATAAAAATAATTGCATTCAATAAAGGATTACTAACCATGTCAAATGATTTTTTCCATTTAAAGAGGGCTTTTAATGCATTGAATTCTGAAGGTATTTCCATTGAATTCATCAAGGCTTTAAAATGAAGAAGCAGTATAACTTAAAAAATAATCGAAGTAAAAAGAAACTGGCAAGGTAGAAAAATGCATACAAACGAATTGAAAAAAATAATCTACACACTGGGCAATTCATATAAAATATGAAAACTGTAAATTTAACCTCCATATCAGTGAATCATCACGAACCTGATAAGCAACATCAAAGAAAGTAGTATGATTCTTTTCCAGAATGGCATCCGCTATTTTCTCCCACTGCTCGGGAGTTGGATCAAATCCAGTGGGATTGTGAGCACAACCATGAAGCAACACAAAAGAACCACTTGGTGCAGCCTGCAACAAGTCAAATAATTAGCAGTCTACCATCAAAAAATTAACAATGTATTTACCTAACATCTAATTCTGTGAAAAGGCAGGTAAAATAAACTGTCATACCTTAATGTTTGCAATCATCCCTTCAAAGTATAGTCCTATGGTTTTAGGATCATAGTAATGGTATTCTGACCAAGTAACCCCAGCATCATTGAAAATGTTCTTGTGATTTCGTGGTAAAATCAATCTAGAATAAAAAAGCTTTCAAATGATGGAATATTATTTTGCATCAAATTACGTTACAACTGTAAGATGTTTTTGGAAGGATTTGTTATTTATTACATTGTGGTCTTTTCTGTCGTGGCTTATACTGTTTTATTCATTCTTGGTCCTAGCTCCTATATCATAGTGGTGACAAGGTTCAGGGAAGTCCTGCCTAGTATAATTTTGGGTAAACTCTCGAAGATACTTCTGTCGGTCTGATACTTGTCTCCTCCCCTCACCCCTGCCCCCATCACTATGGGCCACTATCACTGTCATCATATATGTTATTTTTTATATGGCCTAAACGAGGTCCAGCACAGCCTTCTATAGGCTCAATGCAGGGTGGAAAATTCCACCATCAGATAGGTTCAATGGCAAGAGGAATGTGAACACAAGTTATAGGCAGAGAGCATAGTTTCATGAGGACTGGGCCATGGAGACAACAACTCAACTGTTGGAGTTGAGAGAAACTGAGAAGGAATTCTCTACCTTCGCAATCATTTCTCATAGGCATTATCTAGAATTAGATGCTCAGCTTGGAGAATTGAAATATTTGGTTAACAGAGTAGTGGGGTATTTGTAGATTCCCCAAGAGGTAATTCATCCTCCTCCAATGGTTCTGTCCACTGGAGACCCTACTTGCAAAGGTTTCTCTTGGACTCTAGTTCCATGAACTCCTGATCTGGTTATGAAAGACACAGTAGGAGATATCAATCCTCCATACCGAACTGCAGTAACCATGTGCAGTAAAGACACAGGAATGGAGACATGGGTGGGCTGAAATGGGGAGATTTTCCAGTTTTTCTTATCAATCTTAATTGTCATAATGTTTTGTCTGGTAGCAATATTGCTATTCCAGTTCGTAAGGCAGTATACCTGTCAGGACTCCTCATATAGACTAGGATAGGGTCCAATCAAAATATTTGGATAAACAACAGTATTTTTCATCACTGGCTATGGCCTTCCTATCTATTTTTTGTATTAGACTGCTAAGATTTGGCAGCAAACTTCTCTAATTTAAAATCAAACAACACTTGTGGAAAAAAAAAAATTAAGATGTAGTAATTAACTAATTTCACAATAATGTGTGGTGCCATCTAGTTGAAAGTTTATAGCCTATAGAATGTAGATATTTAAACTAGGATTTAAGCACGTAAATTTTATTGAGCCATAAATCATTGAGGAGCAATTTGGTATTAATGTACAAAATAGACTCACATAAACACCTAGATAACAATAGTTCTTACTATGCACCAATAGTAGCCTCTAGAAATCAAAATGTCAACCATAATCTATAATGCTATTATATAGATATCACTTTCTCTAGAAATCAAAATGTCAACCATAATCTATAATGATATTATATAGATATCACTTTCTGCCCATTTTCCCTTTTTATTTGTAAAAGGAGGACGGAATTCCAGCTTTAAAACTCTTAACTTATGTGACAAACAAGTCTATGTGTCAAGTACCAAACCTTTGGCACCATTTGTTATTGTTCTGCAACTGTAAACAAATTTTGATGCTAAATCACAGTTGAACATAGATTATTTGATGTTGTGATATGCAAAAAAGTGTTTTTCAATGAATAAAGATATAGAACTATATCCAGTGAGATGACCCACATGCTGCCATCCAGATAAGTGTAATTGTTATTTGATCGTCAATGACAATCAGAATATGATAATTCATAGCCAGAAATGATCAAGAATTGGCACGGATAGGACAGTCAAACCATGGTAGTCTATTATAATAGCTTAACGGTGAATACCAAATTTTTTATTTTAAACCATGAAGCAAAGGCAACAACTCGGGAGTATACAATACTAGAAAAGACACTTTGACCTGAAGGTGAAAAGCAAAACCTTTGAAAGTCGAAAGGTTCTATGGACAATTGGCTATTCAGTCAAAATTAATTGTATCTCTATGTTAAAATTCCAAGTTTCTATAAATACCAACATGCAATCTACTAAAAGTATATACAAGGAACTTAAGAGAAAACATTACAAATTTGATATTTTTTTTTACTTGTGAAAGAAGAAACTTTAATTAAAGACAGAAGATCCGATCTCTATATGTCAGATTTATAATATGGTTAGTCCCAACAACAACATTACCCTTATGCAAAAGCATCTAAAAAAGCAGCATAATATTTGGGCAATGGGCAATAATTTTACAAAAATTATGCAAGTCTATACCTCCCAGAGGAAATCTGAGAGCTATTTACAGTTCCCCTCGAACTACTCAATCATCTTGCTCTTTGATCATGCTCCTTATCAATCCTCATTGAAGCTACCTCTTTCTCTATGGAAGCTACTTCTCTGCACATTTTCTTTGCCTCCACCTCCATTTCTTTTGTAAAAGTATCCACTTTCTTTGCCAGCATCTGAATGAACAATTTAAGTAATTTATTTCAAGTGTAAATGTGAGTCTTCATCTATGCTTCACATCGGTGCAAAAGGAATGGTCAAGAGTGATAAACAATGTGACCTATTGATTGAAAGTGAATGTACCTCAATTGCATTATCCTTGTCTTTAAGACTTTGATCCTTTTCATTGGCAGCTTTTATCAAGGCTATCACCTCCTTTTGTAGCATGTCATACAACACACCTGAAATAGAATCTTTAGGCCCAACTTCTGTAAATTCAGGTGGTTTTCTATCTGAATTCTCTTTCCCAGAATCATGTGATTCGACATTTCTGGATATCCCATTACTTTTGTTAGTTGTGCAGTTCTCACTGAGTCCATTTGTAAATGTCTTGTTGCGTTCTATTGATCTCCCGCCATCAAATGACCTAGATGTTCCTTTTGCACTCTTTAAAACTGTACTGGCATTACTGGATAGTGAAGACCTCATTTGAGAAAGTGATGATCTCCTTGGACCAAAACCATTTGACATGACTCTTGATGCAATCTCTGCACCACCAATTGATTGGCGACGAGAAGGACCATTGCTAATGCTTCGTCCATCGGAGGAGGATGATCGAATAGCACCATTTGGTGATCCTCTTATTCCTTCTTCAACTACTTTCAAATGTAGTTGAAACTTCTCCTGCAAGCATAGGATTTTTTAGCAACAACGACCAAAGATATAGATTGGAAACCAAGTAAAGGTATAAAAAATAAACAATGAAGAGAATCTATTTTTTCCTACTTTAAGTGCTGCTTCAGTTTTCGCAGCCCGCTCTGTAATGGCTAATTTATCACGAAGCTGTCGCATTTCACCCTGCATACAAAAATACAGTAAACAATCTGAAGGGAAGAAAACTATAACAACTGAAAAAACCTGTCCAAATTCAAGAATTCTTGAACCATTACAATATAACACTTAAAACTACCTGCAGGAAATTACGCTCTTCAAGCCACTGCGTTACAGGCATGACTTTGTCATTCCCATCCTTCCATTCATTGGCAACAACACAAGCAACTCGATTTGTCGTTATCTTTTCCCGAGCTAGTTCTCTCTCGAGTGTCTTCTTACCTTCCTGAAAACATGCCAACACATGGATATGCATGCAAATTGAACCATTTGGAATGGTTTAACCAAAAAAAGTGATGTTTCAACTTTCATACAATAGCAAAATTGTAAAAATGCATGGCATGGCAGGACTTACAATCAATTCATTCACTTGCCGCTGATAATCATGCACGGCATTGGCAACAGCCCTGCCTGAAAGGAAAACCTCCTTTAGCTCACGAACTGCTTGACATAACTTCTCAAATTCTGTAACCTTTTGCCGATGCATTTTGTCCAATATTTTGTTCTCCTCCTGTAACACAATAGACCTCAAAAGTCAAGACAAAGGCATACCAGCCAACTGCCCAGTATGTTTTATCGTATAAGAAACCTAAGCACCACCAAAGCAACATTATTTTATCAAACTAAAAACAATAATCTTAAATCCAATACGAAAAAAGGGAACCTGGAAAATTTCAATATGTTTCATCAACTCCTGGTTCCTATTCTGTAAATCATCAACCATCGAAGCTTTTTCCAGAGCAAACTGCACTGTCCTCTCTGCGTCAAGGAGGGCTGCTTCTTTGGACTTTGTAAGTCTTTCTAAAGCCCTGTTATCCTCCTACAATTTTGAAATCTACCAAAACCAAGAACCTTCATAAACCCTAGATGACTAAGAGCAAGTGCAAACATAGGACAATTCCAATGCATATAAATAACAACAGAAATTCTGTCTGCTAAAAGAGAAGCATTCAATGTAACTTTTTTCACGACATTGAGCACATAGGGTTGAAGATCCTCTATTTTGTAAGCTCCAACACCAAGGTTCAACTTCAAATCATTTGTATCTACTTTAAATGCTTACGAAACGCCTAGAATTGGATCTGGATGTGCCATAATCACTCCTCCAAAGTGAGAGACATTTGTTGCATCGACCATATTTACTTTGTTTAAAACCTGTATGCAAAATTAAATAGTGAGAAAAATAATTCGAACCATGGGAACAAATACTAATTGAAGTCATTTTATTTTCATATACAGTTAGATTCGTGAAAATAAATGATGAGGCAACTGTATGATCATAAATTTTTTCTCTAAAAGCCTCACGGACCAGAGAGGGTCGGTCAAGTCCCTCGCTCAGCCAACAAGAAGATCGGTGTGCACAAAGCTCCAACCATGTCTCCTAAATTATGGTGAACCAGTGAAGAAATGGGGCGAATCAATCGAACCCCTCCCTCCAACCCTATATATCCAAGAAAATGCCATGGAAATCTGCTCCAAGCAAAGAAAATCGGGGGCGAATTTCATTTTTTCAGTATTATGCGCGTTTTTTTTGGTGGACTAATATTTATTAATTAATTATTTTTAAAATAATTATTGGGCTAAATTTATTAAATTATAGAAAATGGGTTTTATATAAAAAATTCTCCCTATTAAAATTTAAAATCCCTTAAAATTCACCTTTGGGCTAAAATTCGCCCCTAAAATTTTCCCTGCTCAGTACATTAGCTAATTGTCTCACATTGTCATACAAAAATTGGAAAATTCCTTAGCCAATTTACTATCTCCAGACAGCCTGCCTTCACTGTGCAATCCTTGTTGAATGCAATTCCTAAATTGATACAATCGTGCCTGCCTTGACTGCGCAAGTGTCATGGGCACTCCAATGAGTGTTTTCCTGCATGTGTGAAAGCAGATAATGTCACAATTGATGTTCAACTTTCCTTTCACCTAGAACTCAACTGGGTCTCCATTGGATCTGACATGCATGCAGCTAATAATAGTAAATCCTCAGTTGCATGTGAGATCACGACACGTGAAATAATTAATATTTAATTTACTTGATCTCTCACTACTTGTATCTTGAGTTACAACTAGCACAACTAAGTTTAACTCACTTAACTGAGTTAATCTGTTTACAATTTGCATTAACTAATGCACCACTACACTTTGAACTCAGTTACAACTAGAATTACTTTGCATGTCCCACCAACCAACCTCTAATTCAAAATTCACTAGCTAACTGAATTTTCCACTTCAGTTAACTATTTCAAGTCCACATTGAGAATAGATTATAGTTTAATGTCCATCTAAACTAAGGGATAATAAAAATAGACATGCACCCAAAAATAGCACTGTGGGCCCAACCCTAGTGTAGGTGCTTAATGAAACCAGGTGCTTAATGCACTAGTGTGGGTGCTGAATCTTCTTGTTGAATCTCAACACTCCCTCTCAAAAAGAAAGGGATTATCCTTCACTCTGAACCTGTCTCTATGTTATTCGAATTTTCTCCTGGTGAGTGACTTCGTCAGAATATCTGCATCTTGATCTTCTGTGGGAATGTACTGAAGCAACATGATCCTCCTTTGCACACAATCTATGAGATGATGGTACTAGATATCTATATGATTGGAACTATCATGAAACATATGATTACTTGATAGTTTAATGCAACTCTTATTATCACAATGAATCACTTCCGGATCCATATAAGAACCAAATAAACCAACCAAGATCTTTCTCATCCAGATAGCCTCACATGCAGCTTGACTTGCTGCCATGTATTCCACTTCCACTGAATTGAGTGCCATGGATATTTGTTTCCTGTTGTACCAATAAACTGTTGTAGACTCGATACTAAAGATCCCTCCTGATGTGCTCTTTCTATCCAATGGACTACCAGCCCAATCTGCATCCGTGAAGCCATGCAACTTCATTCCATCTCGTCTTTCTGTACCATAAACCATACTCTGATGTGCCCCTCAGGTATCTCAGGACATGCTTCCCCACCTTCCAAGAGAGCTTGGTAGGCTTAACCACAGCTTGATTCAACTGCTTAACCACATAGCAATTGTCTGGTCTCGTGTTCACTAGATACATTAGCGAACCCACTAATTGTCGGTAGACAGTAACATCTACTACCTCTCTATAAGTAGCATCCTCTTTCCTCCAGTTTCTCGGATGAACCCCATTACCCTTGCTGCTGTCTAAATACAAAAGAAACTGTGCTCAAAGAAATCCAAGAATTGCAAGCAAAGTAAAGCTAAAATCAAATTACATCAACTCATATTCTGACCCCTCACCATTAGTCTCGCTATGGATTTCGGAGGTAATCATAAACAACTTGAGCAATCTGATATCTAATTTGCAAAAAAATAAACTAATATCAAATTACACACTCATACTTCAATCCCTCACCATTAGTCTCGCTATGGCTTTCGGAGGTAACTGATAATGACATGAGCAATTTAATATTTAACTTGCAGAAAAATAAACTAATATCAAACTACACACTCATACTTCAATCCCTCACCATTAGTCTCGCTATGGTTTTCGGAGGTAACTGATAATGACATGAGTAATTTAATATCTAATCTAACTAATAAAGCAAATGTACAAAACTAAAATAAATAAAACAGTGCTGGAATTAAAAGCTAAGAAAAATAAATCAGCAGAAGGACAGGACTGATTCCATGTCATTAGTCATTGTAAAACTATGTGCAAATGCCGGGGCTGCCTACTGTAATCTGGAACAAAGACACTTATCAGTTAACAGCAGTATAAAGCATGAAAAATTATGGATAGAAATAAAACGTTAATACCATAAGAGATGCAATATATACATGTGAATAACTATGGCATAATGAACGTAAGGAAATAAAGCATGAAACTATACAGCAATAAACAAAACCTCAGCGTGTGCAGGGGCCCTCTACACAATCCTCGGGGAACAGCTATCAACCACGAATTATGCTTATGAACAGAGTCTTTTCATGTATTCAAAACGCAGTCATAACAAGGAAATAATGTCACGGCACAGTGGGCGTTCTTTACAGCAAAATTACATTACAAAAGCTAGCTACTATGCGTATGAGAACGCATTATTTATAACAGAGGATGACATAACTACTTTCCTACAATCTGCGCTGATAAAAGACACGTGAACAACCACGTCTAGAAATCTAGCATTATGGCTGCCGTGAAGATTAAATCTATGGAGGGTGGCCGTTGGATTCGGCTTATGGAGCAGTTCACAGGTGTTGATATGTCCCCTGAGATTTAGGAACGGCCACACAAGTCTTCACGTGGTGAAAAATGGAGTTCTGTCACCGTAGGACTCTTAGGTTGACCACCGCTTGACTACCTTTGACCACGGCCTTCTTTGGTGAATTCAACTGAGCCAATAGGACTCGGTCCATATCCATGTCATTTCCAACTTGCCCATGTGGCTTGATTTTCCTGAAGACACCTGCAATATATACTTTAACAAAATGGCTGCGGAAAGTTGAAGCAGCTGCGGAAAGTGACAAGATTCCACAGCTCAATGAGCAAAAATCTAATTCAAACAGCAGACACAAAACATAGTTAAAAACCACTTTAAATGCTCTTTTATGATTAATATGCAATGATGTTGATGACTTAGGAGGTCCAGGTAAATGGAAAAAGTCTAGAAAGGTGTATAGGGAAGATGCAAGTTTGGGACTCAACATACCCCCACTGTGAAGGTGTTGCATGTCCCCATGCAACCAAAATTTTGATCATCCTCCTTCAATTCATATGCCCTGAGACCTCTGCCAGTACATCCAGTCCTCTTCTCCTCTTTCTTGGTGCTGCTAACATCCTGGGCTTCTTCATCAAGCATCTGAATTTGAGATTAATCAGTGCTCTACTTATCTTCTTGCATTTCTTCTTCAATTTCCTATTATTTTTGTGCCACAGTCCCAGATGTAGCATAGTGTTGTCATGAATGATCTTGTCCAATCTGCTTTGCTCCTTTAATGCTTCATTTTCATTTTTAATATGTCTATTTAAAACCTCCAACTCAAATACTTCTTGTTTCAACGATTGGACTAGAGCTTCTTGTGCTGTGTGAGGCTGAGTGGATGAAGTGCTGGGACCCGTGGCTGTTCTTTCTAAGGATTCTATGTAATCATACACCTCTTGCTGCTTTGGATCTATCTCGGGTGTCGTTTTCCTTGGGTTGTCCCCAAAATGCTGTGGAGGAGAATTGACTTCAAAATCTGGCCGAAAAGGACTCATGTCAACATCTTGAGGACTAGTTTCAACATTTGGCTGAGAATGAGGTGGACTACGGCCAAATGGAGTTTGTTCAGGTGTTCCTTCTCCCAAATCAATAAAATGGGGTCCTTTTTTTTGTGCTTTCCTCCACTTTCCTTTAAGCCTGGTGCTTCTTCTTACATGCTGTGGACTACTGTCTTTTTCCTTCTGTTTTTCTTTTCCTTTCTTTTTGGCCATAGCTGACTATTCCTGAAGGTGAACTAGTCTCTCAGACAATACTTGATGGTCTTCTTCCGAGGAAGGGGTTTGATGCACAACCTCAATGCTTCTTTTCTCTTTTGATTTTGTTGGCTTTTTACCCTCAGTCTTTTCCTTCCTCCTTTTAGACAGTCTTTCTTCTCTACTAGTTCTTTCAACCGTGTTAGTAGGAGTGCTTTGAGTTTTATCATCTGTTTTCTTTCTTCTACTTCTTTTTGATGTACTGCCTTCAGGGGTTTCTTGGGGTTCTTCAAAGAAATTTCTAATTAAAAACTGCTCCCAGGTGTCCTTTTTCTCTTTTAATTGTTTTTCTATCAATATTTTCACGAGACCATGGTGATACAAATGTGGTTCTACGTCCCCCAGATGCTTTTGGACGGTTACAGACATCTTTTTCAAACTGTTTAGTAAAAATTATGGTAGATTGAGGGTCTGGTTGTCTAGGAAATTCATCAACAGTCGGGTATGATACATGTACATTGATCCAAAACGTCCCTCACAGGTGATAAACTTTTGAATAACCAACAATAAACTGGCCCACTCTTCTTTTAAAGCATGGACAGGAATTCCCTTTTTGAAAATGGTGACATCCATACCTGGGTTACGTAGGATCACTCTCCAAGCTTCCTCGCCAATGCTCTTGTTCTTGAACCAGCGTTCACCTTCTTGAGGGAGTTCTGTAGCAGCTGTTATGGATGCCTCAGTCACTGTAAATTTGAGGTCCCCAATTTCCACCTCCAGACCGTTGAAAGACCTCGCAAAAGCTTTTGTTACCTCCTTATTGTAGCCTTTAAAATTTTGAATAAACCGAAGCCATTTTTCCTTTTTCAATATGTCTTTGACTTGCAGGTATCCTTCCATAAATTTGGGTCCCTCTGGTTCTGTCCTCAACAACCGACCCATCCTTCCTTCTGTTCTTTAAAATTCGTCTGCGTGAGGAGGGTTTAGCGAAGGTAAGACGGCTGAATTAGCGGAAATGAACAGGGTTTATGAAGGAGACCAGTGACTGCAAGCGGATATCAGAGAATAGGTACACGGAATGAAGCGGAACGGAGAAAAAAATGGGGTGAAGGCTTATGTGAGCACGGTGGAAATGCAGCCGTGAGGTCAATAGAATAGTAGGGGGAGTAAAGTGCATCCAGCAATATTAAAATTGGGTGGCTGCAGAGTAGACGCAAGCACGTTTATGAAACGGCTACGGATTTTGTACAGTTGAGAGAAGCCGTAGTCAAATCAACCACATTCCATAATTACAGGTGGAGTATCAAAGTATAGCCGAACACGAGTGAAGATCGGAGGCTTGATTATGAGGCCGTTTAAAAATGAATGCAAGGATTGTGGGGGAATCGTATAGAGATCGTGGAACGGTTATGGAGTTATCAACGCAATCATTGCATATAATGGAGCTATGGTTTATAACTATGTAAAAATGTGCTTGAATTCCATTTGAAATAAATTTCTACTCATACCTTGGAATTCTTGCCATTTTTCATTAGTCTTCAATCAGTTGCTCCTCGTTGATGCTTTTGAATGCCTCATGTCTTCATAATATGTCCTCATACTTGCATTTGATTTCATGATTGTTGAACTAACATCTGACTGTAAATTTTTGAAAAACAGAGTGGTGGCTGCAGAAACTGCTTCTGGCTGCGGAAACTGACACAAAAATTATTTGGGTGAATGGAGATGGATAGATGATAACTGACTGAATGAAAATGGTCATGAAAGAAAATTTTTATTGGTGAAATGAAATGAAATAGATGAAATGGAGTGAAATGAAATGAAGTGGAGTGGAATGAAGTGGAATGAAATGGAGTAGGTTGTCATAAAACTTGTGAAATGAGAGAGAGAGATTTTTTTTTTGGAAAATATAGGGTGTCAGGTGTTCCTGATTTTCACCCTACATTTTCTGTATAAGACTGCCAATCAGTGATTGGTTTTTAGGCTTATACAATTTTTTTTTTTTTTTTTTGAAACTGAAAAGAATAAAGGCTAGGCTGGTGGAGAAGAAGGATTCTTCTTCACCAGCCTTATTGCAGAATTATCTTGAAACATTTTGACAAATTCCTCTTTTGAGAGTGGCTTATGATAGATCTTTAATCTATGGCCATTCACAATAAGAGGAGTTTGAGATTCATCAATGGTCTTGATTCTTACCGCTCCATTGCTAAAGATCTTGTCAATCTCATATGGCCCAAGCCAATGAGTCTGAAATTTTCCTTTAAAATATTTAAACTTGGAATCAAATAGCAATGCCCAATATCCTTCTTGAAACTTCTCTTTGATGTATTTGTCATGCCATTTAGCTCTTTGATATTGAACTAGATCAGTTCTTAGAATTGCCTCTTATCTGATCTCATCTAGCTCATTCAACTACTCCATTCTATGCTTTTGGGCTTCTGATAGATCCATCTCCAACTGAACTGCCATCTTGAAGGTTTTGACTTGGAACTCAATGGGGAGCAAGACTTCTTTCCCATAAACAAGTTCATAGGGAGAATGTCCTATTGTATTTCTCCATGTAGTTCTGTAGGCCCACAAGGCTTCAGGAAGCCTTTCTGCCCAATCTCTTCTATGTAGATGAACAGTTTTGGTGATGATACTTTCAAGAACTTTGTTTGTAGACTCCACTTGACCATTTGCTTGCGGATGGTAAGGAGTAGATCTTCCGTGCTTGATTTTGTATTCTTCCATCAGCTTCTCCACCAGGTTGGATGTGAATTGGCTTCCCTGATCTGTCACAATTTCTCTTGGAACACCAAAGCGAGTAAAAATATCTTCATAAAGAAAATTAACAACTGAATTTTCAGTAGCAGACACTAATGCTTTGTCTTCCACCCATTTAGTAACATAATCAGTACAAACCAATATATACTTCTTTTGCTTAGATGGTGGATTAATAGGTCCAATGAAATCTAAAGCCCATTTTTCAAAGGGTTCAATGAGTACTTGTGGTTGCAATGGCATTTCATTTGAAACGGCAGGTTTCCCTACTCTTTGGCAGCTGTCACACCTTTCGACATATTGTTTTGCATCTTTGAAGAGGGAAGGCCAGTAATATCCTAAAGAGAGGATTTTATAGGTTGTCCTTTGTCTGCAAAGTGTCCGCCACATGGTTCATCATGACATGCCTTAAGAATATCAGGCATTTCATCCTCCCTAACACATCTTCTGATCACAAGATCTGGCCCTGTTTTAAACAATTCGTTAGAAATCCATGAATATTTTGAACTTTCCTGAATAATCTTTCTTCTTTCATTTGGAAATAAATGTGGAGGCAGTTTCCCTGTAACCAAATAGTTAGCAATATCTGCATACCAAGGGGTCTTAGTAGTTACTGCAAACAAGTATTCATCAGGAAACTTATCCTCTACAGGAGAATCTTCTTTAGTATTCCGAATCCTAGACAAGAAATCAGCTACTGTATTTTGTTTCCCTGGTCTATCCAACACAGTAATATTGAATTCCTGCAAAAGTAGGAGCCATCTTGTCACTCTGCCATTAGTAACAAGTTTTTTCATTAGATATCTAATCGCAGAATGATCATTATGAATAAAAGTTTCATAGCCTGTTATATAATGTCTAAACTTATTGATTGCATGAACAACAGCTAAAAACTCTTTTTCAGTTACAGTATAGTTCAACTCAGTGGGAGTCAAATTTTTACTGGTATAGTAAATGGCATAAGGAACTAAATCCTTTTGACCCAACACAGCTCCTAGAGCTGTATCTGAAGCATCTGTAGAAATATGGAAAGGGAGTTTCCAATTTGGTCCTCTCAAGATAGGTGCTTCAGATATTCTTGTTTTCAAAGTTTCAAAGGTTGATTGACAATCAGGATCCCATTTGAATTCATAGTCTTTTGTAAGAAGTTTGAAGAGTGGAGATGCTATTTTAGTGAAGTTTTCTATAAATCTTCTATAGTATCTAGTAAATCCTAGAAAACTTCTAACATCTCTTTGACAATTTGGAATAGGCAACTTGGAGATGACTTCAACTTTTGATCTATCAACCTTAATCCCATCTCCTGAAATATGATGCCCCAAAACAATACCTTCAGTAAACATCATAAAGCATTTTTCATGGCTTAATGAAAGGTTTGTTTCTTTACATCTTATAAGGATTTTTTCCAAATTTTCTAATGCCTCTTCAAATGAATTACCATAAACTGTAAAATCATCCATATAAACCTCTACACAATCATGGATTAGATCAGAAAAATTCCTAGTACTGCTCTTTGGAATGTTGCGGGTGCATTACATAACCCAAAAGGAAGCACTCGATAGGAAAAATTCCCCCATGGACAGGTAAATGTGGTCTTATCTTGATCTTCAGGTGCTACCTGAATTTGATTATAGCCACTAAAACCATCCAAAAATGAAAATTACTTTTTGCCTGCTAATGTATCTAATACCTGATCGATAAAGGGCAAAGGAAAGTGATCCTTCAAAGTTTCTTTGTTCAATTCCCTGTAATCAATGCATACCCTCCATTTACGATTATTTTTAGGTACTATAACCAAAGGAGAAACCCATCGGCTATCTGAAATTGGATAAATGAAGTTTACATTGAGTAGTTTTTGGAGCTCTTCTTTCACTATCTCCCTAAGGTTTGGATTCATCCTTCTCTAAGGTTGTCTGATTGGTCTACTGTTTTCCTCAATATAGATAGGATGGATGCAAGTCTTAGGATCAATACCTTCCATATCAGTATACTCCCATGCAAATGCAGTAGAATGTTTTTGCAAGATTTTGGTTAGTTCTTCCTATTGTGACTTTTCCAAATTTTTGTTGATATTCAATGTTTTTCCTGGAAAAATCTCAATGGTAGAACTACCGAACTCTTCCATAGAGTAAAGAGACATTTTTCTTGATGATAAATATTCAATGTCAGATTCCAACTGAAATTGTGTGGGGTCATATTCTGAAGATGTCTCAAAATTTTCTAATGTGTTCAGAATTTGACTATCCTCACTGATTTCAGAAATGGTAAAGACAGGTTGTATAGTGTCCTCATCATCGACCCATTCATTGTCTCCTACTTCTGTAATTTCTTTTGCTGGAGGATACAAATTGAATTTCTTTGTCGAATTACCATTATAAATGTACATATCCCCAGATCTACAACTAATGAAAGCATCAGCTGTGGCTAGCCAAGGTCTTCCTAAGATAAGTGGGTGCCCTCCTAGATTACTCTTGGGAGTCAAAATCATAAAATCTACTGGATATTCCCAAGAATCTAAGGAGATTGAAATATCTTCTAATACACCATCTGGTTTGATAATTGATCGATCTGCAAGTTGCAGTAAAGTAGGTGTAAAAAGAAGATTAGGAAGTTTTAGCTGTTCCATAGTCTGCCTACTCATAATGTTGATAGCAGCCCCTAAGTCAATCAATGTGTTTGGAATTTCTATCCCATTTATATGTGTCTTGACAATTGGACTACCTGGATCTACATACTTTTGCATGGTAATTTTTCCCATCATGATATCTGCAATTTTTCCTACTAGGTGGATTCTTCTTGTATCTCTTAGTTTCCTTCCTGGTCTTTTGATACTCAACTCCTTTATTGTTTTTACTAGAATAGGAATCTCTCTAATGGCTTGTAGCAAGGGAATCTTGATACAAACATTCTTTAATTCATCTAGAAAATCATAGTTAGGCAACAAGATTTGTTTTTCCACCCCTTTATCAATTTGTAATCTTTCATGGAAAGGAGGTGTGGATGAAGATGCAGGTTGCTCAATTATAGGAGTTGTGGGGGTTAACTTTTCTTTCTCTTTTTGAATGTTTGAGTTTTGAAGAGATGCTTCCTCAGAACCCTTATTGACTTTAAGAGAGTCCTCCTTAGAGGTATCTTGCTCTTGGACATCTATAGAAGGTTTTTCTAAAACTCTACCAGGCCTAAGTTGTACATCATTGAGAGGAACAATCATATAGGTAGGAAATCGTTGTCCTTCTATCATGTAAGTATTCTGAGGATTTTTATTGTTAGGATTTGGCAATGGCTGAGCTGGAAGTTGATTTGTCTTTTGTTGGAATGGAAGCATGAGTTGAGGATTTGGATTTTGTTGAGAAGGTTGTTGATGTGGAAATGGCAATGGAAGTTGTAGATTTGGGTTTGGAAGTTGTGGAGCTTGTTGATTTTGAAAAGATGGAGGATATTGATAAAATTGAGCAAATCTCCCATAAGGATTTTGCATACCTTGTACCCATGACTGATATGAATTTTGAGGTTGGGGCCAAGGTTGTTGCCAAGGATTCCAATTTGGTGGGGGTTGAGAATTCATAGGGTTTTTAAACCCTTGAGTTTGTTGCCCCTGCCAAGGTCTTCTTGCAACAAAACAGAGAGATTCTACCGAATTTGGATCTTCTTGAAAGACAGCTTTGAGTCCAGGAATTGAAGGACAATCCTTGGTCTCATGATTCTCTGAGAAAATCATACATGTTTCTACAACTTTTGCATCCAAGGGACATTCCCTTAAAGCATGTTTCTTCCTAAATTTCTGACAAAAGATGGCTAGAGCATCAGTTTTTTCTTTCTGCTTGTTTTGAATTTTAAGGGTGTCTAGTTGTTCACTAAGGCTCCCTAAGATATCAGTTTTGAATTCATCAAGCATATTGCCAATCTCTGCCCTACTTACTGATCCAGTTGCAGATTTGTTTGCCCTGATAAGAGAAGGATCTCTAGGCCCTTTTTCCGTTTTATATTTTCCCCTTGAGAGATGGACACATAGTTCTGTTATGTCACAAAGTGGAAGTTGAGAAATGTCTCCTTTCCCCATCATGTTTAAAATATCTACCCATTCATCTTTGATGGCTTTTAATAGAAGGGCTTTCAAATTTTCCTCATCTAAGTTGCTCATCTTTGCTCTTTTTAAGTTGTATTGAAATCTTTCAAGTAAATCCTCCAAATTTTCATCTTCTTTTTGCACCATTTTGAATACCTCATCCTTGTGATTGGTGGGCATGCAATAGTCTAGGTATCTATCCAAAAATGTTTGTTTCATATCATTCCAATTCCTAATAGATTGGGTGACTAATCCCATGAACCATTTCAAAGCGGCTCCCTTCAATGTTGAAGGAAACAATTTGAGTTTTTGAGAGTCTTCCATATAGTCATAGGTTCGGCACACGACTTCAAACTCAAACAGAAATGTTTCAGGATCCTCACTTTGCAATCCATAAAAGTTGGGGAGGACAGATGGTGAGATGTTTTTCATTGTTGTATGAGTTTCCTCATCAACTATAGGGAATCCAAATGAGTTGTCTCCTTCCCTATTTCTTCCATTATTACCTCCACCTCCACCATTGTTGCCTCCATTATTTCCTCCTCCTCTACCTCTACCTCTACCTCTACCTCTGAATCCATCTACTACTTCCTCTGTCATGATAGTTTCTTCAGAGTCCTTTGGTTCTTCTATCAAGGGAGGATGAGAGGGATTTTCTTCCTTTTCTTCTTCAGGTGATTCTACTTCTTTAATTACAATATGCTCTCCCGTAGAAGTAAAGAAAGGGTCTTCTTCTAAATGAGATTTGGTAGATGGTGTAGGAGAATCCTCTAATTCAGCTGCTCCTTGAATTCCAGGAATCTTAAGTCTAGGGGTAGATGGTGGTGAATCTTGTCTATGCCTTGAAGAAGATGGAGTTGTGAAAATCGAACTCTTGGCTCTAGCTATAAACCTTCCCCTAGAATCTCTTGCTCTATGCATGTCATTTTTTTATCTTTAAGTTGGGCTAATAATTCTCTTTTCTGATCTTCCAGGTCACACTAAGTGCAAGAAGAGAGCATACTTAAGAAATTATTGAACCAATAACTCTCTTTTCTGATCCTCCAGATCACACTAGGTGCAAGAGGAGAGCATACTTCAAGAAGTTATCAATTTTTCCCTTCTTTTTATTGTTTTTTTTTAAAAAGAAATTGGCTACCTAGTTACACTTCCCCGGCAACGGCGCCAAAATGTTTGGTCAATTTAGTGTGTCCTAAATTGCTACATTAATTTGTCAATCCGGGATTCATAAGCTGACGAAGTGTGGCACACTATATGTGCAAGATAACCTATCTCTTACTTTTTGTCGTTTTTTGGGTTTTTTATTTATCTTGGGGGTTTTTATCTTGGTTGGTTTCCTAATGTGAGATGGAAATTCTAAAAGACAAGTATGGATATAAATGTTCAAGGCAATGATGTCCTTTATAATGATTTCCCAAACTTCAAACTTCAAAAGGGTTTTAAAACATGCAATGACAAAATTAATTCCTAAAAGAAAATGAAATTGTGCCACTATACTAGTCAAACAAAAAGTGAACTATTGATCATGAAACCCATTACCCTTGCCGCTGCCTAAATACAAAAGAAACTGTGCTCAAAGAAATCCAAGAATTGCAAGCAAAGTAAAGCTAAAATCAAATTACATCAACTCATATTCTGACCCCTCACCATTAGTCTCGCTATGGCTTTCGGAGGTAATCATAAACAACTTGAGCAATCTGATATCTAATTTGCAGAAAAATAAACTAATATCAAATTACACACTCATACTTCAATCCCTCAGTGATTGTCTCTACTATGGATTTTGGGCTTTTGGAGGTAACCGATAATGACATGAGTAATTTAATATCTAATCTAACTAGTAAAGAAAATGTACAAAACTGAAATGAATAAAACAGTGCTGAAATTAAAAGCTAAGAAAAATAAATCAGCAGAAGAACAACATTGATTCCATGTCATTAGTCATTGCAAAACTATGTGCAAATGCCTGGGCTGCCTACTATAATCTGAAACAAAGACACTGATCAGTTAATAGCAGTATAAAGCATGAGAAATTATGAACAGAAATAAAACGTTAATACCATAAGAGATGTAATATATACACATGAATGATTATGGCATAATGAACGTAAGGAAATAAAGTATGAAACTATACAGCAATACACAAAACCTCGGTGTGTGCAGGGGCCCTCTGCACAATCCTCGGGCAACAGCTATCAACCACGAATTATACTTATGAACAGAGTCTTCTCATATATTTAAAATGCAGTCATAACAAGGAAATAATGTCACGGCACAGTGGGTTTCTTTTCAACAAAAATTACATTACAACAGCTAACTACTATGCGTATGAGAACACATTATTTATAACAGAGGATGACATAACTAATTTCCTAAAATCTACGCTGATAAAAGACACGTGAACAACCACGTCCAGAAATTTAGCATTATGGCTGCCGTGAAGATTAAATCTATGGAAGGTGGCTGTTGGATTCGGCTTATGGAGCAGTCATGTGTGTTGATATGTCCCTCAAGATTTAGGAAACTGTCACACAAGTCTTACGTGTGAAAACGGAGTTCTATCACCACAGGATTCCCTAGGTTGACCACCGTCGACTACCTTTGACCAAGACTCTTTGGTGAATTGACCGAGCCAATAGGACTCGGTCCATATCCATGTCATTTCCAACTTGCCCATGTGGCTTGATTTTCCTGAAGACACCTGCAATATAGACTTTAACAAAATGGTTGCGGAAAGTTGAAGCAGCTGCGGAAAGTGACAATATTCCGCAGCTCAATGAGAAAAAATCTAATTCAAACAGCAGACACAAAACATATTTAAAAACCACTTTAAATGATCTTTTATGATTAATATGCAATGATGTTGATGACTTAGGAGGTCCGGGTAAATGGAAAAAGTCTAGAAAGGTGTATAGGAAAGATGCAAGTTTGGGACTCAACAAGGAGTATCCATGGGTTTAAGTATCTCCTTTGCATACTTGCCTTGAGACACAAAAAGTTCACCACCCCGCTGCCATATTTCCAATCCAAGGAAATAATGAAGGAAGCCCATATCCTTCATTTCGAACTCCCTTGCAAGATCCTCCTTGCATGATTGTATCAGTTGCTCATCACCAGTCAAAATTAGATCATCAACATAAAGGACAATGATAAATATCTTACCCTCAACCACAATATGGTATAGGTTTTCATCTGCTTCACTTTTGATGAAGCCCAATTTGGTGAAATAGCTGTCTATCCGAGTGTACCAAGCACGAGGTGCTTGCTTCAACCCATATAATGATCTTTTGAGTCGGCACACATGCGACTCACTGTTGAAGATCTCGAAACCTTCAGGCTACTCTATGTACACCTCTTCCTCAATGATCCCATTGAGAAACACAATTTTCACATCCATCTAATGAATGCACCAACCCATCTGTGCTGAGAGTGAAAGGATGGATCTTATGGAAGAGTACCTTGCGAGAGGTGCAAAGGTCTCATCGTAATCTATGCACTCAATCTGTGAGAAGCCTCGAGCCACAAATCTGGACTTTTATTTCTCCACACTCCCATCAGCAACTTGCTTTACCTTGTAGATCCATCTCGAACCTACCATTGATTTGTCAACCGGTCTTGAGACAATTTCCCATGCACTGTTTTTGACAATGGAGTCATACTCCTCCACCATTGCATCAACCCAAGTAGGCTGCTGCACTGATTCCTAAAAGGAATATGGTTTAGTCACAATAAATTTTCTCATGAGAGCCATGTATCCAGTAAATCGATCAGGAGATTGTCTCTGTTTGCGCTATGAAGTAGGGGCTCCTACATTCTGTGCAGCATGAAGTCTTAGCCTATCAGCTTCCGTGGTGCGCCTTCTGCCATTTCTGATGGATGGCTCTGCATGAGTGGCTTCCTCCACTTCATGAACCTCCTCATGTGGCTAATCCACATCTTGAGACTCAACCTTGGGAACCAGTAGTTGCTCCTCTACATGCAAGTCCAACTCCCTCTTAAGGGACAACCGCATGGATTTCACATCATCAAATTTTATATCCCGTTGCACAACAATCATTCTACTATTTGGAAAATACACACAATAATTATGGGGTGTTTTTGTGTACCGCACAAAAATCCCAACTTCAGTAGTCAGTTCCAGCTTCTTCCTAGCATCCTTGGTCACATGCACATAAACAGATGAGCCAAAAATATTAAAGTGTGAAACATCAGGTTTCCTACCAGTGAAAGCTTCTTCAGGTGTACTCATGCCAGGTAGTCTATGAGGACAACGGTTTTGCACATAAACCGCAGTGTTGCATGCTTCCATCCACAAATGCATTGGTTGGCCCTGATCATGCAACATTGCTCATGCTGCACCCACGATCATTCTAGTCTTCCTCTCTGCGACCCCATTTTGCTATGGGTTATGAGGCACTATGAGTTCTCTTCGAATTCCTTCTTTGTTGTAGAAGTTCTTGAATTCGTTAGATATTTATTCACCACCATTATCACTCCTAAGAGCCTTCACTTGCTTCCCCGAATCTTTCTTCACCAATGCCTTAAACTCACGGAACTTAGAGAATGTTTGATATTTCTTCTGCATGAATAATATCCAGCATTTATGAGAAAATTCATCAACAAAGATTACATAGTACTTATGTTTGGTTGTTGAAGCAACCGAGAATGGTCCAGACAAGTTTGTGTGAACTCTCTCAAGGAGCCCCGAAGCTCAATTTTCCTTCTCATGAAAGGTGGACTTTACATACTTCCCCATGGTGCAACCCTTGCACTGATCTAACTGAGCAAGTGTTCCCATTGGAAGTCTAGTAGATATTTGCTGCATGAATTTCAAGGCTCCATGATGAAGATGGCCCAATCGCATGTGCCATAATTCACCCTCATCTTGGCTCACCACTTTTTCTGCCTTGCCCATCATGGAAGTGCAGCCATCTGCCTCTAGCTTGTAGATATTTTTAACTTGAATCCCTATCCTCTTGGCTTGACCAGTTGTTTTATGTCGAAGGAAAGCTTTTCATCACTAAAAACAATGTCATAACCTCTATCCTCCAACATTGTGACTGAGACCAAATTTTTCTTCAAACCTAGTACATGCATTACATATTTTAGTTGAAATGGTTTACCTGAATCCCTCTGAAAGGTAATGGTACCAATCTCGGTATCACTGTACCTTCCGTCATCGTCCATCTCAATATACATCTGGAGATCTTTCTCCTCCAAGTCACTAAAAAGTTCTTTATCCACTTATCTCCTCACAGCCATAGAAAAGGAAGTGCCACTATCCAAATACCACACTAATCCCAATGCACTTGACACCATGCATGAAATCAACGAGAAGTCAAGCTCAAATTGCGAGGCAAGGGCCTCACCAACTGCAGATCCATCAACCTTCTTGTTCTTCTTATTTTGTGGATAGTTAGTAGCAAAATTCCCATGTTCGTGCCAGTGAAAACACTTCACCTTGGACATGTCCTGCTTCTTGCATTTAGACTCAGATTTAGAATGATTTCTTCCCTTTCCTTTCCTTGCCTTTGGACCTACACTACACCTTTTTCCATCCTGTCCTTAGAATAAAATCATCTCTGTGTGGTCCTCTTGAACTCCTTTTCACCAATCATTAGGGGAATTTTGAGGTCTAAAATAGCCTCCAAGGGAAATTATAAAATAATAAAAGAAAAATCAAATAAGATTTGTTAGACATCATCAAATTTTAGAGGGAAAATTTGAAAACTACTTTTTCAACTCATATTTTCAACTTTTCTACCAAATTTTTTACTAAAATTTCGAGTGGGAGTACTTTTTGGATGCAAAATTTAATTCCTTATCAAGGAGTACCCATGTTGCATACTTTTGATGCACCCTACTACACGAAAATTGAGAAATACATAAAAAAACGTGATTACAATCACGTTTTTTATGTATTTCTCATTTTTCGTTTAGTAGAGTTCATCAAAAGTATGAAACATGGGTACTCCTTGGATGAGGAATTAAATTTCGCATCAAACGAGTACTCCCGCTCGAAATTTGAGTAAATATTTTGGGAGATAAGTTGAAAATACGAGTTGAAAAAGTAGTTTTATTATTTTATTATTTTTTAATATTACCCTTTTATTTAAAAAATGGTGAATCATCCCCCATGGTTGACATCATCATCTTGAATCCTATTGGTTGTTATAAAGTTTATTTTTGTTGTACATTTTTCTTATGAGGCCCATTTTAGACCTCAAAATTCCCCTAATGTCGACCATAGTCATTCCCAATTTAGCAAATTTTCCCTTCCATTGACAAGGTCTTGATAAATGTGCCACTCTTAGGAAGTCCTAAGAGAGCCAAGCTCACCAAATCATCATCAACGATTGTTATTCCCACACTCCCCAATTCATCCCGACATTGGACAAACTTCATGAGATATTTTGGAATGGAGTTGCCCTTCTCCATCTTGATCTTCCTGAGTTTATCTTTGAGCGCCAATTTCCTATGGTCACTGCTGATTTGCAATAGATCCGTAAAAGCCTTCCACATTGCATATGGTGTGGATTTCCCATGGAGGCTTGAGACAATGTGGTCTCGTACTCCGTCCAATAGGGTCATCCTTGCCTTTTCCACTTTCTTTTTCCATGCATCAAGTAATGCAACATCTATGGAAGCGGGCTTAGCAACATCATTATCAATGAATTCCTTTAGTCCATTGTCTTCAAGTACTGCTTCCATCTTGTCCTTCCAAGAAATGTAGTTCAAGCTACCCTAGAGTGCATACTCTAGCCTCAAGAAATTCAAAGCCATTTTGATCTTGAATCAGTTGTAGCACCAAGAAAGTCTTTCTACAAATTCGAATTCTATCCAGTCACAAACTCAGCTCCTGCTTCACTTCTGCAATTTCTTGTGCTCTGATACCATGTGGAAATTATACAACATGTATGCATATTTTGGATTCACTTGATCTAACAATGTTCTAAAGTTAAATACTGAATCTCTTCTACAAATCTTTGCGGAAATAAAAACAAAATATCCAATCACATAAGCATGAAGAAAGATCAATCACACACAACACAGATAATTTCCCGCAAAAAGCTTACAGGTAAAAAACCCACTATATTCTATTGTATATTATATCATGAATCATAAAACAATTACATACAAAACTCTTATCACGTGAGCCCTCAGTACATCAGCTAATTGTCTCACACTGTCATACAAAAACTGGAAAATTCCTTACCCATTTTACTGTCTTTAGACAACCCGCCTTCACTGCGCAATCCCTGAATTGATGCAATACTGCCTGCCTTGACTGCGCAAGTATCATGGGCACTCCAATGAGTGTTTTCCTGCATGTGTGAAAGTGGATAATGTGACAACTGATATTCAACTTCCCTTTCACTTAGAACTCAACTGGGTCTCCACTGGATCTCACATGCATGTAGCTAATAATAGTAAATCCTTAGTTGCATGTGAGATCACTGCATGTGAATTAAATAATATTTAATTCACTTGATCTCTCACTACTTGTATCTTGAGTTACTGCTAGCACACTAAGTTTAACTCATTTAACTGAGTTAATTTTTTTACAGCTTGAATTAACTAATGCACCACTGCACTTCGAACTTTGTTACAACTAGAATTACTTTTCATGTCCCACCAACCAACCTCTAACTCGAAATTCCCTAGCTAACTGAATTTTCCACTTCAATTAACTATTTCAAGTCCACATTGAGAATAGATTACAATTTAATGTCCATCTAAATTAAGGGATAATAAAAATAGACATGCACCCAAAAATAGGCATGTTTGCCCCACCATAGTGTAGGTGCTTAATGCAACCAGGTTCTTAATGCACTAGTGTGAGTGTTGAATCTTCTTGTTGAATCTCAACATTGAATGTATGGGAAACACGGTTCTCTCAAAATAATCATAAACTAATCGACATGCAATGGAGATATGAAATAAAAAACATAATAAGCTCTTGAAGTTTCAATATAAGAAACATGTGTTTGGAACGAAAAATCAAACATCAAACAGAAACTACCTAAGAGAGGGAGTTTGAAGAGAGATAACTCCAGGCAAGAACAAAGAGTAGCATCAAGGTGTTGTATCATTTCAAATTCATCAATATACCATATATTATAGAGAAATGCAGTAAGAAAATCATAGATTGAAAGTCGAAGGAGTGGAATTTTTCTTGGTCCGTGATTCTATTGTTCCCAGAAACCTTCCTTTACCCTTGTGCCGGTTACCATGAGCTCTTAGCCTCTGTGAATAGATATTGTACTAGTAATCCACTTGTGTCCCAAGTATAGGTGTGATAAAGTAGAAACCATTATGTAAGTGATACGTTCTATACAATACTATGGTTACCATAATGATTAAGCTCGACATGATGAGGTGTTCTAGACCATTCATTACTATAGATCCATGGAGTTAGTTATCTTGCTGAATTGCGATAAGTTCTTTGTATAAGTAAAAATATCATAACCACACATATCCAGTTAGACCTAGACCCAAGAAAAAAGATGCAACAACTTACTCCTAATATGATACATTTAGAAAAAATAGATCTCTTTATTCTTTATTTTATCTCACATACCAATATGATCAGACAGATAGAAGCAAGATTTTGCTTTGACGTTCAGCGCCTTCATGCTTGCTGGCTTGAATATGAATCGAGGGAGGGATGCTGGAATTAATTGCTCACCCAGAACAATTTTACTTTGTTATGTGAATAGCGAGATCTTCTCTAAGTTTACAATAGACAAGTGGGATGTTACCCATCAATAAAAAAGGATGGGTACTAGTGTCTTTTTAAGGCTTGATTAAGGTGGTACACTCTCTAGTTAGGAGGGAAACTGACTAAGACTGAAGCTAAGGCAAGACCTTAGGGTAAGACTCAAGCTAGTCCAGTTTAGAGGCCATGGGACTATAACGCTAAGACTAAATCTAGTCTATTTAGGCTAATTCCCATGGAGCTTTAGACACAGAACTAAGGATTTCACTCTATGGTTTAAGGTAATAGTGCTTTCACTCTATGGAGCTTACTGCCATGGAAAGGCTATACCTTATTCTTCACTGTAGCTCAGGGGAGTTGTTATAAAGAGAAAAGAAGGCAAAAATAATAGGTCCATACTAAGAATAACATCTAGTTATCACAATGGAACTTATAGTGCCTATTTATTTTAAAGGAAACAATAAGAAGCTTCTTCACTAGAGCTCTGGGGAATAGTTAGAATAGAATAAAAATAAGGCACTGCTCTGGTAAAGCGAATAGAATCACAATATTACTTTCTTTCTTTTTTTCTAAAGAATGGAGACAACATTCTTATTATTTGTTGTAGCTCTTAGGGGACTAGCTTCACTTACACTAAGCTCTAGAAGTGCCTCTTCCTTTCTCATAAGAGATTAATAACATATCTCATAAATATACCTATTCTTGTCCAATATAATTGCATAATCTCTTATATCAAAGAGATATTTCTAATCAGGTATATAATAGGGAATCTAGATCTATCTCAATCTAATTATTGGGATCAAACACTAAGTTTGTTTGCTTGGAATAGATCCCATAAAACCTTCAAATAAATACATGTGGAGTTGAAAACTACAATTATATCAATCTCATTTCGACTATTATTGGGATATTTGCACTACACATTTGCTAATTAAAACTAGTTGGATTAGGATTAGGAAAAATATAATAAGTCTATTGTTAGTTCCAGAAAAGCTAGTTGAATCAGGCTTAGCAACAAACTAATTAGTCGTTCTAACTATTCTATTAATTAGAGACTAAATTTTTCTCTTAAGGCTTCCATGGAACCAAAGAAATACCAACGAGCATTGGACTAAGACTAATCAAGTTAGAAAGAATAAAGAAATAACTTAGGGAAACAAGTATCCATGGAACTTACTGTACAACTAAAGCTAGTCTTCTTTATGGCTAGTAGTTATGGATTTCACTTTTAAGGTGATTTTCACTCTTTGTGAAATAGCATAGTTTGGCCCATGCAATAATTTTAGTTGGAAAATAATTTACAACACCTTATCATTTCACCTTTTTCCTTAAGCCTTTCCCCTATTGTTAGAAGCCATAACTTTTATTTTCCCTCACACTTTATTTAGCCAAGTCTAGTGATTGATTTATTTCTATATTGCCAGTATTATTAGAGGGTCCCACAGACATAGGGCCAACAAATAGACACCCGATGGATGGAAGGAGGGAGCCAGAGAACAAATACAAACCTGATGGATAAAGGGGGGGGGGGGGGGCTTAAAAAATGAACAATCAACAAGGGGTCATGGAAAGAATAAGAAACAAGAAGGAAAGGTTAAGGATCCTTGGGCTTAAAGCACTAGGATTCAATCTCATTACTAGGTTTGGTTCCTCATCCATTCACTCGGGGCTTACTATCCTAGCTTGGCAACATGGATTTTAACTACTAGATTAGTAACTATTGACTAACTGATTGACTGACTATCAAACTGAATAGTTGATTAGGGGAGGGGTGCACAATCAGGGTACACCCCTTTCCCACTATTAATCCAACAACTAATACCTTCCCTTGCATCTTCGATCAACATGCAACATGGTGGGATCATTCCGACCCAATCTTCACCTTTACTTTCGATCTAACCCATAATTTTTATCAATCAAGTCAATCCCATCCATCATAAGAAGGATTCAGTCCTTCGATTAGATGAGGGGAAGATAGCCCATCACAGTTGCTTGCCCCTATCAATCCATCAGATGAACTCGAGAAACAAGCACAAACTTACATGAAACCATTCCTTGCTAGTATCACTATTTTTCGGAGTTCACGTCGTAGTGATAAAGGGTCTCTCGCAGTTACAATTAGGGGAAATTTTGACGGAGAATAATCCACTCTTTATAACAAGCAAGCCTCACTTTTGTGCAGCAAGTCAACCTAGATCCCTTCCTTTGTACTTAGTTAGTGAGTTAGTTAGGTGAAGTTGATTGGGTTTGATTGACTCGAGTGAAGTGAGAAAAATGAATGCCAAGCTTTCCCGAAGGCCAGTAGCTGAGAGAAGGAAGAGGTTAACTTATAGTTTATTCTACTCGTCACACTTATTGCTTCTCTATACCAACTGTTAAAGAGACTTGCCATCTTGTTGTTAGCTTGAGCTTGGAACACACACCGGGCCAACAATAGTAATTTACCAATCTAACTACATCTATAAGGCACCTTCTTTCAATAAAAAGAAACCATGGAAACCAATCTAACTACGCCTACAGGGCTCGGCCCAGTGCAGTCCTCTCGCACTATGGTCCAACGAACATTGGTGGGGGATAATCCGTTCCCATGTGATTCGACCAATATCGTAGGAATCACAAGGATTTACCGCTTATATTCTTCTTCCATACCTTTTCTATCTATCTAGACCAGTGAACTATTTGGAATAGGGATAGGCCAAAAACAATACGAGCAATTGCTCCTTCTCCCTCGAACCCTCTAGCACCAGTGATGACCTGCTTAGCTCTTCTCATTTGGTCTAAAATGGAAATAAATAAATAGAAATTTGTAGGTATGTGTGGGCACCTCCTTAATTCTATGAGGAGAGGCAAGTGTACTCGTACTAACTATTCCACACTGGCAAGTCCAATTTTATAGTTAGGTCCTAAAGGTGAATCTTTACACTTTTAGAATTAGTTGGAGCCGTAGTTCGTTCATTCTTGGATCAGATAACCCTCTTTTCTATCTATATATTCCCACCGGTCTATATCTTCACACCGGTGAGGCAAAGCTAATTGCTCGTTTCAGAGCCTATTATGTTATTAGTAATTGCGGAGATTCCCTTTCTTTCGGTGGGAGAGGCTAACTTGACCCAATTTGACTCAACTTAACAATGACATATGAGTGATAAGGGGAACATAAATCAGATTGGTTCACCAAGGTAAGCAAGCCAACCTTCCTCATTTTTATGAAATGCACATTGAAGGAGATTTAAACGTGGGAGAAATGGAGAGAGTCGCCGAACAACTTGCTTCGCTCAAGCTGAAACAACGTGTAAGTCAAATAGGTAACACGACCTCAAAAACGGGAACTCTGACCCAAAAAACTCAAAAACAACAAAAAAACACCCCAAAAAACAAAAATTATTGTATTCCGGAACGCACTTCGTTTTTTAAAGATCAAATTTCAACATTTTATAAAATTATGGTAAAAAAAAAATTGTTTCTTGAAAAAAGGATTGAAAAAACACCCCAAAAAACAAAAAGTGTGTATTCCAGAACGCACTTCGTTTTTTTTTAAGGTCAAATTTCAACATTTTATAAAATTATGGTAAAAACAAAATTGTTTCTTGAAAAAAGGATTGAAAAAACACCCTCAAAACAAAACCAGTTGATGCTGGAATAACAAAAAAAAAAAATGTATCATACTTTTGGCATTTTTAAAAATAGAAGTAACATTTTTTAATTTTAAAAATTCAAACATTAAAAAAAAACCTAAAATTTAAGAAAAAAAATAAATTTAAAAAATAAAAACATTTAAAAGCTTAAAATTTAAAAATATATGAAGATAAAAAAAATAAAAATAAAAACAAAGTAAAAATTTTAATTCAATCATTAAAAAAAACATAAAATTTAAGGAAAAAAATTTTAAAAAATAAACCAAAAAAAAATTAAGATTAAAATTTAAAAAAATATAGAAATTAAAAAATAAAAATAAAAACAAAATAAAAATATTAAATTTAAAAAAAAAAAAAGTTAAAAAAAGAAGGAAATTATAAAAAATAAAATATAGAAATTAAATTTAAAAAAGAAAAAGAAAATGCTTATTAAATTTAAAAAAAGAAAAAAAAATTAAAACAAAAAATTAAATTTAAGGAAATATATTAAATTTTAATAAATTTAAAAATTTAAAATCAAAAAAAATAAAAAAACATTATTCAAATTAAAAGGAAAAAAATGAAAAAATAATTAAAAATAAAAAATAAAAATAAAATACAATGAAAATATTAAATTTAAAACAATATATATTAAAAAAACAAATAAACTATAAAAAATAAATTAAATTTAAATTATAAAAAATAAAATATATATATGAACTTAAATTAAAATATGTATATATATCAGATTTTATTAAATTAAAAAAAAAAATTAATATTAAAATAACAATTAAATTTAAAAACAAAAATATTAAATTTTAATAAATAAACAAATAAACAAATAAATTTTGAAAGAAAAAATAAATTTTAAATATAAAAGAAAAAAAAAACCATTGTTAAAATAAAAACTTTAAAAATCAATTAAAAATGGAAAATTGAAAAAAATAAAAAATTAAAAAAAAATAATATTAAATAATAAAAAAATTAGAAAACAAATTAATTTAAAAAAAAAATCTAATTTTAAATACACAATTTTAATTGAAATATAAAAATATAAAAATTTTATGTTATTAACAAAAAAAAATTAATAAAAAAGTAAAACATTTAAAAAACAATATTAAATTCAAATAAATTTAAAAAAAATACAAAATTTATTAAATTCTATAAAATAATAAAGGAAATTTATGAAATTAAAAAAAAAAAAAATCAATTAAATAAAAAAGAAGAAGCAAAATTTAATGAAAATTACTAACAAAATAAATAAAAAAAGAAAATTTAAAACAAAAAAAATAATAAAATTTACAAAAATAAAAACAAAATTAAAAAAAAAACCAAAACAAATTATATTTTATATAAAAAAAAATTGGAAAAAAAAAAAAAAAAAATTTAAAAAAATCAATTTAAAAAAATAAAATTAAAAAAAAAATAAAAATGGTGGCGGTGGTGGTGGTGGGGGGCGGCGCCACCGGTGGGTATTATTTTAAAAGTAGCCAGAAAACAATTTTACTTAGGGGTAAAATTGGTCTTATGGTGTACTTGGTCTTACATGGTGTATAGGTCCATCTAATAGTACCAAGTTAGATGACCAAAAAATGGTGTAATATATTTCCCCCCAACGTGCGAGCGTTAGGAGCTAATTGTATGACCGAACTACGTTGTAAGAACTCAATCACTAGACACTGAAGGGGAAGTCAGAGAGAGAGAAATATAAGGTAGACCAAAGCGTTGAAGGACTAGACCCCGAGGAGGCGAGACTTACAGGTGCGACAAGTCTCTTTTATGAGTGAGTACCTGTGCTATAGGCAGCGGGGGAGGCATACCTATGCCTGCTGAGACAAAGTACTAAGAATAATGCATCCAGTAAACAAGGGATTGAACTATATAGTACATGTTGGCATAAACATGAACCAGATAAAAATATGATAATGAATCCCACATACATACTATGCCTGGGATAACTGCCAAAACTTAATATCTGAGTACATGAGATACAAAGACAACCCAAATGCCCTCGTAAACAGGAAAGGGCTCTGAAAATATGACTGATACATGCAAACAAAAAGGCGCTACAAGCGGCTGATGCCGATATCATCAAATATATGGAGCTACATAAAAGGCTATAATGAAGAGGTCATTCGGGCATGTGGGGGGCTACCTGTATGACCACCCCCTCATGAGGGTTGAAACATCTCACACACACCCGGGAATCACCGGTATCAGCTGCTACATCACTGAACCATCAAGTATACAGATCTCGATCATGCTGAAAGGAGTTGGAGCTGAAAATAATCTAGTCAAAGGGTTGTAAGGAGTCCCTTTGCTTGATCTGAGGCGTCGAACAAGAGTGGGAGCTGGAACCAAGGTACACCGCCCTCTAGACCTGTCTTCTGGAATGAATGATTTTATGTCGACAGAAGGAGGTCCGTCATAGGTGAGTAAATAAGGGCTCCTCAACTAAGGCACAAGAGAAAATAGTAGAGCGACTGACAGACTGACACCAGGGATGATGATGAAATGGAGGGTACTGAGTAGCGAACGGACGACTTTCCTTGTTAGAGCATAAACGACATGGATGACCTAGCAGTGACTGACACAATATCATGAGGGATAGGGGAGAGTGGGACTGAAGGTCATAATGTGCGACATGAGAGAGGAATCAAACAATGAAGGATGGAGGACTATAGTGGGATACAAAGGGACTCGGGATAGACTCCATGAATGCGATGATGACTCAATTCGGATGCTCTAAACAAGGGCGACTCGATGATGCTGCCACATAGAAAAGGTCCGATGGGGACCATAAAAACATGAGTACATGATGGTTACTCACGACGAAAATCGACACAAGCATGGACAAGTATGGAGGCAAAGAGGTGCCCCAAGTACAAGTGTTGCAAGTGAAGAAAATCGATTTTGAGGAGTGGTGAAGTGACGCTTCGTCGAAAAAATGTGTCTTCGTGAAGTATCAAATCACAAAAAACTAACAGATACCCATTTGAGGGCTCGGTGAGAGCTTTCCAATGGTACAGACAATTTTTCAAACTGAGCTATGGTTTGGCTATAGTAGGTGAAAGAAAAATCGGGGGTTTCTCTTTTAATAAAGCATTTTCCCTTCAAATTCACTCATTTGGATGTGGAGCTATGGTGAATGTAGAGAGGAGAGAAGGCCCTAAATCTTGTGGCGATCGTATTGGACAAACCGACCATTAGAATAGAGATCTGTCAATTGCAAGTAAGAGGCCTAACCCTACTCTTTCATTTCTGTGGATAGAAAGTTCAGTTTAGGTCCCTAGAGCTCAGGAACAGACCCCTGCTCCTCTTCACAGCCAGGTCATACTTTTTGGGGAAAAAATTGCAACCTGTGTAGCAAGCTTTGGGCTGGAAACTGTGACTTGTCCCAAGTTTGGGCCCGAAATGTGCGACCTAACAAGGAAGGGTTTTTCTATGTTGTTTTTCGCTGAGAAATGGGTTTTTATGTTTGGATACAGTCTTTCCTATCTGTACACTGACAAATATGATGATTTTTTTCAGATATGGTAGAATTACGAATCAACTAGAGAGAGAGAAATTGGGGCACATTACGGTCGGAGATCCGAGAGCATCAGGGTGTCCGCAGTGCATTGGCCAGGTTTGGAGTTCTGAAGTTTGTGAAGTTTTGGGTTAAATATGACCAGGAATATTAATTAAACTAATGTTTAACTAATTATTCCTTGATAAAATCAAACAAATGTATATTTATTTAATATTTCCTCATGGGGTTTCCTGTTTAAACCATAAACAACTTAATAAAGGTGGTATTATTTTTCATAGTGAAAGAAATTTTACTTAGGGTAAAATTGGTCCTACATGGTGTACTTAGGTCCATCTAATAGTACGAGGTTAGATGACCAAAAAATGGTGTAATAGATTTCCCCCCAGCGTGCGAGCGTTAGGAGCTAATCGTATGACCGAAGTACGTTGTAAGAACTCAATCACTAGACACTGAAGGGGAAGTCAGAGAGAGAGAAATATAAGGTAGACCGAAGCGCTAAAGGACTTGACCCCGAGGAGGCAAGACTTACAAGTGCGACAAGTCTCTTTTATGAGTGAGTACCTGTGCTATAGGCAGCGGGGGAGGCATACTTATGCCCACCGAGACAAAGTACAAAGAATAATGCATCCAATAAACAAGGGACTGAACTATATAGTACATGCTGGCATAAACATGAGCCAAATAAAAATATGATAATGAATCCCACATACATACTATGCCTGGGATAACAGCCAGGACTTATACAATAATATCTAAGTACATGAGATACAAATACAACCCAAATGCCCCTGTAAATAGGAGAGGGCTTTGAAAATCTGACTGATACATGCAAACAAAAAGGCACTACAAGCGGCTGACGCTGACATCATCAAATATATGGAGCTGCATCCAAGGCTATAATGAAGAGGTCATTCGGGCATGTGGGGGGTTACCTATATGGCCACCCCCTCATGAGGGTTGAAACATCTCACACACACCCAAGAATCATCGGTATCAGCTGCTGCATCACTGAACCATCAAGTATACAGATCTCGATCATGTTGAAAGGAGTTTGAGCTAAAAAAAATCAAGTCAAAGGGTTGTAAGGAGTCTCTTTTCCTGATCCGAGGCGTCAAACAAGAGTGGGAGCTGGGACCAAGGTACACCGCCCTCTAGACCTGTCTTCTGGAATGAATGATATGATGTCGACAGAAGGAGGTCCGCCATAGGTGAGGAAATAAGAGCTCCTCAACTAAGGCACGAGAGAAAATAGTAGAGTGACTGACAGACTGAAACCAGGGATGATGATGAAATGGAGGGTACTCAGTAGCCGACAGACGACTTGCCTTGTTAGAGCATAAACGACATGGATGACTTGGCAGTGACTGACATAATATCATGAGCGATAGGCGTGAGTGGGACTGAAGGTCATAATGTGAGATATGAGAAAGGAATCAAGAAATGAAGGATGGAGGACTATAGGGAGATACAAAGGGACTCAGGATAGATTCCATGAATGCGATGATGACTCAACTTGGATGCTCTAAACAACGTCGACTCGATGATTCTGCCACATAGAAAAGGTCCAATGGGGACCATAAAAACATGAGTACATGATGGTTACTCAGGAGGAAAATTGACACGAGCATGGACAAGTATGGACGCAAAGAGGTGCCCCAAGTACAAGTGTTGCAGGTGAAGAAAATCGATTTTTAGGAGTGGTGAAGTGACGCTTCGTGGACAAAATGTGTCCTGGTGAAGTATCAAATCACAAAAAACTAACAGATACCCATTTGAGGGCTCGGTGAGAGCTTTCCAACGGTACAGATAGTTTGTCAAACGAGCTATGGTTTGGCTGCAGCAGGTGAAAGAAAAATCAGGGGTTTCTCTTTTAATAAGGCATTTTCCCTCCAAATTCACTCATTTTCATGTGGAGCTGTGGTGAATGTAGAGAGAAGAGAAGGCCCTAAATCTTGCGGCGATCGTCGCAGACAAACCGACCATTAGAATCGAGATCCATCAGTTTCAGGTAATAGGCCTAACCCTACTCTTTCATTTTAGTAGATTGAAAGTTCAGTTTAGGTCCCCAGAGCTCAAGAACAAACCCCTTCTCCTCTTCATGGCCGGGTCATACTTTTTGGGGCAAAAACTACGACCTGGGTAGCAGGTTTTGGGCAGAAAACTATGACCTGTCCCAGGTTTGGGCCTGAAAAGTTTGACCTAACAGGGAGAGGTTTTCCTATGTTTTTTTTGGCTGAGAACTGGTTTTTATGTTTGGATACAGTCTTTCTTATCTGCAAAATGACAAATATGATGATTTTTTGTAGATATGGCAAAATTATGGATCAACTGGAGAGAGAGAGAGACTGGGGCACATTACGATCGGAGATCCGGGAGGATCAGGGTGTCCATAGTGCATTGGCCAGGTTTGGGGTTTTGAAGTTTGTGGAGAACCCTCTACTGAGAGCTGGAGAGCCCTTATTGGCCTAGATTGTCAGCTATTGGGATCCGGACCATGCGGCCTTTATAGTGTAGGGGCACCGAATCGAGTTGACGGTTCAGGATATATATTTCCTGACTAGTCTTCAACCACTTGGGATGGTTGGGAATACTCAGCCAGTGTTATCGTGAGGGTGGAACATCATGGAGTTTGTAGAGCGCCATTTTCGACCAGGTCTCCAAGTCAAGGGGACTCGGATACCCATTGGGGATCTAGAGAGTTTAGAGACCCGTGCTATGGCTACAACGGTACTATGGATCCTGGGAATCTAGGAACTCCACCACATCACTAGAGGGAAAATGATTCTTGTGGAGAGTGTCTTGAGTGGGACCTACTATGGGTGGGCCCAGATGATGTTTTCGTCGTTGAAACAACAATTGTCACTATGCAAGTGACAAGTGAACCATGACTATGCATATGGTACAGTTCTATGCTCGCTCTTCTTTGAGAAGATCCCGAAAATTTGACCTCACATACAACTCCAGGATGGGGGCCCGAGGGAGCCCAGGATGCGTTGGTGGGGGCGACTACTGTGTAGAGGAGGAGGTGGGGTGGTCGGACGGGTGTTTCGACCAGAGTTCTTTGTTTATTGGGATCAGATGCCATTATATATAGACGACTATCCCTATAGTGGGATGATTTATCGTGGAGACCCGGACTTGCCACTGCTGCCTGGTCGAGTATGGGGGCTTGATGGTAAGTGAAAATTTTCTAATCTCTTATGTGAATTATAAATTTTTAGAATATTGTATATGGTACTGATTCTTTCACTTTTGGTATGCAGATATAGCACTGGTAAAATCGATCGGGTATATGGGATGGCCTGTAGTATCAGGAGCTGCAGGACCTAGTGAATCGAGGGCGCCACAAAATGAGGATGCAGCGTCCCTCCTAGAGGACTTCCGTCGTAGATGTAAGAGGCTTCGAAAGTGACATTCAAAGCATATATGGCTATTGGATCTCCTTAGAGATTTGGGGTTCTGATGGCATTTGGAGGGCCTCAGGTAGCGTTTCTAGATACTTCACAAGATTATAAGAGAATCGTTTCTGGAAACTTCATAAGAGTATAAGAGAATCGTGTTCTAGAGAAGTATAGGAGTGAGTGTGGATTGAAATGCTAAGACAACTCTTTCAGAGCTAATGTGTGACACTGCTTCCCAACTTCCTTCTCCGTACATTCTTAGAGAGCAATGGGTTAACCAGGTATATTTTTACACTGAGGCTGACTACTTGCACTCTTGGTTACCAGAAACGGAACGTTAGCGAGCGTTTTGGGAAGAAACAGAGCTAGAAACGCAACGGCCGGGGAAACACCGTCCTGTACGGTCATTTCCGTTCTAAGTGCCCAAAAACCTATTTCTTGCGAAACAAGCTGTGAAACTGATTGTTTCTTACCACCGTTTCTCCACGTTTCTCTGGACTGGCTATAACGAGCGGCAAAATTGGTTGTTTCTTCCTTAACTGCAGTTTCAAAACTAAAAGTATTTTGTTCCAAAACTACAGAGGTTTTATTTTATAAATTGTGAATCTATAAAAACTCGAACTCTCCAACTCTGAGACTCAATTTAATTATCTATAAACTATGTGTATTCTATTCCGGAGGTTTTTTAATAAATTATAAATCCATAATAACTCAAACGCTCTAGATCTGAAACTCTAGTTGATTATATATATACTGTGTGCATGAAAAAGAAACTCTAGTTGTTATTGCCAGCAGCGATGTTTTTCAATTATTTAAGGGGCAGAGGAGAGTCTACTACCATTCACGGGATACAACGAAAGCATAGATCAGAGCCAATTGAGCAGCTTTATCCACCAGCCTAGTTAACTTCAGCGTCATCTCAATCTGGGCGATCTCAGCCTTAGCCCTTCAGCGATCTCCGCCTTCACCATCGATCTCAGCGTTCAGGTCAGGTGAGTCCATCAGACTAGTGATTTCTAACATAATTTTGATTTTCATTGGTTGTGAGATAAAATATTCTTGCCATGTTAAAATTTGTGGAGATGGATCCGGTTTTGTCAATAGGGCAGACAGAATGAGGTAGACTATCGTGTCTCTTAGTGGCATGATATTTTATATATTTGTATTTCCATGGCAATTTGTTTAAATTTCTATGAATCTGTATCTGTGTAAGTGGATTTGTAAAGATCTACATACTGTTTATAAACGTATGAGGTTTAGGCAGTTCTGAATTATGATTTTAATCAATTTCCATGATTATATATAGGAGTATTAGAAAGTGGGTCTGAGCATAGTGATGGTAAAATGAAACGCAAATATTGAATCAATTAGGCACATATACTATTGGGTTAAACAATAATAATTCCACAGAACTGTAGGCATTGGATTGGACCTTATGGACAATAAATAATTTGGATTGGACCTTATGGACAATAAATAATTTTAACAATAATACAGCCGAAATTGAGCTTGGAATGGAAATTTCACCTAACTTGGACGCCTTCACAATATTTCCTTGAATGAATTGCAAAATCATTTTTTACAGTGATTTCATTCCCTAAATCTTTATAAATCTCCGAGAATTAGAAGGTAGACCTGAGCATAGTTATTTTTAGTAGCATGGAATGCAAAATATATGTACATTATTATTAATCTATTAGGCATACTTGGCTTAGGCAATAGGAATTTTATATAACTGCAGGTATTGGACTAGGCCTTATAGGCAACTAAGAATTCAGACAAAAATATAACCCAAAATTGAACTTAGAATTATATTTGTTTATAATTTCACAGTCTGAAACAGTGATGTTTATGATTAATGTTTTGTTTTATATTGTTAACATTTAATTATGTTTTTTTTCTCTCTCCTCGTTTCTTATATGAGAAACTTTCAAACTCCGTTTCTCGTACCGCTCTTGTTTCTCGTCAAGATAACAACTGGATGCTTTCGGCTCAAGGTAAAACAATGACTCCTTTGCAGCTTCTGAGACATGGAACCAAGCACGATAAGTGATATAGTATGGAGACATTGTTAGTGCTGTGGCGTTGGAATTTTGAAGGAAAACGTTGGATGATGGAACGCAGGAATTGCTAGCTTCTGTGCAATAGTTACTGGCGCTGAGTGGTTTTCTTTTTTTGAATAAGACAGTTTATGCTAATAACACAGTTTTCACTTCATTTCTGATAGCAATATATAATGGAAGTGATTCTATCGTTCACAAAGTATTTCTCGTAGCAAAGTATCGTTGATAGTTGCCGGATTGATAGTTGGCATGGCTTGCTTATCCCGGGTCGTACGCCAATTAACTCCGACCTTCTGGGAAGGTTCAGTGTATGACAATTATTTAAATATTTTCAGCATGACAATAATGACTTACACGCCTACCTACCTATGACAATTATTTAAATATTTTCAGCATGACAATAATGACTGACACGCCTACCTATGACAATTATTTAAATATTTTCGGCATGCACGGATATTTCTATTCTTTGCTCGATTATTTATTTGTGATTCTTTCAATTACGAAGCAGTTAGAAAACGCTGCGTTTTTATCCGGGAAAGCTACTGTTTATGGGTCGAGTCTAAGTTAAAAATAATAGCGTAGTATAAATTTTGGTTTTCGATCGAGTACAAGCGAGAAAGAATAGCTAGTATGAATTTTGGTTCTCGAAATTTGTTTGGAAATTATTAGAATTGTAAAATTAATTTTTAAATTTAAATGGTTAAATTGGCATACTTCAAATGTTTATTAGTAAAATTATTATTTATAGTTGAAATTTAAGTGAGAAAGAATATTGTAATATGATTTTTTGGTTTTGAATTTTTTTTTTCACCGCGGGAACTCATTGGTGGTCGTGAGTCGTGAGTGGTCGTGAGTCTGTGGCTAACTCGCTCGGCGCCGTACCGTTAGTACCGTCAGCGGGAAATCGCAGCAAATTGCGTTGGCGGACTTCGCAGCAAATTTGCGTTGGCGGACTTCGCAGCAAATTCCTTCACGGGTTATTTGACTTCGAGCTACAGGTTCAGCGTGTACGTGTTCCGCAGGTGTCAGATTTTAATTGGAAAGAATAACGAATCTTTGACCAACCAAAGTCAGCAAAGAAAACACTTTCAGTGTAATTATTTTAATAAAAATAATTGTTATTATTATTAAATTTATAGTTTGTTTTTATCCTCTTTCCATCTTTTTAGTTATAGTTTTATTAGATTAATTAATTTTACCAGTTTTTTTAAAAAATGAAGCTTTTATTTCTACTAGTTTAACAAAATAATAATATAAGGAAATGTCGCTTGAATGGCTGCGGCTAGAGAAATTCCCTGATACCTCTCGAGGCTTGCATCGTTATCCTTTATAAAATCGTTTTGGAATAAATGGCTATGCCTTACGAAGTTACAAGTACAACTGATGTGAAGTTTCAGCATAAAGGTATGATATGATATGTTTTTAATTCCGGTTTAAGGAACTGACATTCCACCTCCACTTTTTTTTGCCTCACATGGTAGTCTACCGGGGGCTGCATTTTAGCCCGGAAATCTTGCCCGTCGGAAAACTTCGCTGCCCAAATTCGAAGTCATTTTCACGTTGCCGAATGCCTCGGGATCGCGACATGACCGCACTTTTGTCAGACCTCTGGAAGGCCGCGGCGGCGGCGAGTTGGTTGGTGACGGAACTGGCATTCAACGTGATTAATTCCTGCGATGGTAGACTACTCCCTATTCAACACGGTGTTGAATAGGGAGTAGTCTACCATCGCAGGAAATTAATCGCGTTGAATGCCAGTTCCGTCACGGTGTTGAATAGGGAGTAGTCTACCATCGCAGGAATTAATCACGTTGAATGCCAGTTCCGTCACGGTGTTGAATAGGGAGTAGTCTACCATCGCAGGAATTAATCACGTTGAATGCCAGTTCCGTCACCAACCAACTCGCCGCCGCCGCGGCCTCCAGAGGTCTGACAAAAGTGCGGGTCATGTCGCGATCCCGAGGCACTCGGCGACGTGAAAATATTGTCAACAGTCTTTTGGCGAAGTCGGAAAAGCAAAAAGGGATCTGCTGGCTGAGAATATTTTTATTTAATTTATTGTCAACAGTCTTTTGGCGAGTGGAAAACAAAAAGGGATCTGTGGCTGAGAATATTTTTATTTAATTTATTTTGCCAGATGGCAGGAAATAACCGACGCCTAGGGACTAGAAATATCATTGCTAGCGTGCAGGTCTCCAGATATGGCCGCTCTTTGAAGCTTTCGAGATCTCCCACTAAGCTCTGGTATTGCATTCAGTTGGGAGCTGGATTTTGACGCTGAATTTCGCATCTCAAACCGATTTGTTGGTATCAAGATTCAAGACTAGTAGCTTTCAATTTGAGGGTGCACTAAACTTTCAAGCTGATATCAGTCACTGCCCAGGCCCTGCATTGGAGATTGGAGATAAGCCATGATCGAAGCTGACCAGGTATTCTCAAACCCATCTACTGGTTTTGCACAAGTTCATGGATTTTTAACACAATTTCTTATTTTTTGTCCATCGATCTTGACACAGCTTTTTTATACCCAGTTTCTTATTTATTTCCATCGAAACTTAATGCGTATGTTTATGGTTAAAGTCTTTTGTCAAAGAATATTTCGTTTGGCAGAAATGATTTCTGAATTATTTTGCAAGTAGTATAAGATATTTCTCACTTGCTCAAAGCCAGAGGGTCTTTTGGCAACAATGGCGTTTGGCAACAATGATATCTTCATATTCTCTGTAATTTTGTTCTTCCTTTTTCTTTGCATTCCCTTAGACGGGGTGGGGGAGTGCAATCTAAATTCTCTGCAATTGACTGCACCCCGGATCAGGGTGGAGTATATGATAGAGTGACCAACAACTAAACTCTGCATGCTAACATCTTGGTTAGTTGCTATCCCATGACTAAAAACTGTATTGGTCCCCCCAACTCCTCGAGAGTCGTGGGCATTCTTTTACCTGGGAAAGCATCGGACCGCAGGGTCAAAAATGTGCTTTGGAATTATGTAATTTTTGTTTTTAAAAAGTAAATTTTTATATGGAGAGTTACAAATTAAATATATTTGTGATGAAATTTTAAAGAAATTAAAGTGATCAAATGTTTGTAATTTCAAATTTATTAATAAATTTTTTTTAGCTTTATATTTTTTGAAAAAAAAATGAATATTCTCTCATTAAATTGGATTTTTAATTTTGGTTAGGTCGAGAAAAGGTCTTATAAACCAAGTATATAAATCAAGTATGTTTCAAAAGGAAGTGAAATTTTTTAATTTTGGTTATGTCAGAAAAGGTCCTAGTATGTTGCGAAAGGACATGAAAAACAAAAGATAGAAATTAAAGTTTTTTCTTTGAATAACAATTTTAGAAGCAGTTATTCATTATGTGGTTATTTAAGTTTTTGAGACCAAATTTTAATGATGTGATTAATTGAAAAGATACATTTTTCTAAATTATAGATCACAAAAGTCTTAGATCTAACATTCTTGAGACACATTTATTACGTAATATAGATTCAGGATAGATAGTTTAAAGTAAACAATTAGAATGAATCCCATTAAAAATGAAATATAGACATAATTTACTATTGTCAATTGAAATGTAACTTTTCATTATTAAAAAAAATTAGTAAGATCGACCCTTTAACTTTTAATCATTGAGAATCACATGAAATTTCTCGGAATTCCATCACTAGTGCTCCCATGCGACAACCCAATATGGACGTCTCCCACGTTATGAGTTTCATACAGAGGGAACCCCGCTTGAGAAGGAGCGGCGAGTAGGGAGAACGCAACGATCGAAGATCGAGCGAGTGACGAAAGTATGTTGGGTTGAGGGTTTCGGCATGTCAACTAGGGATGAGGGCGAGTAGAGGGTTTTAGCTTGTTATTTGAATATATTATGCCCTTGTGGGATAGGGAGTGTAGCTTATGGAAACGACATTAACCATTCAAGAAAAGTAAGGATGTTTAAGGATGGAAAGTCTGAAGTTGGGTGAAGATGGCCTTCTTTTTGCACCGAGTGATGGAATTGTTGTCGGTGGAGATGTTTGTAATTCACGGGTAAGTGGGCACCTAGTTGGCTTTACTTGAAAGAACCGGGTAGGTCTTGTTGGGTGCATCTACTTGGGATGTTTGTAAGTATATGGACTTGATACAACTTGTGTCTTCGAGTCATCTCGTAGTTGAGGGGATTTGATGTAATTGGCACCATGTGTCTGTCGAGCGTTTGTTAGAACATACTACTGAGCAATTGTCCATAGTGAGTGAACATTTTCCCTGTAATGGCTTGGAGGGTTTCCTAAATTTGGACGTGGGTTGGTTTGTTTTTACCTAGGAAGGATAATTTTAAGCATGGAAGTTAGTTTTGAGACCAAGTAAGGTATTATTGTCTTTTGGAGCTCAAATATGAGATAAGGTCAAGAATTGGATATCCGCTCGTTTTAATGTTTTAGAAAGGGTGGAAGATGGGATGATATGGGGTTCATATGCTTATGGATGTTCATTGTATTGACATGAAATAATCTGTTGGTGGTTTGAAATATGACATCCGAATTTTATATGAAATATCCCCTTTTTAGCCTCAAGCTAAAAGGAACATTATAGTTTTCATATTTTTATTTTGTTGAATAAAATGGGTAAGGAGACCCCTTAACCCCCCCCCCTTAGATGGATAAATAACACTCCTTGTGTGAAAGGAGGATGAATAAGCAGCTAGATTAAGCGCATAAGGGTGTGAACATGATCGGGATCACTTTGATTTAGCCATCTTTGACTAAGTCAACAATGCTATCCAAGAGAGGGAATCTCCACGACAAGGCAGCGCAGCTTTTAGAGGAGGCTCCACTTGCATGAGCTAGGTGGAAAGTGTGAATGGGACCCATGGTGAGAGGAGTTCATTTTGCTTTATAAGGAGGAGATGGTAGCCCATTTTCATTATGCATTAGCTTATCATTTTCGTTGGGTCCGCAAAGACTTGCATCCTCGGGGCCGTTTAGCGGTGGTTGTAGTGTTCTTAAACCCAAGGGTGTTCTTGGTCGAGAATCCCTACCTCATCCTCAAGGAAAGAGAGGGTTTGAGCTTCATTTCCTCATTCCGGTATTTGGCCAAGCTTACTCCTTCAGCTACGGCGTTATTCTTTTGGGCGAGAAAACGTTGAGTTGCCGGGGTGCGTAAGAGAGGAACTCATAGAGTCATTCTTTGGCTTGTTCTTCGGTGGAGATCTTGCATATTATTTGGAGGAGCAGCGAGAGGAGACTCCCAGGGCATTATTTCGGATCTTTGGCACTAGGCCAATCATTCACCACCTTTCACGAGCATAGTCTAGGGCCGGAACTACGTTATTTTATGCGAGGGCACTTGTTGGGAAGGGTTAGTTGAGCTTATCAAGAGGAGTGTTTTTGAGTAAAAGGGATCAACCCTTTGCTTGAGAACATTATCGGAGGAGGGCATTCGTATTTCAAATCGCTACAACCTCATTCTTATTTTGATTTAGTTTGCAATGACAAGTTATTCGTCACATCTGTACATTCTCCAACATTTCTAGCAATCTCTCCTAGATTGGCTAGAAATCTTGTATTGGAGCCCATTCTTCTATTCTTGGGAATTTATTTGTATATTTCAACCATATCTCATGTATGCACATCTACGATGCAGTGGTTACACTCCTAGAGACAACGCGATCATCGCTTTTCCGACATTTTGTGCGGTTGTTGCATCTCTTGTATTTCATGTGTTAATCTTTGGAGATTGATTCCCATTGCATGAGGGGTTTATTCCTCATGATATTTCGTATATTGTGGCTAATATATTAATGAACATGATGGCTATATTATATTTCATCATATGACATATTTCAGATTTGCGAGTTTTTATGATTATGTTCATGTATTCCCGTAATCTCTCTCTTTGAGAATTTCTCTAAGGGACCTAGTTTGGGGGAGATACTGAATAACCCCTCTAGAGTAATTTCTTTGGGCTCAACTTCTGGAAGAGAAGTGTTTGATGGGTTAACAAAGGGGCTCCAAGTACCCTTTTTTGCTTATTTTTGCATTAGCTTCCTTATACGGCGTCCCCTAGAGGACCCTATAGCGGAAATTCCCGAAAAAGGAATATTATAGTGGTATCGAAAGCATCAATCTTGGCTCGACTGTGCGGCCCCAAGATAATATTCCATTAGAAGGAGAAGATCCTCACTTAGAAGAGGAGATGCACAAAGGAAACAAGAAAAGAGGAATGACGGAAGAGGAGGTCTCCCTTCTTCTTTTCCGGACCATGGAGGGTATCATCGAAGATCTTGAGGAGATAGAAAGGGAAAACTCGGAAAGATTTTCTAAGAGGGTTTGTGGATGAAGAAAGCCCTAGTTGTGACCACGTTTGGGTGTGAGAATTCAGCCACACATGTAGATCCACGAGCGCAGTTCATTGCCCACTTGACCTGCAGGGAAGAATGGAGGAAGAAGATGAGGCCATTAGAGTAGCAGTGGCCTGCAACTCAAAGGTATGGCTCATGGTTGTTGGTTTGAGAATTCTATTTCATATTGTCATGAAAATGTAGAATCATATGATGGATTTACTAAAGGGTTGGTGAGAAAATTTGATGAAAATCACGGTGAATCTCTATGGATCAAAACATCAAACACTTTGCATGCATTGGAGGGAACCATGAAACAAACTCCATTCCATATTTACGAAGGGGATGTAAACATGTATGATGGCTTGCTAAGGGAAATATCCCCATTGTACGAAGGGCCCTCTTCCATTTGTGAAGTCATGAAGATACTTCCTTCAAGAGATGACCAAGAGCTAGGGTCTCTCCTTGATGATGAGGTAATCTGAATTATTGATGGGGAGGATGAGCATAAGAGATCTAATAGCGATGTCCCGATTGGGAGGAGATCCATCACCACATGGAGGTGAAAGGGGAGCCATTTCTTCTATTAGAGAAGCCCTTGTATCTTTGCAAGGAGTTCCAAATGTTTCAACATGTGGAAGCCAAGGCACAATTCCGGAGCCATATGTAACAGCTTTTTGGGGATGGAGGAGGAAGAGAAGGATCAGCATCAAGGGATGATACACCCTTATCTATGCCAGAAAGTTTTTTGCACAAGAGAAGGAGACTGTACAGCGCAGTGAAGAGAGGGAAAAAATCAATCCACTCATACGTACATTCCACTTCTAAACTTGATGTCTCACTATATGGAGGCATTCCACCCGGGAGGCCACCTAATCTAGAGTTGATGAGGGGCATCTTGTCATTTGGTTCACCACTCTTGGATTCCGGAGAGGTGAAGACATTGGAGGAGTCCGACACAACGGCAGAGAGTTTGGGATAAACCCGAGGAGGAGGGAGACACTCTCTCATTTTCGGTATCACCCACTCTCATCGGTTATACTACGCCGATTTGCAATTTGTCGCAAGGATGGAGGATGGCATCTTCATGATGCGGGATGACGTGCTCCACATATTTGGAGGGGAAGAGGATACTTCCTTTGAGGGAGGACTCTTTCATACATAGGAGTGGATGAAGGCCACTCATGCTTACTTTGACCCGAGCTTGGGAGATTCCTTTTGGATGACAACCTCTCATGGGAGGCCAACTTCCAAAGGATACCATCACTATTGGAGCATGAGCGGTTGCATGATGGGCATGGCAACATTTTGGAGGATGAATTTGGCATGGGGGGATGTCAAAGTAGCAGGGTGACGAGCGTGAGGGGAGCCGCACATGCTAGATCACTAGCACTCGTCTTCGAGGAGGATTGATCCGTATTGGAGGTCTCATCTTTTGGTAGAGTACTCCAAGGATCTAGGTGCATGCATGATTTTGGATGACCCGGATGGAGATGAAAGGTACATGGTGGATGACATGGTCATCTATTATTATGACAGAGTCTTCTTGACTAGGGCTTCTAGTATCAAGGAGAAACTATTACATGCGGCACATGAGGACTTTCTTGCTATGCACCTTGCTGCATATTTTGCTTTGCTAGAGGAGTTCATTTGGGAGGGCATTCAACATGATCTATATCAGCATATGGACGGATGCATAGCCCGGATGATTTTGGAGAGGTTTGCACAACCATTTCCCTACTCATTGGAGGTGAGGGAGAGCATTCGGATGAGCCATTTCGGCTCAAGGATCGGAGTACATGGTGAAGGAGGTACATACTCTCATTTTGATTTACCTTTCTTTACTTTATATGAGCAGATTGATGAGCTAAGGATGATAACATCTCCTTATGCTCCTTATTATAATGTACTTGTGGCCCATTACAACAATGGGAGTGGCTATTTTCATGATGGTTTGTGGGGGAAAGCCACATATTTCTTGGTGTGCATCATTGGCACCAATTTGTACTTTCATGTTTTCACCTTATGAGATGTTTGTGGCAGCAAAAAAAGTAGGCTGAGGGAAAGAACTTGTTGTTTTTTAGTTACGATGCGGGCAGGGGAGGCTCACTGCGTTGGTCCCATGAATGGAGCGGTGACCCACTCTCTAGTTGTCTCATGACAGACTTGTTTTCATTACATGTTGCTTCCTTGTGATGCTAATGGTTGTACATTTATAGGGAGTACTACTTGGAGAGTGTTGGAGGTATTGGGACAACCCATTGGGAGCATGATTCTCCCCATTGTACATGCTTTATATTGTGAGAGACACCATGGACAAACCATGATTGCCGCATTTGCTACTTTTCTCTTCTTGTGGGAAAAACCACTTGGAGAATTTGAGGGGGGAATATCATGGATAATTTTCTTGATGGGGAAGCTTGGGCCATTCTTGGAGGCCATACCATTTCAGCCCAAGGATGAAGGCAGCCCCATATGTACCACAAATGGAGAGAGAAACATCTTGGGAATCAAAAGCCCAACTCTCCATTCAGCCCCAACACATTGCATGAACTAGGCATTGAGGTCTTTATTTGGATGATAGCATGGGTGACGAGGATCATCATTAGGGGACAAAATTTTCCCATGAATGTCATCACTCCTACCTTGAGGAGGCCATAGCACAACAAGAAGGTTTCTACCTACACCTTCTATCTTTCCATGATGTGCACCATTCCGGTTTGCATACTTGGGAGGAGGCATTGGAGGACATATTTGTTGCAGGATGTCTTGAGCAGTGGTGGAGATTGTTGATGAGGAGGCCAAAAAAGAAAAAATGGGAGGAATTTTGTTCTCTCTATGCAGTTTCTTGAGGACAAACAACATGTGGGAGGGGAGGACTGTAATGTTCCCAACTTCTAGCCTTCGGCTAAAAGGAACATTATAGTTTGCATATTTTCATTTTGTTGAATAAAATGGGTAATGAGACACCTTAACCACCCCTTAGATGGAGAAATAACACTCCTTGTGTGAAAGGAGGATGAATAAGCAGTATGGATTAAGCACCTAAGGGTGTGAACATGATCGGGATCACTTTGATTTAGCCATCTTTGACTAAGTCAACAGCGTTGTCTAAGAGAGGGAATCTCCATGACAAGGCATCGTAGTTTTAGAGGAGGCTCGACTTGCATGAGCTAGGTGGCAAGTGTGAATGGGACCCATGGTGAGAGGAGTTTCATTTGCTTTATGAGGAGGAGATGGCAGACCTATTTTCATTATGCATTAGCTTATAATTTTCGTTGGGTCCGCAAAGACTTGCATACACGAAAGTCGTTTAGCGAGGGTTGTAGTGTTCTTAAACCCAAGGGTGTTCCCTCGGTCGGGAATCCCTACCTCATCCTCAAGGAAGGAGAGGGTTTGAGCTTCATTTCCTCATTCCAGACATTTGGCCAAGCTTACTCCTTCGGCTACAACATTATTCATTGGGCGTGAAAACATCGAGTTGCTGGGTGTAGCAAGAGAGGAACTCATAGAGTCATTATTTGGCTTGTTCTTCGAGTAGAGATCTTGCATATTCTTTGGAGGAGCAGCGAGAGGAGACTCCTAGGCATTATTTCGGATCTTTGGCACCATGCCAATCATTCACCACCTTTCACAGACATAGTCTAGGGCTAGAACTATGTTATTTTATGCGTGCGAGTTGCTTTGGGAGGGTCGATTGAGCTTATCGAGGGAGGAGTGTTTTTTGAGTAAAAAGGCATCGACCTTTGCTTGAGAACATTATCGGAGGAGGGCATTAGTATTTCAGATATGCTACAGCCTCATTCTTATTTTGATTCAATTGCGGTGACAAGTTATTCGTCACCTTGTACATTCTCCGGCATTTCTAGCAATCTCTCCTAGATTGGCTAGAAATCTTGTATTGGAGCCCATTCTTCTATTCTTGGGAATTTATTTGTATATTTCAACCATATCTCATGTATGCACATCTACGATGGCAGTTACACTCCTAGAGAGCCATATGTGATCACTACTTTCCAGGGATTTTGTGCAGTTGCTGCATTTCTTGTATTTCATGTGTTAAACTTTGGAGATTGATTCTCATTGCATGAGGGGTTTATTCCTCATGATATTTATTTATATTGTGGAAAATATATTAATGAGCATGATGGCTATATTATATTTTCATCTTATGACATATTCAAATTTGCGTAGTTTTTATGATTGTGTTCATGTATTGTTGTAATCTCTCTCTTTGAGCATTCTCTAGGGACCTAGTTTGGGGAGATCCGAATAACCCCTCTAGGGTCATTTATTTGGGCTCAACATTTCTGGAAGAGAAGTGTTTGATGGGTTAACAAGGGGCTCCAAGTACCCTTTTTGCTTACTTTTTACATTAGTTTCCTTATACAGTGTCCTAGAGGGACCCTAGAGCAGAAATTCCCGAAAAAGGAATATTACATGCTCGTTTTAATGTTTTAGAAAGGGTGGAAGATGGGATGATATGGGTTTCATATGCTTATGGATGTTCATTGTATTGGCATGAAATCCTCTCGTTGGTGGTTTGAAATATGACATCCGACTTTTTATATAGTCGCTCGATTCTCGTTTTGGGAGTCATTGCTATTATCATTTTGCATGCACATGTGAAGTTTTTTGTTGAACGAGGCCAATATAAAATAGAGGGAATAGGCTTCCCTCACATGAGACTCCCAAGGATACAAAAACTCTTAGTTATTTGTATCAATCAAGATGGTCTATTCTCTCGGCACAAATGGTTGGATTCCTTTATCATTTCTAGACCCCTGTAAAGATTTTGGGTTTCAATTATGCTTTCGGTGGTGGCATTGTGCTTGGATGTTGTTGTTGTTGTTGTTTCCATGTTTTGAATGGCCGGTTTGATAGCTATTCTCTAGTTTTTTTTTCGATAACTCCAACTATCCACCACCTTTGTTCCGATGACCAGGGCTCTTTTCCGCGGGCGGGAATGTTTCAAATATTTCGGGTATGGATGCATACCACTATTCCCAAGGTCTTTGATTTGATACATGATGCACATCCGTCCCTTCATTCGTCACTCTATCTATTTGTTCATTGTGGACGAGGAATAATTTATGAATGTTTTGGTATTGTTGTACTTCTCCCAAGGCTACTTCAATCGCGATATTATGCTATCCAGATTTTCGTTTGATCGAGTAGGTGACCTCTCTTTATGGAACTAAATTCATTCGACATAATCTACTGCATTCACCATTTTTGGCTCTCTGCACGTGTTGAAAGTTCTTATAATTGGTTAGGTGGGAAGTGTATATTCTATTTGTGTATGCCGACGGGGGAATACTTAGGGTGATTTTCCGACATATTCCATTGTCTATTGACTTACCTCATATGGGTGATGCTTATCTTTTATGATCAAGTGTCATTCTCTCTTTTGATTGCCCACTGGACTACCAGCTTGGATTGAACTAATCTAATATATTTGTGGGGAGGGATCACATTAGGGTTTTCTTACATGATGGCGGAAGCATTCGATATTTTATGTTTCCGACACGTACTGTACATGAGGCGCTCATTGTCGCCACGTTGGTAGCGAGAGAAGGAACACATGTAGGTGCCGGGTTTGGATGAGTGCTTAATTGCACGGTCTTTTGATCGATCTCATATCATAGTTTTTTGAAAGGGCTAAGAACCATGTTCTAATTTTCGGGATGGAGTGCACATAAAATCTGTCCGGGGTCACACCGAAGGTCACGATCATTCCATGAAATCCTCGCTACAAACCGACTAAGGAGGTCAAGCAAGTAATTCCGGAATATGATTATTTATAGGGCCGAGTAGCTAGCCTTCAAAAAGCGGGCTCTAATTGGTAGATGGCTCTTTTTTTGATATGGGGGAAGTTGATATGGTTGAATGGGATTAAGATTTTACTGGTGTCCTATTCCGGGTTACATTTCGAAAGTTAGTAAGATGATGAGTAATTGGTTCTAGTATACACTTCATGAACGAGGATGTCTTGTCAAAAAATCCTTGGTCGCATTTGGGTAAGAGGCCGAAGTTTTATTCATCTCTTGCCATGGTTTCTTGGTTTCAATCCGGTTATTGAGGCTCCCAAGAGTAGGCCGGTGTGGGTAAAATTGTCGGGTTTACCGCTTGAATTCCGGACTCTCAAAGCTCTAAATGCCATTGGGAATTCTATTGGTCATACGAAGCATGTTGATGCCCTTGAATTCTCGGTACAAATGATAAACATATCGCTTGGATACTTGTGGAAGTCACGCTTCGCAGGTGGGTTGTTGGGTGATGTTGACTTGGTTTGAGGGTAGAGAAAGCATATGCAAAGGTTTTATTCTTGGGGTGTGCCTTTTCAGATGCTTAATTTGTCATCACATTGGGAATTTACATAGCAGTATGTTCATTAAGGCACAAAAATATGTGGCGACAGGGTGAAAAAGATTTCATGGTAGTAGGCGACTCATGATTCCCATGGTACCGATCTTTCGAGTAAGTCATTCCCACCCTCATCCAATAGTGAAAGGTCTATTTTTTCTGATAGGCTAAATGACCGGAATCTCTCGTCACGCTGTCATATTGTTTCTAATCATGTAGAGGTGCCCCATCATGATGTCAATATCAATACTCCACTGACTAAACCCTTCTCTCCATTACAAGATGGGCCTTCTAATGAGAAATCAGTTGTCTCTTGTCTTGCTGACAACTATGTTGACCTGCCTACTATCCCGAGTTTGAATGGACCATTAGTAGTCTCTCCCTCAATGCCCCCATTAGAATGGACTTCTCTGCATTCCTCCCATGATCCTATACATGTGGACTTCTTGGAATCCCCGAAGAACACTATTGGAAGTGACAATGAATCCTTATTAAGAAATCCAAAGCTTGATTTGGTGGCATTACCTGTATTTGATAAAGCTCCGTCGGACCCTCAACCTTCCATTTCTCCTGCATCGGCCTCTAACATTGCAGTCAGAAAAAAATCCAAGACGGGGTCTAAACATTTTAGGGGTCACCTAAAGTCTAAATCTTTATTTCAAGGGGATCTACATGATTTTAGGGAAGTTCCTATTTCTTCCATCGAGGACTTTCAAACCCTTAGAGCAAGCAACCCTAAATATGTGTCCAAATGAATTCCATCATATCCCTTAACATCAGGGGGATGGGCGACCCCTCGAAGCAATTGTGCCTTCGTTATATGTTTTTAGAGATTCAACCATGTGTGGCTCTATTTCAAGAAACCATTTGTGCTCATTCTCATGCCATCAATACACTTTTAAGCATTAGGCTGGGCTGGCATGCCGTTGGAGTGGATTCTGTTGGTAGAGCTGGAGGCATGTTGGAAATATGGAATCCCTCACTAGTAAAATTCAAGGCTTACAAATTTTTTGGAGGAATATTGTTATATGGTTCTTTTAGAGGTTTTTCTAAATAGATTTATCTTATCAATTTATATGTGCCATGTTATAATCAAGCCTGTTTTTGGGACCGCATGAAATCTTCTGGGATCTTAAATATAGGTGATCTTATTGTAATCAGTGATTATAACTCCACACTGAATACCTATGAATCATAGGGTCCTAAATCACATATGGATCTGCTTGCTGATAAAATTTGGCAGATTTCTATGATTATGGTATGATGGATGTTCAGCCTTCCCCACTTATTCCGACTTGGACAAATAGATGGCAGGATAATGAGTTCATTGGAAAGCGTTTAGATCAGGCAATGATTAAGGCGTCTCTTCTACACCTCCTGGGTAATATGAGGTCACAGGTGATAACCTCAACATTATCAGATCATATGACTGTGGTTCTTTCCTGGTGCAGAGAGCCAAAGAGGGTTGCACTGCTCTTTAATTTCAATCATGTCTGGCTGGATGATCCCCAGTTTAACAATATTGTTGCTGATTTTTGGAGAAAGAATTATTCAAATGAAGGATTATTGGGATGGAAAAAGTTCACTGATAAGCTCAGGTGGTTAAAAATCATTGTGAAGTCCTAGGAAAGGAAGAAAAAGGAGGCTTTGAGGCATGAGCTAAAAGATATTGAGGTAAAAGTGGCACATATCTATAATGATATGAAGTTGGTCTCCCCGAATCTGAATGTATATGACATTCTTGATGGTCTTGAGAAACACAAATTGGAAATCCTGAGGATTCAGGAGACAACATTGAAGCTCAAAAGCAGAATTCAATGGCTAAAAGAGGGGGACTTGAATACTAGATTCTTTTATCAATGTGCAAATGGTAGAAAGAACAAAAACTCAATCTGGCATATAGAAACAGCTAATGGATCCAAGAAGTACACAAATGAAGAGATTCATCATGAGGCCTATAAATACTTTTCAGAATTATATAAGGTAGATCAGGAGATTCACCATCAATTCCAAACTTGGGTGCTTGACCATATGCCTCTCATGTTTGATCCTGCTGCAAATGAGATTCTGGGGAAAGAAGTTTCCAAAGGTGAGATCGAAGATGTTTTAAAATATTTTGCCCATGATCAAAGCCCGGGCTCGAATGGCTGGCCAACAGAAATTTTTATTCATTTTTATGAATTAGTGGTGGATGAGCTGCATTCAGTCATTGAACAGGTTCGAAATTTGGGCTTTATCCCTGGGGATATGAATTCCACATTCCTGGCCCTTATTCCTAAATCATCTGCTCCAAAATCCTACGCATATTTCAAGCCAATTGCATTATGCAATGTGGTATACAAGATTTCATCTAGAATTATTGCAAATAGGATCCGTGGGGTTCTGTCATCATTCATATTTGAAGAGAAATTTGGGTTCTTAAAGGGAATATCTATACACAATGCAATGGCTACTATGCAAGAAGCGATGCACTTGATTCATGTGAACAAAAGGGAGGCACTTATAATGAAGATTGATATTCATAAGGCATATGACACTATTGACTGGTCTTTTATTAGGCTTATTCTCCTCAAGGTGGGCTTAAAAATGCCTAATATAAGATGGATTATAGCTTGTATATCTTCAGTTAGATATGATGTCTTAATCAATGTTCTACCAACAAAATTCTTCATAGCCGAGAGAGGTCTCACACAGGGATGCACACTATCTCCCCTCATCTTCATTCTCATTATGGATGGTTTCAACAATTTAATGAAGATGGTCAAATGTGCTGGGTATTTTGATGGGCTATCTTTCTCTCCCTCTGTGTGCATTACTCACTCTTTATTTGTCGATGATTTACTTGTATTTGGCAGGCTTCTAAGGAACCACTAGTTCTATCTTCATTATATATTTATCTGTTTTGGTGCTGCCTCTGGTCTTTGCATCAACAAAGACAAAACTTTTTTAATATATGAGTCTGGTGATATGGATGAAATCAATTATATTGCAGATTTTATGGGGGTTCAAAAGAAACATTTAATGGTGGGCTTCACTTATTTGGGTTTTTTAATGAAACCATGTGCCTATAGGGTGCTAGATTGGTCATGGATGGTGGCCAAATTTAAAAATAGGATCATGAAATGGACCAAGTGGCTTTCGCTAGGGGGCAGATACATTATGGTTCAAGCAGTGCTAACACATTTTGTGGTTTATTGGGCACATCTTTACTATCTTCCAGAACACACTGTTGAAAAGATTAATTCCATAATTTCACAATTTATTTGGTCTGGTTCCCTAAAGGTTAAAAAAGTACATCTTTGCAGGCTAGATTGTCTTGCTATCCCGAAGAAGTATGGAGGGTGGGGACTCTTAAACATTCGCATATTTACAAATGCTCTTCTCATAAAGTCATTATGGTGGGATCTAAAAAGCAATGGGATATGGTCTCATATCATAAACTGCAAATATATCATGGGAGATCCGATTATTTCATTATACCGGGGTTGTATTCTCCATGCAAAGTCGACATCTCAAATATGGAGGAGTTTCATTAAAATCATGCACTTCTTGGCTGAATGGTTAGTGTGACACTTTGGAAATGGCCAAAAAATTATTTTGGGGTTTGACAGGATTTTGGGAATTGAAGCTGGTTCCTTTATTGACCCACGATTAATACATAGAGTGGCTTATTGTGGGATTTTTTCCTTATCACAAATTATAATGTGTTGGAATCTTGAATCACCAATCTGGAAATCGGGGGATTAATTAGGCCTACATGGTAGGGATGAAAATGCTTGGCAAAAAAATTTGCATATGTTATAGGCTATGGCCATGAGCTTCCGTGGGGATGGGGATCAATTGATTTGGGATGGGAATATGTTGGGTGACAGCCTGCAAGTAAAGGATATATATCTCAACATAATTCGCCAACAGCTTCCGGACAACTCTCCCACTCCTTTCCGTCATGCATGGAGCTGGAATATTCCTCCCAAGATCTTATTGTTTGTTTGGCTATTGTGGAAAAGTAAAATATTGACATGGGACTGTCTCAAAAAAAGTGGTTCTCAGGGTCCTGGGAGGTTCCCTTTCTATCTTTCTCATGGGGAATCAGCCTCACACCTGTTCTTTTTCTTGTTTTTTACTCTCAATGTATGGTCTTTGTTTTCAAGTTTTATTTTGGATCCTAATTGGCAGCCCATTGATTGCATTAATACCATTCTGGTGTGGGGGACTACAATGGTAAATTTAAAACGTTGCCTTTTTTCTGTTCTGGGAGATATGGTGTGTGCAAAACCGTCTCATATTTGAGGGCAAGCCTGCTAACTTTTCTCTGATTCATGGTTCTCTAATGACTTGGTTGATTGGCCAAACTTCTCTCCAAGTGATCCCAAAGGACTTATCTTTGCGTACTCGGTCTCATCCAATTGCCATCTCGACGATATATTTTGATGGGGCACAACAAGATGGAATTTGTGGCTGCGAGGCTTGGATTAAGCTCATGGAGGCAGAAAGGTTTCATGTTTTCTGGAATGGAGGGCGAGGTTCAAATAACAAGTTAGATTTTATGGCCCTTTGGAGTGGGCTCATGTTTGCATGCAATCTAAATCTACCCTCTGTTCACGTGTATGGAGATTCTAAAATCATTATTGAAGGCATTTCTGGTGTATCTTGTCCACATATTCATGGTTTACAAGGGTGGATTGATCGAGTGAAATATATATTGTCCAAGTTTCGGGATTCATCTATGCATCACGTATATATAGAGAATAATTCATGTGCTAATGCTTTGTCCAAGAAAGGCCTTAATCTCCCTTTCGACAATATCCAAATTTCTCATCATAAGGATTCACAGTTGATTAGGACTTTTGATTTTTCATTCCCTTAGTATTTCTTGGGATCTTCTGCAAGTGAGCCTGCTAATCAAGCGAGCTGGGTTCTCCCCCTTTTTTTTCAGTTTTGGTTCTGTTCTATTTTGGCCTATTCCTTGTTTTTTTCGATGCTCAATGCAGTTTCTTTTGGATGGCTGATTTTTCTTTTTTGTTTTAATCTCATATCAGGAAGAAAGCTTCCTCATACATTCAATCCTTATTATGGCATGATTTCTTACATTAGGGATGATCTATTACTAATCGACCCTTCTGTTTTGGCTTTTGATATTATGATGTAGATGATGTAGATAATAACAATACCTTTCTATTTCTAATGCTTTAAGTAGACAATGTCTCTCTTTTATGATGATCTGCATTGTGCCTTCCTCCTATAGGAGGTATACACAAGATAGATGTATTCTGTAATCATGCTTTTATGTAGTTATGATTTGGCTACCTAACTGATGCCAGTCAATATGTAAAGACCATGTACTGTTTAGTAATATAAACAGTGTTTTTTTTGTTCTGGAAAAAAGCATTGATGCAGTTTGGCATTAATCTCTCGACTTGTCAAATAAAATCGATGAGATATCACGACCGATATCCCATGGAAAAATATCACAAATATTTTGATTACTAATATATATGGGCAAGCAGTCATCAAATTTCAAAGGTTGGTTTTAATTTTAAATAGAAAAACATATACTTATGTAGTCTTTTTATATTGAAAAGTTTAAAAATAATAATTTTAATTGAAAATAATATTTTATTTTACATTTTCATTTTTTATAATTATATTATTTTTATATTTTTATTTTATTTTTTATAATTAAAAAGTTTTGAAACTTATAATGTTTATAGTGTATATTTCACTTCTAATCAAATATAAAAACTTAAAGATAAGCGAATGTAGAAAAATAATTAAATAGAGATATTAAAAAGATTAATAGAACCATGATAATTTGGGTAACCAACCCAATCAACAATGTGAAGAATGAATCTATTGTATCAGACTCTTTCATGCAAATGACTTCAAAATCTCTGCTCATTAATTGAAGCTTTGATGTCTTTACCTTCTCCATTCCTTGATAGACTATCTGGAGGGTATCCCATGCATCCTTGGACTTCTTTGTTGTTGCAATTCTTGGAAATATGCTTTCATGCACTACTTGATAGAGATAGAAGAGGGATTTTGAGTCCTTCTTTCTATTACTCTTCAGCAAATCCTTCTCTACCTGTGTTAAGACATTAAATGCTTGTTCATCTACTAGTTCCTCAAAACCATCTTCAACTAGCTCCCATAAATCTTGAGATGCAAACAGGGCTCTCATTGTGATTGCCCAATAGTCATAGTTCTTCCCACTGAACTGTGGGAGTTGATTATTTCCCATACTCGTTCTTGTGCCGGCTCCTGCCACTGCTAGCCTTGCAGAACTATGCTATAAAACTTGACTGTGTTTCTTAAACAACTTTCTCACTGCTGGAGAGATAAAATCTGTCTCTAAAAGACTTCCCTTTTACAGCTCTCTGGACTGTAATCTTAAAACAAACAATAACTCTATTCTGATAAATACCCGACTTGCTGAACTTTCATACTACTGGACAAAAGCTTCAACAATCTTCTTCCTTCAGCTTCTTCAGCAACTGTTGAGAGCCTGGACTAGCTGGGATACCATGTTGGAATTTCTGATAATTACCTAACACACAGTGAGAAACAAAATATTCTCTATCAACACAGAGATAACAATAAAACAATGTTCACAAAGATGGAGCAAAACATTATTTCATTAAAAAAAACTGGATTGTTACAAATATTTCCCCTCAGAACTACTCTTCTGGATTTACAAACAAAAATGCCTTTTTGTTGGCCACTACACACACACAACGCCTTTACCTACCTCGCACACGCCTTCCGTTGTTTTAACATTAATCGCTCCTTGGTATACACAACATCGCTCTTCTCGCTTTTAAAGGCCACACCCTACATTACATAACAATATATATATATATATATATATATATATATATATATATATATATATTGTAAACATATATGTTTACAACATATATTATAATCCTAAGTTTAAGACTTAAATAAAACTATCGTCGCGATATATATAAATTAAAACATTAACCAAAGTTTTAACCCTTATAACATTATTTCACAAAATATTTCAATATCATGCGATGGGATTTATCGCATCGATTAGCCCGCTGGATGACTGTACACCAAAGTTGTGCAACGATGCGCTATTGGTTGGAGGCGAATGAGCTGGCGGAGGTGGGTCCTCCCTTATCACGCGATCGCAAAGATGAGGTGACATTGGCCTAAAATTATGCAAGAAGGCTTTGATTGGTCATGGTCTATGTGGTATGGTACCAAATTCTCATTAAGTGCTGGACATGGAGATGGTGACGCAAGCTTCAGAGTTTGCGATAATGCGTGATTGGCTGAGGGATATGCGACGTGGAACCTGGCGGGCTCCACATAAATGTCATGGACTATTTTAAATTCAAAAACTTGCGCAGAAATTAAAATGGTTGGTGGATGGTTTATGGTGAGTAGGTGTAGAGGGTTAAATGGCAAGGTTGCATGGTTTTAAACCACGATTCTGTGAATCGACAAAGGGCTACGACCTTTAAAATTAAAAATTGGTTTTGCAGGGGTATTTCAAACATAGAATTGAATACATGGTGGAGTGTCAATCAAAACAAGAAATCGCTGCTACTTTTGTCCTTCATTCTTCAAATCAAAAATTGATTTTTTTTTTTTCCTTTGTGCCACAGATTGGCAGTTGGGGTTATCTCCAACAATCTTGCCAAAAATTATATTATCAAATTCTAGTGAAAAGGACAAAAACATCTGTTAGTTACATTGAGCCATTGGAAAAGGTCATGTTTGAACAACTCAAAAGGCCTATTCATCTCAATAAACTGCAAATAAATCAATGACCTATAGCTATTGATTAACATAACACATGCCATACTAAGTGATTCACCATAGAAGGGGGAGAAAGCAAGGCGAAATTTGAATCTAAGTCATCCTCACTGTAGCCACTCCATATTGTTGTTAGACCACAACACAATAAACATATATATGTTACTCATTAGTCATGAAAGCCTAGTTTCTTGCAAACAATACCATTTACTTATACAAACATCTTACATTGGTTAGGGATAGAGAACAAAAACCATTCCCAGAACAAATTCCAACATCTAAAGGTATCTCAAAACTAGAAATGGTTTCCAAGTTTTACTACCCTAAAGACATGTCAAAATACTAAAATTCTCACTTCAATGTAGATCACACCTCTTTTAAATTATGTCACTGTCAATAATGGGATCTCAAAATTGATACAAATGGATAATTAACAAGCACTGCATAGTCTAATTACTAATAATATTGCATTTATTAAATATTTTTCTCTTAAAAATGCCATTATCTATAAAGATTACTTCGACATTGAGGTATATTACTACCAAACTATCTATTACACATTGAATTCTAAAAACCAGTATTTAGAGACCAAATCCAATTTCCACTAACAGACTTATTCTTATGAAGGCAAACAATAAAGAAGTGAAAATTATTAGAATCAAGGACTGAATGACTTTGTATTTAGCCATGTGAATAAGAAATTAGAATTGGTGTGCTTGTAAACCATTGGGCATTATATTAAGTAATAGCAGATTTTACCTATAAAATATCATCCGTTCAAGTTCATAGTTACTAAACCCAGACTTATTTGAATGCATTATGGAATTCATTTATGTTTTGGCCTCGAGCCTTCTAGAGTCAGTCATAACTAGAAGATAATGCTATTGGAACCGACAAATATTCAAATGGTAAAGCTAATACATTGTTGGATGTTGCATTGGATAATTAATCTTTCCATAGATTCAATAACCTTTTCTCTTCCAATGATAATTACACCATTTTAAACATATTGGATTGTTTAATTTTCTTATGCAAAACCATAATATTAATGCACTAGATAAATTGCCAAGTTCATATTCTGATTGAAATAGTATGGTAAAATTTAATTACATAATGAACTACTTTGAAAATTTATCATAAAAACATAAATCATATGTCTAAAATGAATTTTCATGCTCTATGCCATTGCAAGATCTAAAATCATGAACCCTTGTAAGCTCTTCTTCTTACTCCATTAAAGTTGAGTATGTTCAACACTAGCATTTTGAGTCTCCAAGCATAATTGTTTTTCTTCTTCATCACAATACTCTCTTAAGAGTCCAGGGCAGGACTAAGTCAAATGCATTTGCTTAAAAGGAAGCAAAGAATGAACTTAATAATGCACAAAGAATCAGTAAGGTTGTCAAGTTATAAGTTCATGATTCTGACTCAGTATAGTTCCAAGATTTGAAATATTTACTAACCAGTTCGAGAAATAAGAAATTGCATAAACATTAAAACCTAATAACTGTATGAAGATAGTGTTCAAGATCCAACTTATTTTTAAATGAGGATACCATGTAAAAATAAATAGAAGAAAAGTAACAATTTCATGGTTTAAAAAAAAATCATCTTCATCACATATGCCCTAAAGAATCAGAAGTTTGAGTCTTTCTTCAAATTATCCCAGTAGACTTTGTTATAACTTCTCAGCTTCTTCGGAGGTATCTTAGTTTGATTTTTCTTGGAAACATAGGAATGCATACTGACAAAATTGCATTTCAATTTAACCTGTGGTTCCTTTCAAATATAGAGGAAAGTTTAACTTGCAATCAAAGGGAATTTTCTTGGAAACATAGGAATGCATGCTGACAAAATTGGATTTCAATTTAACCTGCGGTTCCTTTCAAATATAGAGGAAAGTTTAACTTGAAATCAAAGGGAATGTATTCCTTTCCGTTTAAGTTGTGCAGAACAGATATTTTTTTTTTTCAGAAGATTGTGCAGAGCGGAGATTTTGCGCACTATTGTTCCATGATAAAGCATTATTTCTTTAATTGGCCCTTTTAAGTTTCCATTTTTTCCAATAATCTGAAAATATCTAAGTGCACCTTTCCCCAAAGAGGTCGATTCTAGTTTCCAATGTATTCCTTGACATTCAAGTTGTGCAGAGTAGAGATTTTGGGTACTGTTGTTCCATGATAAAGCATTGTTGCTTTAATTGGTTCTTTAAGTTTCCATTCTGATTCCAGTTTCCAATGTATTCCTTGATATTCAAGTTGTGCAGAGTAGAGATTTTGGGTAATGTTGTTCCATGATAAAGCATTGTTGCTTTAATTCGTCCTTTAAGTTTCTATTCTGAATAGTATTGGTGTTCTATGATAATGCATTGTTGTTTTAAGTTTGTTGTTTTGAGTTTCTATTTTGAGTAGTACTATTGTTCCATGATAAAGTCTGAATAGTATTAGTGTTTTATGATAAAGCATTGTTGTTCTAAGTTTTCATTTTAAGTAGTATCATTGTTTCATGATAATTACCAGCATAGATTCATCTTAGCTAAGGATCTAACATGAGCTTAGAGGGATCAAATTTCTTTAGGTGTAAACTTATTTTAGAGCTAAAAAATAATGTGTGATTTTTTAATTGTTTAAATTGTATTTTTTATTATTAATATACTTTTAAATATATGTCAATACTAATTAATATTAAAATATTTCACTCGGTTATCTATTCTATAAGACATTAAAATATTTTCTTTTAATTTTTTTATTTTATATATACATATTTATTTTATTTTTAGTTTAAGAGGGAAGAACATACTTACACATTGTCACACTTGCTGTAGATTGAGTCTATCCACTTAGAATTATATAAAATTATTTTATTTAACATAGACATCTAAATATTTTATTTATTACTAGAATAGTGGAAATGAAATATCAATGAGTTTAGTTAATTATTGTATTACACCATTTTTAATTGTTTATTTATATGGTTTTTTAATTTTTGTTTTGGTCAATATTAGTGAAAATTATTTATATTATTTTCTAAGAACGTGACATACTTACAAATGTCCGATTGTAGAATGAACCTATAGACTCAATAAATTTTGAATAGTATTGGTGTTCTATGATAAAACATTGTTGTTTTAAGTTTCCTTTTTGATAAAGCGTTATTGTTTAAAGTTTCCATTTTGAGTAGTACTATTGTTCCATGATAAATTATGAATAGCATTGGTGTTCTATAATAAAGCATTATTGTTTTAAGTTTCCATTTTGAGTAGTACTATTGTTCCATGATAAAGCATTGTTGTTTTAATTGACCCTTTAAGTTTCCATTTTTTTCAATAACCTGAAAATCTGATCGTTGTTTTAATTGGCCCTTTAAGTTTCCATTTTTTCCAATAACCTGAAAATCTCATCGTTGTTGATTCCGTAGTGTACTAGGATATATAATAATGCTACAATCACCTAATGAAACCGGATGCATGTTAACTACATGAAAGATGAAAGCTTGGAAAACCAATTCACTTGAAGTACTTCAAAAGAGGAAAGCTAGGACTGATTTGCTCACATATAGCGTGATAACACCTAGCTTAGAAAGCTCGATTGCTTGACTGAGAGGCAACTATTACTAGCTGTTACTTTCCAATAACCTGAAAATCTCATCGTTGTTTTAATTGGCCCTTTAAGTTTCCATTTTTTCCAATAATCTGAAAATATCTAAGAGGGCCTTGCTCCAAAGAGGGCAACATGGGTATGCTTTGGGGAATTGAAAAAAGGTCCTTCATCACTCAAGTTAATTTACATATCGACTTTCCAAGTGAGAAACTTGGAGTCTTTTTCACTGCCTGAGACTTTTTCTTGTTGACATTGAATGATTAATGAGCTTCAATATAACTGAAAGGAATGATAATCAGGCTTTATCATGTTACCTTTTGTATTGTAAAAAAAGATATAATATTTGTTTTTCCAAAAAAATGAAGCCTAATATATAGAGAAACAAATAGAACTAGATGTAGTTATCTTACTGGAAGAAAGGTTCTAGATGGTTCTATAAGAAAAAATTGGTCACAAATAAAATAGTGATGATCATGAAGGGAAAAGTATGAATATTGTTAGCACACGGGAGAAAAGTTCTTGAAACTGCCAGATAATTCCTCATCATGGGTAAAACAAAGATAAAAATATTATGTAACATTATTAGTTAATGAATAATTATCGTTCGGTAACTTCTTTAAAAAAGGTCATGTAAGAGACAAATACTCAGAAAAAGCATAGAATGGATACTAACTGGAGACCCACAGAGGCTTGAAAATGTAGCAAAGTTATGATATGTAAATAGGATAGGATTGTCTGGTAATGCAGTAGATGTTCAATGTTTCACAGTGACACTTCCTTTTCGTTCCCGGCATTCCTAGGGAATTAGGGGACTTCCATGATAAGTGCATCTTCAATCATTAATATAGCAACTGCGGAACATTTTCCATTGGTGAAAATAAGAGTTAAAATAATTAATATGGCATTCATGAATAACATATTTGACTCCAAAAACATGGAAGTTATCAGTTCGGGTCCACTTATTATTGGAATCTACTCTATCAGATGTTGGAGGATACTAAAATATATGATCTGTGTACCCAAATTACATTACAATGTTTAGAGATGTGTTTTGTTTACCATTCCTACATATATTCATCTTCATACTAATGGAATGATAATTGTAAATATTATTCGTATTTTACAACTTGTTTCTATGTAAAGTTTTATAATTTTCTAAATTTTGCACAAACATGACTTTAATAGACATTTCAAGCCAAGACAATTACTTAATTACTGTAACACCCTCTTTCCACATCTACCCAAGTAACCGACCAACCTGGGTAAACATGCGACGAGAGGCTAGTTGTATGAGATTCAACCTCCTAGATGACTTTAAGGAAGTGGAATTGACGGAAGCAAGATAAATAGACCTTACATTGCATCATTAACATCCTCGGGAGGTAACCTAAACTTCTCGAACCTTGTTCCCTGAGGGGGAACTGATTTTTAACCCTTATGAGCCTTGACCACGGGCATATAAGGGAAAGGGAGTGGCTAGAAATCTATAAGCATGGGTTTGCCTTAGCAAGGTAGCAGCTAGGCCCCCAAACAATCAATTCTATGCCTGTAGCTCCGATATTTGTGCCACATTTTTATCCCTTGAGCCCATGTCATTGCCAAAAAATTCTTGTAACTTCACGAGAGGATAAATAAAATTTAAACAAAGACATGGAAGAAATCACATCATAAGGAACTCATCCAGACCCATCCCACCATGATAGGAATTTCGTCAAACATGTCACAAACATAACATCTACATGTGTAAACAATAGATTTAAACATAGGTGACACATAATTATCTGAGAATTTCTAAGAGGCAATTCTCCCTTACATCATAAGCTACAATAAAATATATTTGACCATAGATATATTATGTATTCATTTATAGGCAAAAACATATATAGATCCATACATCATCACTGATAAAATACAATATTATAGCAACATAATAGCAACAGAAATACCATGGATATAACATCAATGAAATTCAAAAAATAACTAGTACATTTTCTACCAAATACCAAAGGAACGAGCTCTTCATTTTTGAATGATCAGAGATGGGACTCCCAAATTCCACCTGACCATAGATTGACTGAGCCAAATATTACTTCAGCCAATCACCCTCGTGCCATATTCCAAGCATGAATGTGGGACTCAAACTGGAAGAACCAACCAGGGCATCCCAAGGTAAAACCACCTCACCCTCATCAAATGGGAATCAGGCTTTACCATGATCTAGTCTGGATCACTAGGCCAACACAAGCATGGATATCAGTGGATTCTCTCTGCTAACACCATGAGGAATTTTCCTATCTCCTAGTCTTTCAGGCTTTATGGCAACCCATAGTTTGAATCGGGGGTTAGTAGGCTCTAAACCGAGACATACTCTCCAGGCTTTACTGCAATCCCAAACTCGGGATTCCTAGACCTAAATGGAGAGGAAACCACCTCTAGGATTTATCGTATATCCCGACATACACCAGTCAAGGATTGCTAGGAAACACAATCTTGGATTTACCACAGCCCATAGTTTGGCTCATGGGTTACTAGGCCAGTGGCTTTACCATGATCCACAATTCGATTCAGGGACCACTATACCATGTGTTATATTAATTCAAAGATCCACCCCACTAAGGTTCGAATCCATCCGGAAATCCATCTAAACCAAAACATGATCACTCCACAACATCATGGATATTCAGAAATGGCAAGGCTAGGCAAGGCTGAAAACACTGTCACACCTAGAGAAAAAACCCATGACAAGGCAACAAAGAACCACATGCAATATCATGCATGCCAAATCTAGAAAGGAAAATACACATGCAAATCGATACCTGCCAAGAATCCTGTTGTACCTATTTGATTCCTGCTCCTCCTTTCTTGCTTCCTCCTTATTCCTGCTTTCTTGCCTTTCTTGCTCAAATGTGAAAGTGCTCCAATATACTCTGTGTCCAAGAGTGAGAGAGAGAGAGAGAGAGTCAGAATAATGAGATAGCTCCAAAAACTAAACTGACAAAAGGTACCAACTCATCCTCAGAAGCTTTTTTATAGAAGAGGATTCTATTTTCTTTAGTTTCCATTATTTTCCTTCATTTTCCTCCTAAAATGCAACCTGTGACCTTTCATCTCCCTTTTATCCTAATTTCCATTATTTTCATAAATAAATGTGCCAAAAATACTTTTTTCCTCTTTAATGCCTTAGCCATAGCCTTTTCCAATTTCCTTAGCCATAATAAACCATGTGAACAACCGCACTAGGATTTTTTTCCCAACATTTAGCTTGGAATAAGTGTCCCATCAACCGTGGTTACTATTTTTAACTTAAATATTCCATGGAATTTTTCACCAGGGTTGTTACAGAACCCTCCTCCTTGGGGGACATCTTCCTCGATGTTCAACCAGACATATACCTCAACAAAACCACTGAAAAACAACCGTACTTTCCATGGAGCTTTATAACATAGCTCGTTGTAGTATTTACAATGATCACCCTGCTGAAAAGAAAACCAACATGACAAATCAAATTACATGACACTATACTGCTTATTAGATCTTTATAGCATAGCTCTGGTGGTATTTACATCCATATACATAAGTACATACATCCAACCATCACATCAAAACAATACCAAACATATGCTAAATAAAAACCAACATCACACCAAAACTACTTTGCCTCTTCCGGAAAGCAAGGAAGGATACATGGCCCACATCTGATTCACCATCTCCCATGTAGCTTCATCAGGTCCAAAGTGATTCCATTTCACTTTAACTTTCTCTATTGCTCGGTTCCAAAGCATGAGCACCCATTTCTGCAATATATACCGAGGATCTGGCAGGAGTCACCATCTAATACCACCTGCAATACAAACCAGTCAATCACATGATCATCATCCTTAACATAATTTTTAAGCAACGATATATGAAAAACATCATGTAATTTCGATATGGGAGGAAGTGCAAGTCAATAGGCTATTGGCCCAATCCTCTCAATGATCTTGAAGGGTCCACAAAACGTTGGTGCTATCTTGGCACATGATCCAATCCGCAAGGAGCTCTTCTTGGGCTTGATCCGCAAGTACATCTGATACCCAACCTGAAACTCCTTGAACAACCTATTCCTATCTGTATAACTCTTTTTCCTACCCTGTGTTGCCTTCAAGTTCTTCTTGATCACCTGCATTTCTTGTTCCATTTCTGCTAACATCTTTGGTCCAATGAATACCCTGTTAACCAGATCACTCCAACTGATGGGAGTGTTGCAACTGCGCCCATACATAGCCTCAAATGGACTCATCCTCAATGACTCATGATACCCGATGTTGTAGGCGAACTCTACTAGTGGAAGGTATTCTTCCCACTTACGCTGCTGATGCATCACATACATCCTCAACATGTCCTCTAGTATCTTGTTGACCCTCTCAATTTGTCCATCTGTCTACGGATGATAAGTTGTTTTGAAGGCCAACTCAGTGCCCAAACCTGCAAACAACTCATTCCAAAACTTGGAAGTGAATTTTTCATCCTTGTCAGACACAATCTTCTTTGGAACACCATGTAATCTGACTATGTCTCAGATAAACACCTGTGCTACATCACTAGCTAAGTATGTAGTCTTCACTGGTATAAAATGTGCAACATTTGTTAACCTGTTGACAACAACCATGATGGAATCATTTTGTCTAACCATCTTAGGAAAACTTGTGATGAAATCCATGAAAATGACCTACCATTTCCACTCTGGAATCAAAATCGGTTGTCGCATTCCACTTGGATGTTTACACTCGGTCTTAACCATCTGACAATACAAACATTTGGCTACAAACTTTGCCACATCCCTCTTTATATCTGTCTAATAATAGAATCTCTTCACTGCAGTCAAAGTCTTCTGGTAGCCTGGGTGACCCGAATATGGTTTTGCATGAAACTCTCTCAAGATCACCTTCTTGAGCTTACTACTATCTAGTACATATATCTTGTCTCTAAATCTAACCAATCCACCGGTTGTGAAATGGTAATACAAATCTTGTACATGTGTACTTATACTTGTACCACCTGCACACATACTTGCACTTGTGCCAACACCTATCCATGTACCTGTACCTGTACTCTGTTGGAACCTGTGCACAATCTCCATACACCTGTGATCCTGCTGACCTGCCTACAAGACCCTATCCTGTAAATCTGTCCCACAGGAGCTCATCGCTGCTAAGTGATTTACCTGTACTCATTTGCTAAGTGCATATATGACTTGGTTCTCCATTCCTTTAATGTACCTAATCTCAAAGTCAAACTCACTTATCGTAGCCAACCATCTAGCCTGCATGGCATTCAAATTCAGTTGGTCAGACAAGTACCTCAATCTAATGTGGTCACACATCCATACAAACCGCCTGCCAAGGAGATAGTGCATCCACATCTTTAGTGCATGAATGATCGCTTCTAGCTCAATATCATGTGTTGGGTAGTTCTGCTCATATTCATTTAGCTTCCGTGACTCATAGCATACCACTTGTCCATCGTGCATAAGGACTCCTCCAAGTCCTCTCTTGCAAGCATCTATGCACACTATAAGTTCCTTGTCTGTATCATCTATCTTAAACACTGGAGCATGTGTCAACAACTGCTTGAGCTACTCAAAACTAGCCTCACACTCCTCTGTCCAATCAAACTTCTTACCTTTCCTCTGCAGTAATGTAATAGGATAAGCAATTTGTGAGAAATGCTTGATGAATCTTCGATAGTAACCTACCAATCCCATGAATGATCTCACATCATCTACATTCTGAAGATTTACCCACTCTTTTAGCACTCTGTAATTTCCTAAGTTTATGAAAGAAATTCCAGAGGTAATCACAGAACCACTTTGGACATTGGGATCTAGCCTTGTCAGCTCAAGAGAGGGATCTTTTTGTCAGATTTAGATTTGTTGATTTTTTAAAATTTTTAGGCTAGCTGTGAGGTTTAGAGTTTGATTTTTGACTTGTTTTGGTTCAAACAACATTGGAAATCCATTGGGCAATGGAGTTAGTAAATTTTCAGTTGATTAATGACAACAATGATAGATAAATTTATCAAGGCAAGGTAGGCAGACTTGTTGGATCTAAAAAGTTTTATGATAGGGTAAAGAAGTAAAGATTAAGAATCCATTAAACATAGAGCAGTTAAGAATTCTATTGTTTAATTTTAGTGGAAAACATAAATTTTGTTCAATAAGCTAGAATTGAGTGTATTAAAAAAATATCAAATTCTTATTTTTCTTAGAACAAAAAAATATAGAACAAACATGTGAATTAACAGAGAATGAAACACATTAAAAAAAGAAGCGTAACATCATCAACAAACTTGACACAAGAATCCTGAGAAGCTTTCTGTACTTTTGAAGTTTGTCCACTTGAGCTCAATGAACAACTTTACATTCAACAATAGATTTCTTCATACAAATCCCAACACTAATACTTTGAATTTGGAAGTATTTATAAAAAACTTAACAAAAAATATCTTGAGTGAAAATCTCAAGATTTTTACAAAATATCAAAAACTTTTTACAAAAATAGAACAAGAAAATAGGCAATTTGAAATTGATGTGGCTGTTGGTTTTATTCTTTAGGCTGACTGTTGATGAATGGACTTAAAAATTTGTTGTGTTGTTTGCCTTGCCGTTGAAGATGAAAATTGTTTTACTCTAGAAATTCACACATCTTCGCCCCTATGTCTTCTCTTGGGATAGAAAATTTTATTAAATTTCTATATGTCTCATCCACATCCATGTATTTGTGGAAGGTAGGTTTGATGATGAACAAGTGTCTAATTTCATGATTGATAAACAAGTCAAATTCTATGGCTTCCATGAATGCCTTCCCTGTGATATTTCCTTTAGACCTGCAAATCTTGATTTATCTTAGGCAATAGTGCATACCTTCTCCTGATAATATTTCAAGCTAATTAGCGTGTCTCTTCTGTCAACCAATCCTAGCAGCCCTTTTTTGTTTAGCACATGCACCTTCTTATGGAATCTTTGAATGCTAGATTCCATATTTCAGCATTTATTCTCTAGTTGCAGCATTAGGTTCCGTCAAGTAGGTTGCCATCATCTTCATCAAGTGGGTTGCCATCAAGGACAACATTCTGCATCATATTGCCAACAAAGATAGTAAGAAACCACATGTAATACCATGCATGCCAAATTTAGCAAGGAAATCATACATGAAAATCAAGACCTGCAAAGAATGTCGATGTAGCTGCCTCATCCTTCTTTTCCCTTCTTGATATTTTCCTTCTTGCTCCAAATCTCCAAGTATGCCACACCCACCAAGAGTGCTCCAAGAATACTCTAAGTGTCCAAGATTATAAGAGAGAGAGAGAATAATGAGAGCTACAAAACTGAACTGACAAAAGGTACCAATTGATCCTCAAAATCATTTTTATAGATGAGGCCTCTATTTTCTTAATTTTCCATTATTTTCCTTCATTTTCCTCCTCACATGCAACCTGTGACCTTTCATCTCCCTTTTCTCCTAATTTCCATTATTTTCATAAATAAATGTGCCAAATATGTCATTTTTCCTTCCCAAATCCTTTTCCTTTTCCCTAGGATTTTTTTCCCGACATTCAGCTTGGAATAATTGTCCCATCAACCATAGTTATTATTTTAATCTTTATTACATGGAATTTTCACCAGGGCTGTTACAGAACCCTCCCCCTTGGGGGACACCATCCTCGGTGTTCAACCACACATATACCTCAACAAAACCGCTATAAAGAAACCATACTTCCCATGGAGCTTTATAACATAGCTCGTTGCAGTATTTACAATGATCACCCTGCTGAAAAGCAAACCAACATGACATCATAAAAACATGACACCATGCCACTTATTGTAGCTTTATAACATAGCTCATGGAAGTATTTACATCCATATACATGTATACATGTACCCGAACATCATATCAAAACATATGCCAAACCAAAACCAACATCACACCAAAACTGCTTTGCCTCAACCGAAAAACAAGCATACATGGCCCGAATCTGATATGCCATCTCCCATGTACATTCATTAGGCCCAAAGTGATTCCATTGCACTTTAACTTTCTCTATTGCTCGATTCCGGAGCATTAGCACCTTTTTCTTCAATATACATTAAGGCTCCCACGAGAGTTATCCATCTGGTTCCACTTGCAATATAGACCAGTCAATCACATGATCAGCATATTTAGCATACTTTTTAAGAAATGATAGATGAAAAAAATCATGGATTTTCACTCTGGAAGGAAGTGCAATTCAATATGCCACTAGTATGATCCTCTCAGTGATCCTGAAGGGTCTACAAAACTATGGTGCCAACTTGGCACGTGATCCAATCCACAAGGATATCTTCTTGGGCTTGATATGCAAGTACACATGATCCCCAACCTAGAACTCCTTGAAAAACTTGTTCCTATCTGCATAACTCTTCTGCCTATCTTGTGTTGCCTTCAAGTTCTTCTTAATCACATGCATTTCTTATTCCATCTCTGCCAACATCTTTGGTCCAATCAGTACCCTGTTAACCGGATCACTCCAACTGATGGGAGTGTTGCAACTCCAACCATACATAGCCTCAAATGGACTTATCCTTAATGAATCGTGGTACTCATTTTTGTAGGAAAACTCTACTAGTGGAAGGTATTCCTCCCACTTGTGTTGCTAATGCATCACATACATCCTCAACATATCCTATAATATTATTTTGACCTTCTCAGTCTATCCATCTATTTGCGGATGATAAGATGCGTTGAAGGCCAACTCCATGCCCAAACCTGCAAAAAAATCCTTCCAAAACTTGGACACAATATTCGTCGGAACACCATGAAATCTGACTATGTCTCTGATAAACACCTATGCTACATCACTAGATGAGTATGCAATCTTCACCAATGTGAAATGTGAAACCTTTGTTAAATTGTCCACAACAACTATAATGGAATCATGTTTTCTAGCTGTATTAGGAAAACCTATGATGAATTCCATGGAAATGACCTCCCATTTCCACTCTGGAAACGCAATCGTTTACAGCAATCCACCTGGGTGTTTACATTATGCCTTAACCATATGACAATCCAAACATCTTGCTACAAACTCTTCCACATCCCTATTTAGATTCAGCCAATAGTAGAATCTCTTCACTGCAGTCAAAGTCTTCTAGTAGCTTGGGTGACCCGAATATGGTTTCGCATGAAACTCCCTCAAGATCACCTTCTTGAGCTCACTATTGTCTGATACATATATCATTTTTCGAAATCTAACCAACCCATCTGTTGTGAGATAGTAATCAAAATCTGGTACACCTGCAACTGCACCTGTACTTGTACCTGCACCTACACATGCACTGCCACCTATACTTGTACCTGTACTACCCCATGTACATGTACCTGTACCAAGACCTGTACCTAAAACAACAATTGTGCATGCACCTATGCCAACACCTGCACCTATAATCTATTGTAACCTGTGCACAATCTCCATACACCTGTGATCCAGCTGACCTGCTTGCAATATCCTATCATGTAAGTATGTCCCATAGGAGCTCATAGCCATTATGTGATTTACATATACCTTCCTGCTAAGAGCATCTGCAGCCATGTTCTCCTTTCCCTTGATGTACCTGATCTCAAAGTCAAACTCACTGACCGTATCCAACCATATAGCCTGCCTATAATATTCGGTTGGTCAAACAAGTACCTCAACCTGATCTGATCACTCATAAGTACAAACCGACTGCCCAGAAAATAGTGCCTCCACATATTCATTGCATTAATGATCACTTCTAACTCAAGATCATGTGTCAAGTAGTTCTGCTCATGTTCATTTAGCTTCCATGACTCATATCATACCACCTTTCCATCCTGCATAAGGACTCCACCAAGTCCTCTCTTGCAAGCATTTGTACACACTACAAACTCCTTGTTTGGATCTTCAATCTTTAACACTGGAGCATGTGTAACAACTTCTTAAGTTGCTCAAAACTAGCCTCACACTCCTATGTCCATTAAAATTGCTTACCTTTCCTCTACAATTATGTAATAGGAGAAGGAATCTGTGAGGATTTCCTGATGAACCTCTTGTAGTAGCTTGCCAATCCCATGAATGAGCTCACCTCATGTACATTTTTAGGAGCTACCCACTTTGTGATGGCCCTTATCTTCTCTGGATCTACTTCAATTCCCTCCTTGGAGACAACATGTCCCAAGTAGTGTACCTTCGTCTGAAAGAAACTGCATTTGTTGAGCTTGGCATACAACAGGTGCTCTCTTAAAAACCTCAACACTACTTCCAAATTCTTTGCATGCTCTTCCTCATTTTTAGAATACACCAATATGTCATCAATAAACATAACCACAAACTCATCTAAATAAGGATGCAACACATTGTTCATCAAGCACATAATGTGTCTGGGGCATTATTCAAATTGAATGGAACTACAACAAACTCATTATGCCCGTATCTAGTCCTAAATGTGGTCTTGTAGATGTCCTCCTCTTTAATTCATACCTAATTATAGCCCGATCTCAAGTCGATCTTAGAGAACATTGTTGCTCCCTTTATTTGGTCAAATAAATCATCAATCCTTGGTAGTGTGACATCCTTCTTATTCACGAACAACATTGGTTCACCCCATGGTGATACACTTGCCTTGATGTACCCTTTGTCAAACATTTCCTTCAACTTCAACTTTAACTCTACTATCTCTAGCGTACTCATAATGTAAGTTGAGTTTGATGTTGGAGCTGCCCCTAGCACCAACTCAATGTAAAATTATACCTCTCCATGTGGTGGAAACTCTAAAATATTTGTTGGAAATACATCTTGAAACTACTGCATAAATGGATACATGTTCAACACATATGCATCCTCAACTTCTTTACCTTAATCACTATAGATATGAACTGCAAATAGCACACATCCTTTACTGCGACTATGCTTGGGCTACATAGTTCTAAGCATCCTAACTTATGTGGCTCTCTTTATTCCTTGTAGTAATCTTGGTTCCCCATTGTCATCCAAGCATTCAATATCTTTGTCATAGCAATCTACCTTTGTCATGTGAAGATATAACCAATCCATACCCAATATCATATTGTAGGAACCCAATCTCAATATGTTCAAGTGTGTTGTTGTAGGCATACTGTTTAACTCAAATGTACAAGCTCTTGCTCAATGGTGAACTCTTTTCTTTGTACCTGTGGCCAACTGCACTAACCAATATTATGCATGCATTTCCTTATTCAAACCACACTTATCCACCAAGTCAAAACTAACATAGTTATAATTAGATCTAGGGTCATTCAAAATATAAATAACTTGATCACAAAGCTTACCGTCCATATTAATGATAGAAGCGTGGTGATCCGACTCATTATTGTCCACTGTTGCATAAATGCAAGGAATGTTCTTCCCAACATCCCCAACAGCTTGTGCCTCTTGTGAAGTATATATCTGAGGCCTACCACCCTGATTCTCTGGAAAATATCTCTTAATATGTTCCTTATCGCATTTACAACATTCCATTCGCCTCGTACCATTACCCCCATACTAATGTTGTGATCTATAATTTTGTTGTGGCCTATGTCCCTATCCACCTACATTAAACTTATTTTGTGGTGCCACATTTTCCTTCTCTTATGCATTATGAGGCCTTGCTCTCTTAGCTTGTCATTTACCTTTACCCTTCCCTTTCTATCCTTGCTGAGACTCATTCTTGTGTTTTGAATGTTCATAGAAATGTTTCAAGTTCCCAATGACTTCCTCAAGTGTATGAGGCTCATCATACTCAATCTAATCTTTAAATGTTAATGGAAAACCACTGAAAAATCATTAAACTTTAGCCTTCTCATCGGTAAGATATGGCACATACCTCAATAGCTCCAGGAACTTCATCGTGTACTCTTCATCTATCATAGATCCCATTCTCATCTCATATAATTCTTTGGACTTGTTGTCGTAATACCTCTCTGACAACTATTTCTTCCTAAAAAGCCTCTTGAACTCATGCTAGCTCAAGTCATCTATCTTGATGTGCCTAACCTACTTCACATATTCCCACCAAATGTCTGCCTTACCTCTCAAATTGAAGATAGAAATCCTGGATTTCATGTTATTTGAGTACTCATGAAACTCAAAGAAATTTTTCATCCCAAGTATCCAAGCTTCTGCCTCTTATGGTTTCTTCAAGTCTCCATAAAAAGTAGGTGGCTTGGATTTCTTAAATTCATCTGGAAAATACCCCCTTCCATTCCTTATATAAGGATGATACCGATGAAGATCATGATGTCTATCTGACCCAGAACTGGAATGATACCTGTACTCATCACCCCACCTCTCTGGAGTGTCCAACAACATGTCATGTCTCACTGTATATGCTCTATCTAACCTATGTATACCAGAAGACCTACTACCATATGCCCCATTGGTTCTATCCTCATGTCCATAACTAATACATAGTGGCCCTTATATCTACAAATATGACAAGCTCTCAAGAAGTATTGCATTCATCTCTTCTTGTTTTTCCTGTGCCTGTATGATCTTTTCATTGTCTTCCTTACAACTCCTTATTTCTTCCCTTAGACTTCTCAATGTATCTTCCAAATCAGAAGAATGCCCACCATGCTGCTCATATGACTCACGAGGGGAGTCATTGTAGTCTACCATCTTTCTATCCATTTTGATCTTTCTCCTACAAGGTATAATATGTCAGTTAAACCAAATAACAATAAACAAACGCACCTTAGTGTAATTTGTGGAGGATACTTCCGGCAAGATCAATCAATCAATGTAATACACATATAGATATAATCAATATAGCATATGAACATGATAATGTCTAGGAATTCAAAAATATAAATGTCATTCCAGTTGGGGTCCAGTCATGCATACATGGCCATACCAAATGCACACCAATGAAAACTTGACCATACACAATCACAAACATGAACCATACATGAAGATAAGCAACATGTAACCCAGCATTATTGACCACTGCATACTCATCATATAACTCTACACGTGCAAGCATACACATATAATACACAAGAATGACCCATATATCACCTATCATAAATGAGAAATGCACATACAATATGTAAACAAGAGTGCACACACAATACATGAACAAGAACAACACATCGTCACTCAAACATTCATAACAGAATGTTGACAATAACATCATCAACACTTCCATGGTGACACCACTTCCACCATGGACAACACAACACGGATGCAGCAACCACATACAACATAGATATGAAAACACATAAGAAATCAACATAACGCATGATCAACACACTACACATCAAGTCTGAAAGTTGAACCATGTTCTGATACCACCCTGTAACACTGTTTTCCCACATCTACCCAAGTAACTTGCTAATTGGGATAAACATGTGACAAGAGGTTACTAATATGAGATTTTACCTCCTATATGACCTTAAGGAAGTGGAACCGGTGGAAACATAAGAAACACACACTACACAGCATCAATGACCCCTCCAGGAGGTAAATCACCCTCCTAGACCCCTGGAACTTGATGGTGGACTAATTTTTGACCCATCTGAGGCTTAGTCGTAGGCATGTAAGGGCAAGGGAGTAGTTATTGACCCTTAGTCTTTGGATTTCCTTATTAAGGTAACGGATATGGCACCAAAAGTTTAGTTATGTGCCTGCAACTCTAAAATTTGTGCCACATTCTCATCCCCTGAGCCATGTCACTTCCCAAAACTTCATGTAACTTTAGGAGAGGGTAAATATCATTAAAAATATATATATGTGGAAGTAATCACATCAACCATAACTCATCCAACCCCACCCATCCATGACAAGAATTTTGTCAAACATGTCACAAACATTGCATCTACACTGGTAAACAACAGAAATGAACATAGGGGTCTAATACTTATCTGAGAATTTCTAAGAATAATTGCTCCAATATATCATAAGTTTCAATACAATCTATTTTACCATAGATACATTGTATATTCATTTCCAGGAAAAAACATCAATAGAGCCATACATCATCAATGATAAAATACATGCTTATAACCAGCATAATAAAAACAAAATTACCATGGATATAACATCAATTAAATCCACATAATAACCAATACATTTGCATACCAAATACCAATGGAATGAGTTCTTCATTACTAAAAGAAAAAACAACAAGATATGGGACTTTGTAATATCCCCAAATTGGGATTGCTAGCAAGACATGCCTGAAAAACGCAAACGCATTTTTCAGGAATGTGTGCTATAGAAAAAAAATTTAGCCCTTGGATCCCTTAGATATGATAATCTAAGACCCAAATCCAAGAGGAAATCAAAAACCAAGCAAACTAGGTGAGGTAAACAAGCCTCTCACACCTAGAATGGCTAGAAAATTCCCAATAATGGGACTGCAGCAATATGTATACAAAATGTTGGAGAAGTAGCAAGATATTCACTCATGAAATGTGTCGCGAAACACATTATCATCATTTGGTGTTACAGAAACAACTTATTACACCTTCTATGACCCCAAAAGTTAGGGAAATGCAGCAGAATGAGCCTTAAAAAAGTTATTCCCAAATATTTGCGTAATAAAGAGAGAAATAACGTTGAGATCCCTTAGATTATACAATATGGGACTCACACCCAGAAAATAATCAGAAACAAATCTGTTTTACTAAGTTAAACAGATCTCCTGGTCCCGATATGGCTCAAAAAGGCTCAAATCCCATGACTTAACTCAACAGAAAGCTACTGAAGCATACACAGCATGATTTTTTTAGGGTTTCAAATGTAATTTGATGAAAAATCAGATCTTTAGTTTATTATATCAAAACATGGAGGAAAATGGAGATGTAGCTTTTTTTATACATCAAAGAGATAACACGGCAAGGGTTTCATGAGAGCACAAGTACATAATAGCAGATTTGCAGATCTAGATCTGGAAAACACAGTTACACTGTAGCTCTGAATACATATGGCTGAAATATACAAGAAATAGAAGAAGGATGCTTTACAAAGCCTTCCGGGAGAAGGGTTGGCCCTTCCTCCAAGGAATAAACTCACAAACAAGGGCTTAACCCCTGCTACTGCAACACTGAATAAAATGATGTAGTTTCTGTCAGTGACTATGTTGTACAAGGTGGATAATTATTTGGCAACATGCCAATATGTACAATATTCTCAAAAACCTTCTTTACAGATCTTGCAAACAAAGGGAATCTCCCTCCTCTGAAAGATAAGCTCAGAAAGTGGTGTTGGGGACTTTCCACCGCAACACCCTGCAACACAGCACTATACTCTGCAGAAATAATATTGTGGCTGAAGGAGGATTCTTGGCCTCAAGCCTGAATGTGGAAAACTGAAGTACAATACTCCTTCAAGAGGCCTCTCAAGAAAGGAGAAGGATTCCTAAACAGGAGATCCTTGTGATAAATAGCACTGCAGCTCTGCTAAACAGCAAGAAAATGCCAAATAGTCTAAGCAGACCAAAATGAATAATATCCAAGCTAACCCCAAATGTTTTCCATCCTCTTCCTTATAAAATTTGTGAGCCTCCTCACCTTGGGTCCCACCCATTAGGGTTTCCAACTCCACATGAGCAATCTCCCTCCAAAATTACGTTGTACCTTCATCAAGGCCACTCCTCCATACTGCGTTGTTTGATTTGGTCAAGGTTGACCTCTTCAACATGCTTCATCCCTGTTCACACCTAAGTACCTTCAATCCATCTTCCATATGTCTATCTAAGCTGATCCTTATTCACATTGATCTATTTCATATGTCATTCCATTCCTCTTCATGCATGATGGTGATTTAGTCAAACTTGACTTTTTCCACATGCAAAAGTCCTTGTTCACACATGAGGGTGTGAAATTCAGCTACTAGAATGATCCCCTTTCACACCAAGAGGGTTTTTATGTGATATTATTTAAGTATGGGTCTCCTCCCCCATTTATTCATCTACTAAGTGAAAAAATAAAAATTTAATATTCCCCTTAGCTACTTGCTAAAGTAGGAATATTATAGTCCTCCCATCCCAAATGTTGCTTGTCCTCAAGCAACTGTAAGGATAGAACTAGAAAGCTTCCTCCCAAGGCATGGAGTCTGAAGTGTGTTTGGGAACTATCATTCCCATGTATAACCTCCACCCCCAAGCTATCATCCATACAAGATGAGTCATTCTCCAACATGGCAACTCATGAAATATCTCCTCTGCCTTAGGCTTCTACAAAGAAGGTGGGCTGAATAGCTACACATGATAGGCAAGATGGCCTACCCCACACTGTCTTCCTCTCCACTCATGGCAAGTGTAGAGTACATACTGATCTTGGGCTGCAAATAAGTTTCCCTCAAGTGGCAAAAAGAAGATTAGATCTCCAAAGATCCTCTCTCCCATGACATGAATCATGCTGGCCCAAACCATCCCATCCAAAATTAATGGCACATCATCACCATTTGGCATCCAAATCAGAAAAATGTTGAATTTCACATGATACCAATGGTTTATCAAGTGGATACAATGCAGTCTTCCCAACTGCTACTTGAGAACATCATGTGGCAAGTTGTTTCTCAATGAATTACTAGCTGCACAAGTTTGCTCATCTATTATGTGGTAGTAATCAGCAATATGTATCAGCTGAGCATAATCAAAACAATTACATACTTGCCCAAAGTTATGAAGAGATGGGTTATCACCATTACAATGATTGGTCCTCAAGTGACCATGTAACCCAAGTAATCTTGCTCTCATGTGGAGCAATGCACTGTCCATAGATGGTGAGAAGATACAAACACTTAACGGAACAATTAGTAAGTACAGAAATGTATCTCTTACCATGCATAATGAGTAAATTGAAAGTGAGGTCCATGGATGAGTCCTCCCATGAGAGTCTCCTCATGAAAATCTGCAAAAGGGAAGGATGCATATTCCCCTTGGAACACTCCATCAAAAGATACTTACTCCCAAGTGACAGCGTTGTTGGCCTTAGTGTTAAGGCTCTTGTCACTCCATGACTTCTCCCTTTGACATTCCACATGCCAAAGCCATCCACCAATATGCTGCTATGTGAGAAGCTCTTCCTCCTATGTAGAAGCCTCTCCTTGTCCTCCAATGCTGAAGGGTAGCCTCTTTGCACCTTGAATGTGCCATACATCCCTCCTGAAATATCATGATAAATATGGAGGAATTTCATCCCATACTCTCCCAATAGTAACCACAGCAACAAGGACTCTTGTTGCCTTCTCACATTATCAAAATGCAAATCATGGAACAATAATACAATGATGGACATGTGAGATGTCTCATCAACAGAGTACAAACCAACTCCCTTATACATCATGTGGGAGTTATCCTTCCTCCCAAAACAAGGTACATACATGAAATACATCTCAAACATAAATACATGTGAGTACATGAGATATACCTCAAACAAAGGAAAATACATGGACATAAGATTTGATATATGATGTCCAAACTCTCTTCTCAATAGCCACAACAGCCATGCCTTCTTCTTATGCATCCTATCATTGAGACTTAAGGCATGAGATAGGAAAGTAGGAATTTTTGGGTAGTGGCCATATTCCCCCAAAAGAAACCAGCGCAACCATGCTTCTTGCTGGCCTGTATCATAGATCTGCAAGGGGTTTGGAAACCTCTTGCTCCATACTTCCATCCACTCATCCCAATGTGAATGATGGATCTCATTCTGCAAATACTTGGTACCCTCCCATGGTAGGACACCAACCTCTTCCAATATTTGAAGATCTTTTCACTTCATGAAATGTTGAAGTGCACCTCCAATGGGATCTCTTGATGAGACCTCCTCCCCATGCATGGCCTTCCAAAACCAATGAGGTCTTGGATCTGCTGCAAGTAGAAGTCTCTCTTTGAGCTGTGGCAGGCTCATTGAGAGAGTGTCATCTAAAGAGGAAAAAAATTTTCTCATCTCAAGATGTCTACCCTTTGACATCTCTTTCTCCATGGCTTCCTGAATGAAATTATTATCTAAATGTTCCCATGAGGAATGGGTCCTCCTTTCTTCACTACAGCTCTTGGACAACGCAGTGCAATCTTGCTGCTCTAAATTAGCAGTAAGTGATGATCTTGGGTCATACAATAGCAGATTTCCACAATCTTCTGAAATATTTGTTGCAATAATAGAAAGTGGAAATTCAATCATACCTTTATGGGCCTTGGGAACACCTTGCATGGCTGCAAGAGTTCTTCCTTCCATTGTGTTGGCTCCCTCAACTGCTGATGTTGAAGGTTGCTCCTACAAGGTTGTGATAGCGCTGATATAAGTATTCTCAAGAGGTGGTGAGGGCTCCTCCCTCTCTGATTGTTCTTCATCAAATCTCTTGATCACCCTCTGAGTGAAATCTACAAGATTAGAAACTCTTGCATGACTTATGTGACTAAACCACCATGTGCTTGCTTTGCCCTTCATGTGCGGCGTTGCAATCTCTACTGCTTCTCTTTCTACCACTGGATGTAGTAGGAAGAATGCTTCAAGTCTTCTTTTCCAAGCCTTTGTTGTAGTTGTCCCATAAAAATTGGACAATAGAAACCTATTGCCCTTGATTTCTCCCTTGCTACAGGGTCTCCTCTCTTCCTCCAGTTGAATGAACTGTGGAAAAGCTAGAGTCTCCTTGAAGGCTCTAGGTTGAGACTTGTACTCAACAAGTTATTCACTTAGAATCTAATGGTCTAAGTGCCTTCCATGCTTTTGGTCTTCTTCTTCATGAGAATAGGAAGTGCATGGTTCTTCCTCTTCTTGAAACCCTCTAGGAGCTTCTTGGCATCTCTTATCCTTTATCAGCTTAATCTCCTAGGAGAGGTTCTTTCAGAATCTGAAAAGCGATGAGAGTAAACTCATCCTCTCCATAATTCTGATATTTCTCCTTCTAATAGCTAGAACTCATAGGCTAAGCCAAAGATCATGCTCTGGTACCACTGTAATATCCCCAAATTGGGATTGTTAGCAAGACATGCCTGAAAAATGCATTTTTCAGGAATGTGTGCTATAGAAAACAATATTAGCCCTTGGATCCCTTAGATATGATAATATAAGACCAAAATCCAAGAGGAAATCAGAAACCAAGCAAACTAGGTGAGGTAAACAAGCCTCTCACACCTAGAATGGCTCGAAAATGCCCAATAATGGGACTGCAGCAATATGTAAACATAATGCTGGAGCAGCAGCAAGCTATTCACTCATGAAATGTGTCAAGAAACACATTATCATCAGTTGTTGTTACAGTAGCAACTTATTACACCTTCTATGACTCCAAAAGTTAGGGAAATGCAGCAAAATGAGCCTTAAAAACGTTATTCCCAAAGATTTGCGTAATAACATAGAGAAATAATGTTGATATCCCTTATATTATACAATATGGGACTCACCCAGAAAATAATCAGAAAAAAATATGTTTTACTAAGTTAAACAGATCTCCCAGTCCCGATATGGCTCAAAAAGGCTCAAATCCCATAACTTAACTCAACAGAAAGCTATTGAAGCATACACAGCGTGATTTTCTAAGGGTTTCAGATGTAATATGATGAAACATAAGATCTAGAGTTTATTATATCAAAACATGGAGGAAAATGGAGATCTAACTCCTTTTATACATCAAAGAGATAACCCGGCAAGGGTTTCATGAGAGCACAAGTACATAATAGTAGATCTATAGATCTAGATCTATAAAATGCAGTTACACGACAAATTTGAATACATATAGCTGAAATATACAAGAAATAGAATAAGGATGCTTTACAAAGCCTTCGGGGAGAAGGGTTGGCCCTTCCTCTAAGGAACAAGCTCACAAACAAGGGCTTAACCCCTGCTACTGCAACACTGAATAAAATGACGTAGTTTCTATCAGTGATTGCACTGTAGAAGGTGGAGAATTCTTTGGCCACATGCCAATATGTACAAGATGCTCAAAAAACTTCTTTACATATCTTGCAAAGAAAGGGAAGCTCCCTCCTCTGAAATATAAGCTCAGAAAGTGGTGCTGGGGACTTTCCACTGAAACACCTTGCAACACAGCACTATACTCTACAGAAATAACACTGTGGCTGAAGGATGATGCTTGGAATCAAGCCTAAATGTGGAAAATTGAAGTACAATACTCCTTCAAGAGGCGTCTCAAGTAAGGAGAAGGATTCCTAAATAGGAGATCCTTGTGCTAAACAGCACTGCAGCTCTGCTAAACAGCAAGAGAATGCCAAACAGTCTAAACATACCAAAATGAATAATATCCAAGCTAACCCCAAATGGTTGCCATCCTCTTCCTTATAAAATTTTTGAGCCTCCTCACCTTGGGTCCCACCCATTAGGGTTTCCAACTCCACATGAGCAATCTCCCTGCAAAATTACGTTGCACCTTCATCAAGGCCACTCCTCCATACTGTGCTGTTTGATTTGGTCAAGGTTGACCTCTTCAACATGCTTCATCCCTGTTCAAACCTAAGTTCCTTCAATCCAGCTTCCATATTTCTGTTAAACTTGACTTTGTCCACATGCAAAAGTCCTTGTTCACACATGAGGGTGTGAAATTTAGCTACTAGAATGATCCCCTTTCACACCAAGAGGGTTTGTATGCTGATATTAGTTAAGTATGGGTATCCTCCCCCATTTATTCATCTACTAAGTGAAAAAATAAAAATTTAATATTCCCCTTAGTTGCTTGCTAAAGTAGGAATATTACAGACTTCCACGTTCCACACGATCATAGATTGGTTGAGCCAAATATACTTCAGCCAATCACCCTTGTGCCATATTCCAAGCATGAATGTGGGACTCAGACCAAAAGAACCAATCAGGGCATCCCAAGGCTAAACCGCATCACCCTCATCAATAAACATGTCATAACCAGATTTACTGTGAATGTAATATTCCTACCTAGCTTGAGCTAAGAGGAATATTCATTTTTGTTTTACTTTATGTTGCATGAATAAATGAATAAAGGAGGACATGTAAAACTCCTAAAAAGACTAAATAAATCAATGCCCATGTGAACAAATATAAATAAGGGCCATGTAAATAAATCACTGCAGGTGTGAAAGGGGTTTAAGCTATGAGACTGGGTCAACCTTGACCAAATCAACAGTGTTGTCTAGGTTCATTGTATCTCATAAAGGGACAATGTAGTTCTAGAAGGAGGCCCCTCATGTGAAAGGAGCTAACTCATCAAGGTGGTTTAGGGTTTACAAAGGCTTTCATCTTATAAAAGGGGAGGGCAGCAAGAGAGGGTTGTATTATATTTCTGAGTATCTTGTCTGCTTAGACAAATACTATTCTCTGTTGTTTAGTAGACAATTGTGCTGCTTAGCACTTGGAGTTCCTATGCATGGATTTCACCTCTTCCTTTGAGGATTCTTAGAGGAGTATTTGCTAATTTGATCCACTATCAGGCTTGAGGCCAAGCTCTACTTCCAATTGCAGTGTTGATCCAGTGAGGTTTTAGCTGCTTTTGCAAGCTGCAGCAAGTGGGATTCTAGATCTGCATAGATCTAGCTTGTTTTGGGAGCCTCTTCTCATGGAGTGTGTGTTTTAACCTCCTGAAAGAGTGCCTCTCTTGTTTGTACTTCAGATTTGTAACTTGGCAGTGAGCCATCTATGTCATTTGAGCTACAGCATTGTTTCCATTGAGGAACTGCGTTATTTTGATGTAAGATTCTTTATGGTGTTTTGATCATAGTTTTGATGAGAGATCTCTGGTGTTGGGCTTTGCCTTCCACTTTGGTGATCCATGGATTAGCTTGTTGATCCATGTTATTTTTAGATCTGATCTATTGTCATGTAATGTTATATTCATAAATTACTGCAGCATTTTACAAATCTGCAACTTGAAACTCAGATCTACTCTTGTTTATGCATGATTTGGTCAAAACCCCAAGGGGATCTTGTAAGGAAGACTAACTAGTTTCCAGATCTGAAATAGATCTGATGTTTTGTCCACAGATCTATCCTAGATCTAATTTGTAATATGCAGCTACTACAGCTCCTTTAAATAATGATGTTGATCCATTTCTGCAGATATATATGTGTTGTAGCTCTCTTTTATGATGATTTCTTGCTCTATTGCCTCATGTATTCTACTGTATACTGAAAGAGTTTCATTATAATTCTGATTTGTTGTTGTACATTCATAAGTTAATCATATTTGATGCCCTCCTTCTCATACTATGCAAGACTGCGTTATTTCTGAAGTATTTTTTTGTGCATAGCTGCAACCCCTCTTGTAGGGTGTTTTTCAGCTAGACTAGGTGGTGGGAGATCTGTTTACCACACCTAGTTTGATTTGTTTTTGCTCCCCTTTTGGATCTAGACTCCAGATCTGCTGATCTAAGGGATCCAAGGGCTGTAAACTCATTTTTGTGCATCAATTTCCCAGTAGTGCGTTATTTCAGCAGGCTTGCTGTGCTATTCCAGATCTGGAATATTACAGTGATCTACCTCGATCACTAGACCAACGCAAGCATGGATATCATCAAATTCTCTCTGCCTACATCACAAGGAATTTTCCTATCTCTTAGTCTCTCAGGATTTACCACAACCCACAGTCTAAATCAGGGGTCACTAGGCCCTAAACCGAGACACCACCCTCTAGGATTTACCGTATATCCCTATATTCACCGGCAAGGATTCCTAGGCCTAATAAAGCACAAAAACCTCCCAGGATTTACCACAATCCAAATATGGATCACTAGGCCCTAAACTAAGGAAACACCTCTTAGGCTTTACCATAACCCACAGTCTGAATCAATGGTCACTAGGCCCTAAACCAAGGAAACACATAAACTAGTTTTGTGTTATAAAAATAAGAATATTTGGAGATCTACCTCACTCAGCTTCGAATCCATCTGCTAATCCAGCTAAACCAAAACATGAGAGCTCCACAACACCATGGCTATCCGGAAATGGAAAGGCTAGGCTGAAAACATTGTCACACCTGGAAAACCCAATCCCAAGACAACAAGAAAACACATTCAATACCATTCATGCCAAATTTAGCAAGGAAATCACACATGCAAATCAATACCTGCAAAGAATCATGTTGTAGCTTCCTGATCCTATTTTTCCCTACTTGATCTTTACATTCTTGCTCCAAATCTCTAAGTATGCCACACTCACCAAGAGTACTCCAATAATACTCTAAGTGTCCAAGAGTATGAGAGAGAGAGAGAATAATGAAAGCTGCAAAACTGAACTTACAAAAGGTACCAACTAATCCTCATAATCCTTTTTATATATGAGGCCTCTATTTTCTTCATTTTCTATTATTTTCCTTCATTTTCCTCTTCACATGCAACTTACAACATTTCATCTCCCTTTTCTCCTAATTTCCATTATTTTCATAAATAAATGTGCCAAATGTGTCATTTTTCCTTTCCAGATCCTTTTCCTTTTCCTTTTCCAATTTCCTTAGCCACAATAAACCAAATGAACACCCCCTAAGATGTTTTTCCCAACATTCAGCTTGGAATAAGTGTCCCAGCTATGTTTATAAATATCCATTTACAACATTATTATTTGTTGGTTGATGCAAATGTGCATAAGTATACCTATATATCATTGTAAATAATGCATTGAGTTGTGTTATAAATCTCCAATTAGTGATATGTGTGGTATGTTTGTCATGATGGTCATGGTTTTCAACAGTTGTTTATTATAAATACTGCATCGAGTTGTGGTATAAATCTCAAATAAGAAGTATGGTTTTTTGGTTATAAGCATCATAAAACATCGAGGACAATGTTCCCCCAAGGGGGAGGGGCTTGTAATAGCCCCTCGTTGATTTTCCAAGTAAATAAAAGAAGACCAAGTTCATGGGACACATATTACAAGCTAAATGGTGGGAAAACATTATAGTGGGCATCAATTGTGGTTTATTAATGGATATGTAAATTGGAAAATGCATTATCAAAGGAAAAGAGGCAATAATTGGAATTTATTACAAGAAATAAATGAAAATAGGAGAAAAGGAACGTGAAGAGACACAAATATGCATGCAAGGGAAATTAGAGAGAAAATGGAGTTAAATGGAAGAAAAAGGAAAAAGGAAAGGAAGAGACTAGAGATCAAGGATAAAAATGCACCTAAGAAACAATTGACATCTTTTGCTCAACTTTGGATCAATTTCAACAAAAGGATATAGAACAATCAAGGGAGAAAACAAGAAAACGAAAGTAAGGGAGCATAAGAGAAAGTTTGGACAATAACAATTAATGCAGAAAACAGTTGTGGATTGCAAGTAATAGGTTGCATGTGTGATTTCCTTGCTAAGATTTGGATGCATCATACATGCATGTGGTTCTTTGGTTATATGTTGTCATTGGCATGGAGATTTCCTATATTGATAGTGGTTTCATTATTTCCTTGCCATTTCTTGGATAGTCATGATGTAGTAGGTTCTCTATCTAGAATTTTTATTTGTTCTTAGGTTTCTTAGTGGTTGTGGCTTGGGATAAATTCTCTAGAGCCCTGGAATAGCTTGGGTTCCCTGGAGGTTGTGGGTTGATATGGTAGTTCTTTGGAGCCCTATAACATTTTGGGTTCCCTGGAGGCTGTGGGTTGAGATAGTAGTCCTTAAAGCCCTGGACAACTTGGGAAGAGACCAATCTGGTTTGGTGTTAGTCAATTTTGGACCAGTTAGATGAATTGACTATGGTTGAGGCTTGAGGTGGTTTGGCCATTAAAATCACTGGTTGGTTCTACTTTGGTTTAACCCATATGATCCCACATTCATGCTTGGAATATGGCATTGGAGTGATTGGATGAAAGAGATATTTTGGTTCAACCAATCTATGGTCGAGTGGTACATGGAAGTCCCTGACTTGGTTAGATTTTTCATATGTTAATATGAAGTAGTTTTCCATTGTGTTTTATTAGAACTTGTATTGATCATTGCGTTGATTTTATGGTTGATTGTCATGGATTATATTCTATTTATATGTTGGTTATATGTTTGGTTACATGGTGTTCTCTTACTATGGATCTCATTCATGATAATTTATTGAATGCTTCATGAATACATGGACTAATAAATGTTGTTGCAGCTATCTTGAGAGGGAATTGAGCCTTTTTGATGATTATCTAATGAAATTAAGATCATTATCATATATGCATTCATGACCTATACCTTCTATGTTTACCATAAGTTTGACGAAATGTCTATCATGTATTAGGCATGTCTTAGACAAGATATATCCTTAGTATTTATTATTTAGACCTGTTAGCATCTTAAATTTGATTCTAGAATGTTTTGGGGTGTTCAGGGTAGTGGTCTGTAGTCCAAAAATGAAAACGTAACACAGATATTGCGACTACACCCTTTGAACTATATAATTTCAATTATAGCCACATGCAAGCAAGCTTATGCATGTGGTTGGAGCCTTTCAACTACGTGCACATTGTGTCAAGAGTGCGGTTGGGGTGTTAAGTCCGAGAAAAAGAAGTTCCAGCTCGGGGATTGATCACCAAGGTTGGTAGTCAAACACTTGGGTGATATGGAGTCCTTAAGGGATGGCAGTATGTTTCCAGTTAGTAAGACCCACTTCCATAACTAGAACCAGGATGCCGGGTCATATCATAGTAACACTCGTCTTGTGTTTACCATGGTGTTGAGGCCTCGAAATTCGCTGTAACAACATAGGGGATGACCGCCCGGTCTGGACCTTCAAGCAGTTCCTTTTCCGTTTGGAATGGTGGCTCCAACTGATTTAACTAGGTCCAATTACCTTCTCTCAATATACATTGGCTTAAAATATGACTTTTATCTATCAATGGGAAAGAGACATCAGATCATTTCTCTTGTCGATAGGACAAGAAAGTGATCCTTAAGCTAATTTGGGCTTAGCCAAGCCACAATTAAAATTTTTCCTCTTTGGGATATGACTCTTTAGGGATGTAGAATTTAATCTAAATGCAATATTATTATAAGATGTAAGAAAAAGAAACTATTTTAATCCTATCTCAATTAGGTAGGTATAGATTTATCCCAACTGAGAGCAAGATGTTTTAAATAATTGAGATTTAAATATGTTTGTTTTAAATGAATATCAAGCTAACGAAGTAGTTCAATTAACTGACATTGTGAACACCAAACACATTCTAACTAGAGACCTCTTAACTGAAATAATCAATCAATAACACTCAGGAAGTAGTTTTCAAAACGATATTGATCATTTAATCAGTAACTTGAATAATTAAACAATAACATGCAGAAATAGTTTACAACATATCACTATTCAATAAATCAGTTTTATAAGACATATTTCTGATTAAATAGTTACTCATAGATCAGAATTCAACCCATAAGAGTAGAGACAAATAATAACATAAATTGAGGCAAATTACTCATACCGACAGAAGTGCACAAGTATGCGAGTAAATTGACACATTCTTGTTATCATAAAATGAAACCAGCATTTAAAATAATAGTATTATAAATACCAATTTATTAAGTCCATTTCGCCCACTCCAGTCTCTAACAGTCTTTTACAATGCCTGAAATTCTACTTTCAAAATCAGAGCTACAGTAGTGGAAAACTCTGTTCATTATACATAACTCAAAATGTAAAATAAAAACCTCCATAATCTCCAGATTTGAGATTCCTCTCCTCTCACCCTACACCTCTAAATCCTCTAGAAAATAGTGCCATCAAAAATTCCAGAATTGCAGAGGAGAGAAGCCCCTATTACATTTTGCAATCTGCTATTTATAATATTTACAAAACGATTTCTTCATAAGAAGGTTTGTTTGAAGAGTGGTTTTGCTCAATCAATTTTCATTGGTTCAAAAAATATTATTCAATTGTTGAAGCCTTCTCATTGATTGAGATCTTCTTCTTCTCATCTCTTCAAATGTTTTCCTGCAAAAACAAATCAAAAACAAAATTAAAATGCAAAAATAAAATCAAAAAATCAAATCTAAAAATTAAAATAAATCCAATTAAAACTTAACTAAATAAATAATTGAAAATTAAATCTAAGATTTCTATTGATGCTTGTGATGATCTAATTGGTCAAGGATATCATTGATGAATGGATCTATTCTTAGAAGAATTTGTGGGCAAATGAAAAATGCACAAAATAAAACTAAATGATTTTGTTTAAAATTCGGAGCTTGATCTTCTGCTAAATTTTAGACAAAATTAATGATAAAATATAGAAATGAAACAACTTCAGAAATCTTCTCTATGATTTTATCTTTCTAATGAGCCGTCCTGGGCCTCATTTGGCCAAGTAAAACTCCATTTATGAGCTTCTAAAGTTGGTATATTAAAATTGCCAAAATTCTGAAATTTTTGTTCCTTAGGCTAAAAATAAAAAAAATTTAATTAATTTCTAATCTTAAATTAGATTACAGTTTTTTAATTAATTAATACTAATTAATTGTAATTATATTATTAATCTAATTTAGCTATAATCTAATTCTAAATTAAGTTATAATTATTTATTAATTAATTATAATTACATTATTAATTTTAATTAATAAAAAGTAATTGAAAATAAAATTAAACTAATTAAAAAATGATTTATCTATTAATTAAAATATTAAAATGTCATATTAATATTATGATTTAAATTATATTAAAATTAAAATTAAAATATAATATTAATTGTAATATTATATAATAAAAAAAATTAATTAATTAATAATTCAAAACAATTTTGAATGATTCACATGATGGAGAGGAGGAAGAAAGGAATGAGAGTTTGAGGAAGTATTAATGGTGAGGTAAGTATGGAAGGTGAGTGGAATAGTGAGGTGGAAGGATAAGGTGAAATGAGGGTGCGGTTACGGAGGGATAAGGAAGGCCATGAAACATTGTATTAAAATTTTTAACCTGCCGCATAAAATCCCAAATTGCATATCGCATTAGCAAGTTTTTGAAGTTTGTTTTTTGTTTGATTTCAAAAAAAATACGATATGTGATGTGCGATGTATCACATTGCAAAGTTTTTTATTTCAACTTTTTAAAATATATGTATTGTAAAATGGGGCTCATAAGAGATTAACCATTCTACAAATTAGATTTCAACCACTTTGCAATTTTGGAGTTTTGGGTTTGGCAATTTGTTTTAAAATAACAAGTTGGAGTATATTACTAATATCCCGAAAAGTGTTTTCGTCTATTGTACAATTTAGCTTAGTCATTTTGTAGGACCGTTAGTAAAAAGTGAAAAATTAATAAAAATGAACTAAAAGTTAATATTTAAATATTAGTACACTTTATACATTTTTTAACTCAAGTGAGAAAATGATCAAAACTTCAAAGGAGTGCCATTTACAAACCGGTTGACCAAATGGAGTGAAACAAGTATCGTTTGAAAGCTTGTGAAAAAATAGATTCAATAAAGCATTCAAAACAAAATTCTGAGGAAGATGAAAAAATGACAAAAAATGTAGGATAATTAACTTAATCAAAATCCTAAAAGGTGCTTAGCCAAAAAATTTGTAGAAAGGGTCCCCATTATTTGAAGTACATAAGTCAAAAATGGGAGGGTTGTGTTTTATCACAACAATGGCGACATGTAGGAGAATAACCAGTTATCTCTGATTAAAGATAATGAACTTAAATTTACCTAAAGGTTAAAAATGATGGAAGTCACGAAATGTCTAACAGCAAAAAAATTTCATAGATCCCACATGAATAGATCAAGCAATATGAGTTTGTAAAGATAAGTAATTAGAACAAACTCGAGTAAAAATGATGAATCCAAATTTGGGGAAATTTGTTTTTTAAATTTTCCTCATGTGAAAAATAAAACAAGGTAGAGATAGGAGTTTTTTGATAAAGCATATATCCATTTTAAGATTGTCTCTGACATCTTTTCGCTGCCAGTGAGCCTGAACAGTACCCCAGCGAAGTTGTCTTTTATGCCACACAAGCCTAGTCCCGCTGCCAGTGAGCGTCCATAGCCCCGACGGGTTTACTTGTATTTCCCAGGCTTCCTCTTTTTATCACTCTTTTGATAAGCGCATTTGCAAGCTTTTAGTTTATGATGTCTTTCAGTAAAAGAGGTGAGATGGCAAATAGAGATTTATGTTTAATGGACATAATACTTTTATAATGTTTACTCCAAATTCTTTCCCTGCAACTATCAATCAGAGGATTTTTATGTGGAGGGGTGGGAGGGATTCATTGTATTAAACTCAAATTAGTTTTTTCCATGAAAAATTAAACTCTATCACTTAGAAATGATGTGTGTTCCTCCATGAAAAATATTTTAAAGCAAGATGGTTTTATGGTTCCATAAAGATATGTCTTTAATGATAAATGAAATTCACTTAAATGGATAGAGTAAAAGATTTCCCATGTATCTCAATGACTGTAAGGTAGAAAAAATTCCTTTCACATAAATCATGACAAAGTCACCAAAATCAAATCAAAACTGAAAACAAAAAGAAAATAATTCCTAAACTAAAGTAAGAAAAGAAATCAACAAATAAAAAATGAAGAAAGAAAAACAAAATTTAAAAGCTAAACTGTAACAAGATTGTTTATATGAATTTCTCAACAAAGGATTATAAAAGAAAATAAGCATATGTATGTTCATTCTTGTGTTGATATTTTAAAAATTTATCTTGCAGAGTTATAAGAAATGAGGCCCTCAAAATGTAGAGGGTGAATAACAGTGATGATAGATAATATGCTGAATGAGAAGTCTCTGTCTGTTGTAATTTTTCTTCTTTGAGACAAAACCTGCATAAAAACATCTTAACTATTTTCTAATAAAATTAATGCTTTAAAGAAATAGACTAAAGGTTCAGAAACTCCTCAGTCTAGCTGATTTGATGAGGATCATTACTGCTTATCTCAAGAATCTCATAGGGCAAAAGAAAATGAACTTCAAAAATTGATCTGGTAGAGGTGTGAAAGGTTTATGAATATATGTAGAAACAGAGTTCAAGATCAACAAAGACTACAACAAAAATGAAGAAATGTGAATAAATGAAAGTGGGCATATGAAACTTACCATTAGAGAATTGCATTTAAACTTACCTGAAAAAGATGATTTTCTCCAATGAAAGTTAACTTCCTTCTTTAATTAAAATTAATAGCATGAAGAAGTTTTATTGACCCAAAATCATTATTTATTAAATTTAAAGTAAAACAAGAAGTTAACTAAAAGAAAGCAATGTTTCATGTTCAAGAAATCAAAAATAAATTGAATCCATCATAAATGAGGATGAAGTTATGCTTCTTTATGAATTGTAACAATGAATGTTCTTTTTGCTTCTTCCATTTTGAATTTATATTAGCCCCAAAATATTGAAATTGATTCAAAATCCCAAATAATGTAATAGTATATAAAGAGGATTTGAATCTTTATATGACAAGTATGGAAAAAAAAATCAGAATAAAAGAAAATTAAAAATATGAATTAGTCATCGGTACATTACCTTGCTAAATTTTTTGCATCACGAGATTCTTTGCCATGCATAACTTAAAACTGCAACTTCCACTTTTTTCAATATGCGATTGAGCTCTATCCATGAAAATTTAAAATAAAATGGTGGAAAGTCAAATATCAAAGATTATCGCATCAAAAGATCTTGAAGATAAAGCTTCATTTGAGTTTAACAATGCAATATAATTATTTTGGTGGCAATGTCGCAAGATGAGCATGTGCGATGGGAAACTGCAAAAGGATGAATGTGATATCGGAGAATAGTCATATCAGAATATTAAAGCTTGTGAATGAACTGAAATGCCGATATTATTCTTGCGGTAATGAAAATGTGGTAAATGTCTGATGCAATGTTATTGCAAATATCAAAATATATGCACGAAACTTTGGTTTTGCGGCCCACACAAACGGTGACCAATCACGCATGGTTTCACTTCGCATCTTTTATAATTTACCTTCCAGCGAATTTCAAAATTTAACTCTTTTTCAATTTTGTGATTTTGCGATTTCGCAACTTACAGCGAACTCCACATCGCTCGTTGCAACTTTTATCGTTTAACATATTACTTATCTCGTGCGATATGTGATATGTGTATCATCGCATCGCAATCTCCTTACCTTGTTATTTATCGCATCGCAACTAATATAACTTACCGAGTGAGGTTTTTAAGAATAACCACTAAAATTGCCAATATGTGAAATGTAATTTCGTTGATGCGTCGATGTGCGATGAAGAACAGACCCGATATTTTTATTATATGAATTTTAATTTCATATCGGATCTGGGACATCAGAAATTTTAAATATATTTCCCTACCAAATTTTCAATTTATAAACGGACGCGATATATGTATATAAAGAGGATTTAAATGTAATATCGAGTCCGGGTTATATGAACATCACAATTTTTGGCGAAGAAATTTTATCAGAAAATGAACGAGATTATTGAAATTGATTCAGAAGATATGCATCAAAGGTTTCCTATTGGGAATTGTTAAGAGATGCCTCTGATCAAATGTTGTGATACATATAATGCGATATCAGACGAAGAGATCATCGGAGATTGGAGGAAATGAGAATATCAGGAGGTCGGATATATTTAGTATTTTCTTATTTTAGAGCCTCCGATATGCGATTTGCGATATATAATGAGCCATATGTGGGGTTGATGATTTATTTAAAGTATTCAATTCAAAAATAAAGTGAGTGATTTAACTTTTATTTATAATAAATAACCCTTTAATAATTTAATTAAATGTTGAAATTTTTTATTGGAAATTAATTTTATCATAACCTTCTTATAAAGAAAGTTGTGAAATAAAATGATTTAATATGATTATTCCGACAATTTATTAAGACTTATCAAGATTTCAATATAAGCAAAATTTAGATATCCTTCAAATTCAAATGAAATAATAAATAGTTCCATGAACATGTTACAGATTTTCGAAACAAGGGTTGGTTGTTTGCTTATCTCAAATCTACATAATCAAGTTAATGAAGAACTGCACACAAAACAAAATAGAAATAAGAAACGACCTTTGAAAGAAAAAATAGATAATGATGAACCTGTAAACACATACCTGGAAGAATTTTGATTGTAATTTTACCTCATGAATCTTCAATTTCTCCCAAATTTTCTCAAAATTTGCATAAGTTCAACATCACCTTCTTTTAATATAAAATGCTAAGTAATAAAAAAAAAAATTTTAATTGCATCCTTTCCAAAATTACATCATAAGACAAAAGTAGTAAAAATAAGTTCTTAGAATTACTTTTGAATAAAAAATTGTCAAGTGATAGAAATTTTTTTGAATTTATTCATGTATGATCAATATTATGAATTTTGAAAAACAAGAAAATTGAAGACTTGACAAATAATTATGATCAGATAATTCAAAAGCTTATAAAATTCTCTAGGTTGCTTTTCTATAATTGAAATGGGATGCCCAAAAGAAATTGGATTCATTACTTGTTTTATTGAAAATTTGAAATAATGACATAAATGCAAACAGTAAAGAAAATTAATCTGTTCTTATTTCTAACTCAATGAAGGAAACATGATTAAGTATAGTCATATTTCCAATGTAACCATGTAAGCATTTTAATTCGTGCATGTATGTACATGTCAAACATTAGTAAAAATGCAAATATAGTTAAACTACAAAAAATAAATCTGAAAGCAGAATGTATCTTTATTGTTAGTAGCTTATTCACCATTACCTTCTCTTGAAATGTCCTTTCCAACTGAATTTCAATTGGGTCATAGAAATCTGGATGGATTTCCATTATTGAGTGGGAGAGGTTTAAAAGAGAAGATGACACGCCAAGTTGTAGAAATGATCTTTCAGACACAATGGCCTGTGTGATTTTGTTAATATTATGTATGTGTTAAATTATTAACAATATTCCTTGAAAAAAAAACTTTCCAAATGTTTTTCAAATGAGTCAATGAAAAACGGATGGAAGTGTGTTAGATTCAATGAAAGATTATTAATCGAATTAGATTGCTGGTCATAAAGTGAAAATATACTCTCTTTTTGGCACTGCTCTTAAGAAGTAAGAAGTACTTGATAAGGAATGAACATCAATTGAAATTGGAAGTTTAATAAATTTTGATGTTTACAATTATAATTTGAATCTTAATTTTTTCCTTGAGGTAATGCGTCAATTGAGTGTTCAATATTGAGTTGCTCAATATGCCAGCACAAAGTATCTAAAAATCTAGGACTAAAAACAGAAAATAAATATGAAGTTAAAATTAAATGTTGAAAAAATAACAAAATTTAATCATAGTTTACACTAGTGTTACAATTATTGTTACAACACAATTGGGAGTGACTTAAAGTAATTTCATTTTCACAAGAATTGGGCAGAATAATGCAATTAGAATAATTGTTGATACCAACTTGTGAATTAGAGAGCAGGATGACTCTGAATGGGAATGCGAGCTTACTCATCATATAAATCATAGATTGGAATGGTTTCTTGAATGCTGAAATCATAAGTATGACTATTTGTTTGAAAATGAGAACTATTTGGAACAATTTCTACATTAGATTGTTCTTCATTTTCACATGTGATTAGACTTTGATCATGAGGATTCAATTGTAAAGAAGACAAATCAATTTCCTCAATGTCAAAGTAGTTATCATAAATGACCTCAAGACATTCTTTAGAATTCTCTTCGATCTTTTTCAATGTATCAAAACAATAAGGAATATTAAGTTCATGTTCATTAATACTAGAAGAATGATCATTAATTAATTCTCTATCCTAATCAAAACTAATTGAAAATTTATTTAGATCAACCTCTCTATTTTTTTGAAATGTCTTTAATTGGAAGTGAGGAAAATTTGCTATTAGAAAAATTATCAAGATAAAGAGAAAAATATGAATCCGAATATGAAAATGTCTCTATTTGAGCACTCTGGTGTATTTTCTTTATTACTATTTCAGATTTAAGATCATTTTCTTAGGTACTTATGCTTTCTTGAAGAATGTTTCTTTATTGATATGAATTTGGAATTTGCTCATCATGAAAGAATTCATAAATTTGTACAGCAGATTGCATATTAATGGAAACTTTAATCATTGCTGATACTTGCCCGATTATGATCTGATTTTCTGATTCTAATGCATACTGATTTTCAGATTTCAAAGCGATATCTTCTTCAATACTGTTGCTAATATTTTTTTGCTATTGATCAGTGAAATTTTCCAAGCTTCATGACTGAGATTCATGGACATGTGAAGGTGCACCTTAATCTTTCTCAACACTGTAAGAAATGTGCAAAAATTGAAATAATTGATTTTACAAAATAGAGGTCATTTCATCATCATTTGTTTGTACCTCCATTTTAGAATTCTTACTTATGTCAATGAAATTAGGAGATTGATTAAAGTTTGAAATAATTTCACATGGATTATGAATGGAAGGAAGGTTGCAAATATGTTCAAACCAATCTAGTAATTCTTTTTTTGAAGGTTTATCTTTAGTTTTAAATTTTAAACAATTTAAATGAAACCTGATGGTAAAATCAATTAAAGACTCGCCTTCAAACCTTCGTAGATCTTCAAAATCATCACATACATGTTTGTAGATACATCCATTGTTTCGGGGAATTTCACCCTAGAGGTTCGTTGGGTTACAACCTCCACAGAGCAGGGGCATGCTACTTAACAGAGACTCACACAACCATGCACGTTCAGAAAAACTAAATAGAGTAGAATGAGAAAGTTACCCGTAGGTCCTACGGTTGAAGAAGATCCCACAGGGTTCAAACCCCCAGCAACCATCCTTCCTTCTTAACCTGAAAGACAAGAAGAAACAAGCACGAAGAACTGGTTGTACATCATATATCTACTCTAAATGTTAGTGAGATTCATATAAAACATTAAATAAATCATAATGAATGCTTAAATAACAATATTCTCATACATATAAGCATACACTAACATGTTTATTTCGGGAACAGCATGGTACTTCTGTATTATAAATAGCATGTACAAAAGTAGCGAGTGGAGAGATCACCTGATCCTTCCACGGCCTTCGAGCAGACCGTCGTCCGGATCCGTCCAGCCCTTGCCTCGCTAAGACTCCTTCCAAACTGGTGCATACGATATGACATATCAAGGGATGTACATCTCAAGGAAACAAGGGTTTCCTATAATGAACTGGGAAAGTGCAGGAGGCACGGGGAATCAGACTTGGATAGGGAATACCAACAGAGTATAATATCAATAATTCTCTCTCTCTCTTAGGCCATACACATGAGGGGTTTTTATACTCCCTCCAAGTAGTTTCAACAGTTGGAAACAGTTGGCCACGTGCTGGGGTGGTTGAAATACCTGAGTAACCATCAACCCAGCCCGAAAATAGGGAATAATTATATATTTTTTAATTATTTTAATGGCATACGCGAAAAAGTCTAGCTGGACTTGCGTATACATGCAGAAAAGTATGGGCATAGTCGCGTATGGGGATTTTTACACTGTTTTTAAGTGAATTTGTCCAAGTCTGTAGGAATGGGTGCCCAAAACCATCAAAGCAATCATGAATCATGTGAAGGTGAGAAATGATGCTATAACAGATGCCCCCTAATATATGAGGTCAGCAGGGGTACATGATGGCCGAAATGTATTATGCACATAGAAAGAAATTCGCAAGGACGAGAGAGGACTTCACCAGATTTCAGCCTGCTAAAAACCAATGAAAGAAACAGAGAGTCAACTCATGCTGAGGCGGGCATACCCATGCTCAGTCAAAAATACATCATATAGAAAGTAGTGAATAGATCCAACATGTATACAAGTATAGCTGAACTGAAAGTACACAATGAATCATCTGAGCATGGCCCGGAAGTGTAAGTTTGAATCAATGTCCAAGTATCACATATAGAAAGCTGATCAAGGATGGTGCAACTGGATGTCTGATCATATAAGTAACTGAATCTCCAAGTACCGAATCATAAAAGGTGGAATAACCGGTACAATCACGCAACTCGGGTGCCAACATATAGGATGTTGTTGTACTGAACTGCAACATATAAGGGTGGATGGCATCACTGGCAGAAACTAAAAGGACTGTCACAAGTGAACCGAAAAATTCTGATGCAACCCGAGGTCTTCACCGATCACTATGGCACAATTATACACAATGGGAATAAATGAGCTGAAGTCGACCATGTGAGAAATCATTGGATTACTGGTCAATGATGTATACCGTTAACCAACGTGAGACAACCCACCGATAATGATAATGAGTGTCAAGGTGCCCCAGTACAATCTAACAAGTGCGAATGAATGAGTTGAAGTCGAACACTTGAAAGAATCTACCAATCAGGAGGCAATAATGAATCCCCACTGTCGATAGCGAAGAGTCTGCCACTGATGACTGCAAACCCTAAGGTACTGACAAAAATACTCTAGACCTTATTCCCAGAGCAATGAGTCGGAGTCGATGGGAAACGATCTGCTGGAAGGAAGGCATTAAGGCATCCCACATCAGTCCAGCGCGAGTGTAACCCGCAGGCCAAGATTTGGAAGGAATCGGATGAAGTAGAGTGACGAAACCAAAACCGAAGTACGTTTCCGACATGCACAAGATGAAGCTAGTGCACGGAAGAAACCCTCTGAACCAACCAATAATGAAAGCTAACACAGAGGCGAGAAATCCACCGATAGGGTCAAATGGAAATCAAGGTACTGCACGAATCCCAAGTGTGATAATGTGTGTTGACGTCGAACACAGGGGAAACCACTCAGTCAAAGACCCATGATGATGATCAAATGCTGAGCACGAGGTCACCTATCAATGATGGAAATAGGCCCAAGGTGCGGCTCTAGGCTTTCTCTCAGAGCAATGTGTCGTAGTCGATAAGAGACAAACCCACCGGCAAGAAGTCAATAGGGACCTTCTCAAACCAGCACGAGCAAAAGATCAAAACATCTGATGTGATAGAACATGATACTGACAAGACCGGGAAGGCCGACTGAATAATGAGTCAAGAGACACCGCAGAATGGCCGACTCAGGCTAGACTTCCCTTGAACAAAAGCACGACTTGTGATGACCATGGCAGTAAAAAGTGACACTGTATAAGTCTGTCATGCAGGAGGCAAAACAAACTCTCCATATGATTGGAAGAGATAACCAACCGGGGGAGAACTGACAAGTGAAACATGGTAAAGGCTTAACCTAGGTCAAAACTAAAACCATCCCAAATGAAGGAGATATATATAAGTAAATGTGCTTTGTTCAAGGGCGAAAAAAATGACTCTGTACTGCCATCAAAACAACGAAGATACATCCTGTTCCCACTCTTTTTGTTATATTTGATTTTTTTGTCTTTTTCATATAATAAGCCTGAAAAAGAATAAAAGAATGCTATGGTACAATGGATAGAACGAGCATCAAGAAATCAGATGCACTAGTTCCTGGGATTGGAACAATCCTATGCTCAATGCAAGGTGGCGAAAACTGGTAAGTGATACTCAGAGGAATGTTCCATCCATGGGTACAAGGGTGTCAAGTCGTGATAGCTAAGTGCATGCAATGGTTAACTTGTACAGAAAGTCAAGGTCAAAAGTTGGCTTAAACATCGAGTCCAAATGAAGCCGGCTAAAGGCCAGGATAAACAAGTAGCCAATATGCAATGTAGTAATACAACTTAACAACACCAGGGAGCCTCTAGGGTAAAAGCCAGAAAAAATGATAGTGATGAAGAAGAAGAATGAAGCTTCAACACATAAGACATGGCAGGACTAAAGAGGACTCCCAAGCCTACATAAAACGCAGCATGGGCAACAAGTGATAGCGAGGAACTAACTAGGAAGCCCATGTAAAGGAAGGCTCTACCATCAAGTCATGATTAAATAATCGGCGAGTGAAATGGGTGTAATACTCATGACCTGATGGGATCGACCCTAAGGCAAGTGATCGGTATGGAGGCTAGTATGCAAGATGCAACGGAGAATGATTTCCCTAACCTATATGCCAGTGAAGATCATATACCTGCCGTGACGAGTCGGTAATCATGGATCAAAAACCGGGAAAAATCTCAAAATCGTCAAAATGTACCTGAAAACATACCAAACTGGGCACTTCCAAGCAACCGAGTTATGCAGCTTAAGATAGATCGAAAAAATAAGCATAAGGAATTTTTGTGAAAATTTTCAATTTTTAGCCATAAATAGACAAATTACCTCTCATTTGGTTCATTATTACATAGCTGATTTGGAAAAAGTGCTCTGGAGCAAAAAACTTCTTTCGTCAAATCAGGAACAACCGACCGTCGGAACTCAGCGAAACTTCAGGTAGGCTCCTTAATCATCCTGTTTATTCATTTTTTTCGTTTGGAAATTAAAATTAAGTGATTTTTAGCTTTAAAACCCTTGCTAAAATATGCGGGCTTGCGCATACGCGGGTTCGTTAAAGGAAACTCGCATATACACGCGACTGTGCAAAAGAAAAACCGCGTATGCGCAGGTCTGAAACTTAAAAAGCATGGCTAATGCATAATTTGATGAAATTTCTCAGGATGACCATCTCATGGAGGGAATGTGAGCATAGCGCAATAGACCAAGAGGTCATGCAAGATCGTGCAGCGCAAAATATCCTCCGAAATTGCGGATTGTTCAAATTCTTTAAAATGCCAAATATGAAAAGCAATGTGCGATTGCTAGAAATGCTTGTAAATTACTGGGAACCAGATCAGGATTGCTTCATTATTGATTAGATGCCACTACGCATTGAAGTGGAAGACATATATTTCATTACTGGACTCTCCCGGAGGGGAGAACCAGTAGATTTGCACAGGAAGCCTCTGGGAGGGTTAACCGTGGAAGACTATGTCCACGTATATTGCGTAGATGGTTCCAAAAAGGTTGGAACCCAGATTGCAATTAAAGATATCAGGGATTTGCACATGAAAATCCTCCTTTTCACCATCAGCAGAGTGGCAGGATCTGCCTCACTACATCAGGTGTCCAGGACGCAAATGAGCATAGCTGTAGAGTGTCTGACTCATGTGTATGATTGGTGCACAGCCCTGTTACTGAACATGAAACAACAGCTGACCTCTATTCGCCAAGTAAAGACTAAACACTTTGGCTATGGTACAATTTTGACAACATTCTTCTTTGAGAGGATTCCAGCTTTGAGACCCAGAGTCATCTCTACTATCAGTAGCCCGCAGGACCCAAGAATTGCCCGTTGGGCAGACATGATGAAGAGACTGGGGGGTAGTGAGGTACCCTGGACCACGTGGGACGACGAGTTCTTCCTGTGGTGGGGAGAACAGATCATCGCAGTGGATGACTATCCCTATGCCGGGATGGACTTTCGTGGAGATCCAGATCTAGTTCTTCCACCTAGCACAGCATGGGGAGCAGTCGGTAAGTTTTGCAAAAATTTTTGACTTATATAATTTTTTTTGGATTTTTTCAAATATGTATGAAAAATGAAAAACATGTTTTTGATTGGATTCATAATGACTGACAATTAAAAATGATCATGTTTTAGATGTTGGACCAATTCGTCCTGAGGGTCTCCCACGCCATAAGCGTTGCAGGGGCGAGGCAAAGACAGTGGACTCAGACAGGACTCTCCAGACCGTGCAGAGAAACTTGGAGGGACTGACCCGCCAAATCCCTATGGCTGACGTGGAGGACTTGCCTGAAGCCATCCAGAGACGGGTGGTAGGAGTACCCTGAGACTGGGTTAGATTATTCCGCCGAGTGGCCACTGCAGTTACGTTCTATAGGAACACGACTTCTGGGCAGGGACCTGTTGTCCTCTACAACAACCCCCCCATTTCATATAATTTTTATTCACAACACTATAATATGAAATGGGTCCCTTTTAGTTTTATTTGGTATCAACTTTGTATTATTCAAAGAGGTAAAAAAAAAAAAATGAAATAAAAACATTACAAAGTTACCTTTTTGACAAACCAATAATGGCTTTATGATATAAATAATTAAATCTTTTATCATTGCGATAAAGCGATCGCAAGATCGCATATCGCAATGACAAAGGAGGAATAACTTAAAAAACCATTGGTTTGCTTCGACGCGATAACACGCAATAGGCGATCGACGATATACCATGCATGCTTTTAAAAGAGCCCCAGTTAATGCTCCCGATGCGATGCGATATCGATATCGGCGAACGAGGATTCCAAGAGATGCCAATATAACAAAAGCGCCTTTTCGCCCTGATGCGATGCGATAAAGCCAAAAGCACGAACTTCAAAAAAGTTGTTAAAACGGGGATATTACGATTAATTCGTATTAAAAGCCTTATCTTTCTAATAGAGATTCACCTGCGCTCAACCGCCAAAACGGCCAAGGCACGCTTAAACAAATCATTCCACCAATAAACGACGTGATGGACATTTAAAAGATTGACAGGTTTTTACGGCCATTTAATGAAATAGTAAATCTAAAATCTTTTCACAGATTGGATCCACGGCCACCTTAAGTTAATTCTTCATCATGCATTAATCAATATATTTCACTCGTATTTGGTTTTCATTGCCAATTCTCTGTGTTACGCTTATTTTCACTCCTGTGCAGAATTCTTCCAAGCTAATAGATGCGAGCAAAATGGGGAAGAAGTCCAAGAAAACTGCAAACGCTTCCGCTTCGCCAGCCATAAAACAAGCCATCACTGATCCAGGAAATAAAAAGAAAGGATTGATATCTGATACTACATGTTCAGGTCTCGGCAAAACTTCTTGGCAAAGTACCTATAATTTGATAGAAGCTGAAGAACCTGAAGTGACAGCAGTAGAAGCCACAGTAGATACGACTCGAAAATCTGAAGGTACTTTAAAGGACTTAGCCGACTCTTTCCTTCATCGGATAGCAGCTCGGGAACAAATTCTCCCATATATGGATGTAGTAAGGTGGGCAATTGAGGAACTCCCAATCACAGACAGAACCTTCTGCACCAGAGATGGGAGAATCTTCGGTTCATTTCAAGCTAATGATTTGAGGCAAATGTATCATTTGCCTGAGCCAGAGAAGAAGTACAACAAGGCATTTCTGGAGAAATTCCGAAATGAGAACGAAACTGAATCCAAACCCATTCGGAATTGGAGGCAGAATCCGGAAAAACACAAGCATAAATCTTCTGGTATGTATTCTGTTGATTCTCTATGTTCTCCTTATTGTTATGCTGGGATCGTGATGTGTAGATTATGGGGTTTGCACGACTCCTCTAATTTCACTATAGAAATGGTTCCTTTGATAGAGGCAGCGTGTAATAGTGAAATTATGGATTGGGAAACTATACTGTCCGATAAGTTAGCCACCGCAGTTATTGATTTCAGAGGCCAGACCCGCATTACTGAAAGGCTTATTCCCCCATTCTACTACAGCGCTTATATCCTGGACACCCTGTGTTTTAATTCTGAATTTCCCGTGCTCGGCTGGAGGTGGACTCCACAAGACCCCATGCCCATTCACATATACCATCAGAAATTGTGGAAAACCTCCCATAGGCACCATTTATACCAAATCTGCAATGGCTTCATGTTACACATTCATTACTCTATTTTTGATAAACCTGCTCCCAAGATTTCCTACCAAGCAGGGATTGATTTAACTGGCTTAGGGAGATGGTTTGCAGAGGAAAAATTTACTTATATAAGAATTTTCGACAGCCAAGCCAAACCTCATGTTCTTCCTTTGTACATACCTGATAAACTGCTGGCAAGGGAGATAGCCTATCAGATTATTTCCGAGGGCGTTACACAAACTCTAAAGAAAAATAAGAAGCAGGTATGGCCCTCTTTTCCTCTTAGATGTGGTGTCTACACCTTGAATGATCTCAAACATGCAGAGAAAGAAGCTATAAAGATGAAATCATTAACTCTAGCAACTCTCCCTAATAGGCAATTTGATCCCGACAAAGTTGCCTATAATGCCCTTGAACATGCCAAATTGGCAAAGTTTGATCATAAAGAAGATATGTTTGATGATCTGTTCTCCACAGCCGAGTCAATGTCCCAAGTTAGATCGTTGGCCAGAATGAAATATCAAGATGAAGGGTTAGTTGAATTCAACAGACTTAGAGAACAGAGGTTGCAAACTCTGCCCCTAGATCTGTTAGCAACAAGCCTAGCAGCAGGATCAAGTGAGCCTGAACAGCGACATACTAAGGAACCTCCGGTTATAACAAAAGAACAGGAGAAAGTGCAAGAGGAAACCCAGACGAAAGAGCAGGAACAAAGCACCATAAAGGTAAATCAAGATACTCAAATTGATCCCAAATTGCTCCAGGAATGGCAGCAATTCGATTCAATTATCAACAATCCTGAGGGTTCAAAGGAAGCCCAAACATCAAGAGTAGCAGACACACAGGAGATCATTTCAAAACAAGTTCCAGGTGAAACCAGCGGCCTACCCAGTTCTAAAGGAGTAGAGATAATCCCAAAGGATCCCTCCGATCAAATTATTTTGCAGATAGAAGAAATTCCTCCCTTGGATGTCTTCTATAGCCCGAAACACAAAGATGTGGTAAAACGACAAAGGAAGAGGAGAAGAACTGATCAGCCTTCCCTATTCCCAAAGCAAACGGTGACGGGCAATGTAGTTTGGAAGGAGGAATTTGACCCCTCTGACGACCTAACAAAACTATCACAATTTGCTGGAGCCTATTCGGCAGCAACAATAGATAAGGCATCAGAGGTGAGTCTTTTATTAAAAACAAAAGACCAGGAGATTTTCTCATTACAAGCACAACTATGAGAAGCACGGCAGAAGGCAGAGCAGGCAGAACTGCAATTGTTAACACAACAGCAAACCAATAATCAATTAACTCAACAATTGCAGGAGGAAAAGCAGAGGATTGATCAGAGTGCAGCCCAGAAGCAGAAAGAGTTATCAGAGGCATTAGCACAACTCAAGACAGCCAATGAACAAATGCTGAAGATAAAAGATGAGCAGATTGCTCAACTATCAGCCCAGCTTGAGAAAACAAAGAATCTTCCACAGGTAGCTGAATTCAGGGCAGAGGCAGTGCAAATAAACAAAGCATTATTAACACAGATAAAGATGTTATGTCAACAAATCGCCCAGGCAGAACCTTTATGTGACTCAACAACATCTCTAAGTGATAAATCAGCTGATGCTAGAATAGACTTCGAGCAGGCCGATGAGACATTGACCAATTATCTTGAGTGGCAAGGTACTGAGGAAGGACAGTCAGCTAAATTGCCAAAGATCCTAGAATCGCATAAAGAGATATTATTTATGGAATGGCAATCCCAGTTAATGAAAGCAAAGAGGGCAGTTTCCAGATGCAAATTAACCACAAGTAATTTGGTTGAATTGATTAATGACACTCTCTACTTATCTAACATGATTTCTCAATGTACTCCAGGTAAATTGACATCAGCTAAAACATTGGAACAGTCATGTTACCCAGAGCTGGAGAAAACTGGCAGATTAATCGCAGGAATTAATAGTTTGACATGGGACACCTATTGGATGTTCTTAGTCAAACCTTACAGCCAGAGAGCCGCCCTCAAATGCCTCTTAGATGTAATCGGATGCATCATTCCCGAAATACAGGATGCCACCTATGATGCCCAACTCAATTCTCACCTTAACCGACCACCAGAAGTGGAGCCGATGCTTGCAATATGCCAGCTCAGGACTAAAGACGAACAGCCTAAGTGATGAATCATGCTGCCGATTACCAGATTGCCATAGAAGGAGATATTCCAGATCAAGTTACACCAACTTAGTAGCATTTTAATTTTTTAGTTTGTTAGTTTAATTTAGTATTTATAGACCCTTTCATGTATTTAGAAAGGGTCGTAAGTTTTTGTATATGACTGAAACCTGAAGTTGCACTACTGTACTTCAGGCATATTTTTTTTATGAAACCTGGACCAATTTTTTCCAAATTTTGATAACGAAGCTTTTATGTGGATGTGCACTACTGCCTTTATCTAAAAGTATTTCTGAGTCGGAAGAAGGAATTCAAATTGCGATTGAAGTTGAGAATGATTTGCAGCTCATATGGTACTATTATCTATGTTTGAATTCATTCTTTTATGAAAATTGTTGTTTGATTACTTTTGCTATTATTGAATATTTAAATGTGTTTTAACAGTAATCTTTATACTTTCCACTATTGGATGTTTACAGTTTGCTATTCTTTCAATCATTTACGTATCAGTAATATAAAGATAAGTGTAACAATGTTTTATCAATTACTTCATTCAACTAATTGAATGAAGTAATTATTATTTAAATGAATATCTTTTTTTATTGAATAGTGTCATCTATATGCCTATTGACAAACACAGATCATCAAACGTTGCACTTAAGAATAGAAGCTTCCCGGGATAAAATAGTCATTTATATTTTTGTTTATAGATTAAATACTCCATTCACTATCACTTATTATTAAACCAATCACTCATTCACCCATTTCTATTCTTTATCGGGAAACTGGTCCCATTATATCCAGTCGGAGCCACCATCCCAAACGGAAAAGGAGTTGTTTAAGGTCCGGACCGGGTGGTCATCCCCCAATGTTGTTGCAACGATTTTCGAGGCATCAACAGGACCTCAGGAGTAGACAGTTTTTATGTATTAGATGACTGTATATTCTTTTTTGAGACTAAACATGATGGGGCATAAGCCCAAGTTTTGTACGAGATTATGGATCCAAATTTTTTAAAGTTTTTTGACACTCCGATGATATATATACAGCGATATTTGATGTGATGTGATAAATGTATCAAATGTATGATGTTTTTGATGATAAAAAATTTATTGTATGGAATGATTAATGTGCCAATCTAATGCTTGATTAGATAATGAGTCAGCAAACCAATTGTCAGCTCGAGGAATATGAATGAATGTTAAAAATTGAAATGACCTTTGTAACAAATGTACCCTCAAGAACAATCGTAATAAAAAGGGATCTCGTACCCGATAAGTGTTGTTCAACTGCGACACCACCAGCTGAGAGTCCAAGAAAACTACCAACGAATCAACACCCAAAGATATTGCCTCCAAGAGTAGATGAATGACTGCAGTGTATTCTGCTACATTATTGGAAGCAGGACCAATGCAGACCCCTCTTGATACCAACAGCTGACCGGGAGGATAATGAAGCACCCAAGCCGCGGAAGCTAAGTTCCGGGTGTGTCTACTAGCACCATCAGCGAAACCAAAATGACTCATGACATCCATCACAACCTGCCAAAGCAGATCAAAAACATCACCAACTCATCAAAGATTGAAAAATCAATTAGATATGTACAAAGTAAAAAACTACTATATACAAAAGCAAGATGCCAGGCCAAATCCTAGGCATAATACTTCTTCAAATAGAGCCCGTTTCGGGGCTCCGGCAACTCATTCCCTTCGAAGTCAACCAAGGTATACGCTCCTTTCTTAAGGACTTTTTTAACGATATAGGGGCCATACCACATCGGTTTAAACTTTCCTGCCCCCAGGGCATCCTTTTATTGGGCATAGACCAAAACAAGGTCACCTTCCGAAAAGACCCTAGGCTTGACCGCCTTATCATACTGAATCTTTACTCGGTTTTTATGTGCTTCATTCATCGTGGCGGCATCTCGACGCTGCTCATCGAGATGTTCCAGATGAAGAAGCCGTTCTGCCAGACTAGAAGTGTCAGGAAGAAGTTCAACAGCTAATTTAAGAGAAGGAATCTCGCATTCAATCGAAAATATGGATTCCACCCCGTGCACTAACTGAAACGGAGTAAAACCAGTTGCAGTTTTCACTGACGTCCTGTATGCCCAAAGTGCAGGATATAGCATAATATGCCAGTTGGATCTATGTTTATCAATTGTCCTTTGAAGAATTGTCTTCAAGGATTTATTCACGGCTTCCACTTGCCCATTGGCCTGAGGATAATATGGAGATGAATGCTCCTGCTGGAAACCCAATTTGAGAGCCAACTCAGCCATCATACTATTCTGAAAATGACTGCCATGGTCAGTGATAATCTCTCTAGGTATACCAAAACGAGCGATAACTTGGTTGAAAAGGAACAAAGCTGCAGTCTCACCATCGTTCCCAAAAGTAGGCATAGCCTCGACCCACTTCGTAAAGTAGTCTACTGCTACAATAATGTACTTGTGACCTTTTGTCGAAGGCGGGTTACAAGTAGTATAATCAATACCCCACTTTGTAAAGGGACCAACAGTAACGACTGGAAAAAGCGGAGCTGGATGAGCGCGCATTTTTCGAGTATATACCTGACACGGATGACACCTTTTGACCGATTCAATACAATCTTTGAAAATCGAGGGCAAAAAGTATCCAGCACGCAAAATCTTTTGGGCTGTAGCAAGCCCAGATAAATGACCCCCACAAGCTCCACTGTGAGAATCATTGAGCACAGCCTCAGCTTCTTCAAAATTTAAGCAGCGTCTTAGGATTGAATCAACCCCTCGACGGTACAAAGCATCACCAATAATTAGATAATTCTTGGCCAAGTGACGTAGTTTACGACACTCATCTTTCAAAAAAGTAGAGGGAAACTTCGCAGTCTGGAGATACACAATGATATCCCCATACCAAGGATCATGTGGAGAGATCAGAAACAAGTGTTCGTCCGGAAAGGACTCATCATAGATCATCTCCTCTCCACAGGGCAACTCGGAGATCAATTCCGCAAAAACTAAAGACTTCTTGGATTTGGCAGACATGAACTCGAGATCAAATTCTTGTAAAATCACAATCCATCTATTATATTTTCCCCCAATCACTCGCCTGCTGAGGACAAACTGAAATGGATTGGCAGCTGCCAAGACATAAGTTTTGTGAAGAATAATGTAATGCCGGAGTCGCTGCACAGCATGAACTGCTGCTAAGGCTAATTTTTCTATCGGGGTGTATCGAAGTTCAGGTCCTACCAGTCCTCGACTAAGGTAGTAAATAACATGCTCTACAAGAGCATCATCCTCCTGAACCAGAACCATACCAATGGTAGATTCTGCTGTAGCCAGATACAAAAGAAAATCTCTGCTATAATCGGGTGGACTCAGTAAAGGAGCAGAGGTCAATGCCTTTTTCAAGGCATCGAATGAGCGTTGAGCATAGTCATCCCAAAGAAAAGGAACTCCTTTCTTCAACAGTCTCATATATCCCTTTGTAATCTCAGCATAGTTAACGATAAACCTCCGAAGAAAGTTAGACTTCCCTTGGAGACTTTGAAGCTGACGGATTGAAGACGGGGGAGGCAACCGAAGTATTGCCTCAGCCTTGAAGGGATCTACCCTTATCCCTTCCCTAGACACGATAAATCCCAACAGCCGACCGGATGTTACCGCGAAAACGCACTTGTTCGGATTCAAACGAATTTTATAAAAATGACATCTTTCAAATATTTGCCGGAGGTGACCAGGATGATCCATCCTCTTTCGAGAATGAGCAGCTAGATCATCTAAGTATGCCTCAATAATCTTCTTGATGTCGTGGAAGGCGTAAGACATGGCCCGCTGAAAGGTAGCTCCAACATTTTTAAGACCAAAAGGCATTTTCTTGTATGCAAACGTACCCCAGGGACAAATAAATGCAGTCTTATGTTGATCTTCAGGACAGATAGTAATTTGATTATATCCGGAGAAACCATCCATGAAGGAGAAAATCTCATTACCGGCACACTCGTCAATAATCTGATCAATGAATGGTGTGGGGTAATTGTCTTTAGGACATGCCTTATTTAGGTCTCTGAAATCGATGCACACTCGAATCGTTCCTTTCTTTTTATCTATGGGAACGGGGTTTGAAACCCATTTAGTCAGAGGAACTGGGAAAATGAATCCCGCCTTAAGCAGCTTTTCAACTTCAGCTTTGATAGCTGCTGCCTTCCTAGGATTGACCGGACGAATATTTTTCCTGACTGGCTTAGCGTTTTCATACGTCTTGATCTCATGCTAGACGATAGATGGGTCTATGCCAGGCATTTCCTCATAAGACCAAGCAAATACATCTCTATACTCTTTGAAGAGCTTGGTATAGATTTGAACCTCTTCACGGGAACATTCAGCTCCAATGAAGACATTCTCGATAATATTGGGATCCCTGGAAATGTTCACCGGGATAGTAGGAGAGATCACAGCCATGTTCCCTTCAGCATAAACCTGTGCTGGTGCCAAAGGGTTCAAGACTGGGTGAACAGGTCCAAGAGACTGAGGACTTGGAAAACTTGTTTCAACTTCGTCCAAGTCAGGTAGGAAGTAAGACCGATGATGCAAGTCATCCCATGGTCTATCTATACCAGTCATGGCTTCCAGGATTGCCTCTTCAGATGGAAGAGTGGTATCAAGGCAATCCTGGGCCGAAGAAGAACTAAGCGTCCAAGCCGGGGTCACATCACCATCCAACTCTTCCGGTGAAAGAGGAGCTGGGGTAGATTCTGCAGTGTCAACAATAGACTGATATGCAATCTCAGCTGCAGAAATCGGAAATGCCATTCCACCCACTTGACCTTCCGCTAATGTGGCAGTAGGGGAAGGTAAGGTCCAAGGGTCCGAAAAATAATGAGTTCGAAAGAACTCTCTTTGAAGGGGAGCCTTGGAGGATGAAATAGCATTAATAGACACCTTAGGAGGAGGAAGATCGAAAGAACCCATCAGGGAAGAATACATTCCAACTCCTAGATTCTCAACAGGCGCCTTAGTATTATCCAACTTAGGAACAGATGAGTCAGAAGGCGCATTCAGGTCTACCTGAGGACAGTCTAGTTGATCCACTATAATGATCCTCCCTTCATGGGGGAAACATACTATTCGAAATAATGAGGATGCAATAGCATCCATCTCATATATCCAGTTCCTCCCCAGCAGAAGGTTGTAGTCCAAGGCTGCATCCACTACCTCAACTTCTATGTTAACGGTTTTGCCCCCAACACAGATGGGCAAAGCCGGGACAATACCATGGGGTCTGTGAGAATGACCATCAAACGCAGTAAGTGCAGTGCTAGATGGAACAGCTTTGGGAGATCCAAGTGTCTTCCAACATGCGAGAGACATCACGCATGTAGAAGCACCCTCATCAACAACCGTTCGAAAGATATTGCACTTCCGATACGAAGATTTAATATGGAAAGCCATGTGATGAGGAAGTCTCTTCTTAAAATTATTCATATCAAAAGTAATCAGAAGAGAATTTTTCGGATCAATAGCCCCAATGGCAGTGAGCAAAGCACTGCACTGAGCCGGACAAGACTGGAGTACCTCTAAAGCCGACATAGCACAAGGACTCTGCGCCAGATCTTCTACAATCGAGTAGTTCTGGGCAGCCCTCGCATTTGGATTAATCGTTGATCGCTTAGAAGATGCTTTGGGCATCCGAGGCATAGACTCAACAGTAGGCTTCGTAATGTGAAGCGGCTCAGTAGCATCAGGAACTTCCTTAGCTTTCAAAGACTCTTCTCCGCCATAATCACGGGATCTCATAGCGATATCCGCGTGAGCACTCATCATAAAAATGTTCGATGGAATTTCCCCTTCTTGGGTGCCCCCAGAGGAAGCCCCAGGATTTTGGTTCGCGCCAACAACTAATTGCTGCCCTTGGGGAAAAGGTTTTGTTAACACAACCTAGGAACTAGAAGAACCCTGCAAGGATAACAAGCGCTGAGCATCCTGAATTTTAGGGCAAAGGTGTGTGAGATGGTCTCCAGCACAAAGCTTGCATGGAAACTTCACTTTCTTTTTCTCCTTTTGACCCTCACCAACACGCTCGTTGGTTTTATTTGCATTTCCCTTCTTGTTCTTGCCCTTCTTCTTGTTATTTCGTCCCTTCTTCTTCCCATCGGATTGTTGATTTCCTTTGGGATCAGAAGCTTGGACAACATTTATGAACAAATACTGGGAAGGTGATGAATCAGTAGGCACAGCCTGACCAGAAGGAGCAGATTGTAAAGACAACTGCTGCAGTTGAGAAAGCAGGCTGGCTGCACCACTATTGACCGATCCGACAAGCCCGTCACCATGCGGACCAGGTTTAGTTTTTGATAAATCCAATTTGGAGCGAGGAGCATTGGGAAAGGCCATCATAAAGTGCCCGAGGCTTACCAGAATAGAGTAGTTCTTTCTTGGGCCTAAATGTCACACTCCTCAGAAAATGCCCCAGATAGGGATACATCTTTTGAAATATCTGACTGCAGAGATTTCAAAAACCACTCGAGAAGGAATTCACCTGGAATATGAGCTTTGATAAGCCTCTTCCTTCTCCTCCATTCCTGAATGTGATCAGAAATGTGAGTTGCCTCATCCTGCTTAAAATTAGCCAGGAGTTCGGTCCCGGCCTCATATCTGACAGGCAACTGAAAATGGTTAAGAAATGTGACAGCCAGTTCTCCAAATGTGGCGAAACTGCCCCCAGTGAGCTCTATATACCATTTGGCAGCATTTCCAGTTAGGGTGCGTTGAAATAATCTCAACCTAATCGAATCATCGATCAGGGAGTTCGAAGAGCACCATAAGTGGAAAGTGGTGATGTGGTCCGCTGGATCCTCTCCATTCTTACCTTCAAACTTTGGAATGTCTGAAGGAAGTTTGGTCAGGACCGAAGGCCACCCCGGACTATAACGAATCAGGTCATTAGTCAACTTCGAAAAATCTGGCAAGTTTAACGTTGCCAGAAAAGGTAAGCGAGGCGGAGCCTGAGGATTCCATCCTTGATGGGATGGATTCCCAACATTCTGAAAAGAATAGCCTGGATTTGATGAGGCACCAGGCTGCCAGAAAGGACTCATAGAAAACGGAGAAGAACCTCCTCCCCACGCCGAGTTAGCAAAGCCCAGACTAGTTCCCCCCGCTGAAGTGTTAAATGAAGAGGAGAGCCCCTGATAGGGGTTCCAAGCATTAGACAGAGGAGAAAAATACTGATAAGTACTCGATGAAGGGAAAGAAGCATTCCCTTGATGACCTGCGTAAAACTGATTCCCTGCCGCCGCTGTAGTAAAGACAGGATTCCATCCCGTAAAAGTAGTCGAACTTTGCCCCCCAGACCAAGGGTTGAAACTCTGGGTCTGGGACGTAAATGGAAACGACCCTAAAGAAGGATTGGAACTAGGAATATGCCCAGTCCCAAAGGGGAAACCCTGAAACGAAGCTGATCCACTAGCCATGTTAGACATGGGCGTAGATCCAGCTGCACCAGCGGAAAAGGAAAAAGAGGGATTCCCACTAGAGGGCATCCCTGAACAGAAGGGACCAGAATGAGAAGCATGTGCCTAGGTGAAACTAGAGCCAAACACAGCAGAACTATAAGCAATCGAAGATGAAGCAATAGTGCCCCCTGCTTCAACAGAAGAAGGAGTCTGAATGCCTGCATCACTCACGGTAGAAGCCGCGTTCCCAGTCGTGGACATCGAAAGATAAGAATGATACGGAAGATCTAGCGGTCTCTCCGACTCAGGTCCGATGTACTGAACAACGAACAGATAATCAGGAGGAAGAGGAGATGGACCTATAGCAGGAGGCTCAGGTATGTCCTCAATCTTAAAATCTTCTTCCTGAGGAAATAAAACTTGCGAGGTGAGCGGAACGCTCCTCTCGGAACCGACACCTGAATCAGCTACGAAACCTTCAGACCTTTGTGGAGGATCTCTCTCCACTGCGTTAGACGCCACAAGCTGGTAACCACCTGCTAAATCGCTCCTACGCCTTCTCGAAGAAGGCTCTGGACTCTCGGGAGATAACCCCCGGATTCTCCTCGAACATCGAGGCACTTGATCAGCCACTTTTATAGATTTTTTAAATTAGACTCAAAAAGGTGAAAAGCTAGGCAAGCTAGGAGAAAAGAGCACTCACTAAAATAAAAATCCCTGGGATACAGTCAAGCAAACAGCCTCCAAATATTTCCGCTCCGGGTGATGAGGACCGGACACCAAAATACAGGAAAGCGAAGTATAGGACCTCCCGAAAGCAGTCTGGGATGATTAGGGCCCAGAACAACTAGCGAAGGTATCAGAAACAGTTACGTCGACCTCCAAACGATAGCCTTTGCTAGCTCAAGCACCCAAGCTTCGTAAGGGCACCCCCCAGAAGTACTGTTGAAAGTGATGCGACGTCTACCTCAGGTACCACGGGTATTCCCCCCCGCAGTCACCTGTGTGGAACCTAGGAGTGGAAACTATGGGCACCAATCCGTATCAGAAGCCGGGCGGAACGGTCTTGAGGTCAGATTCAGCTAATCGGAGGGGGGGTATCCCTCTTCTCAACCTTCACTTCCCCTCGCGCTTGACTCTCGGATGAGAGCTTTCCCAATCCACCTCACGGAGTTGGATTTCGCTCAATTAATCAACTTCTATGTTTGTTTGAGCGGCCTTGGAGAGTTAACTCTCCACTCACCTATTCCAAGGCCCTACAACCTAGCTAGTTGGTGATTGACACTTAGAAAAACTTGCTATTTGATTTTAGATTAAATCGCTTATTTTAAGGGCTGTTATGTTAAGTCACAAGGATATGGAGATGAAACGTATGGTGTTTTTGACGCAAAAGAAATTAATAAAAACTTAACTACATGCAAATGCAGTTCTTTGTCTTTCGATGAAGAGCAATCTCTATACATGTTCTACGAGGCTAAAAATTGTATTTTTCTTTTCGAATAGCAAACTCACACTCACAAAAACTAAGAAATTGACTAAATGATTAAATGCACCTAATGCAAATCACTACAAGCATGTAAATCCTAAGATGCAAATCTCTTAAAGCAGAGTGAAATTCCCAAAAATTCCTTCAGTTTTAACTCTTCTTTTGTTGCCCAGAAAGCTAATTCTCGAAATCAAGAACTCTTAAAATGAGGACAACAAAAACACTTAAAAACAAGAAGAAGAAATCAAATGACAACTCCTCCTCAAAATCAAGCCAAAACTAAAAGCAAGAAACCGCACAAAAGCTTCAAAAGTTATAGCAAACGAAAATGAAAATGCAACAACAAAAGCAAATAACAAGTGAAAATGTTTTTAAGCCTTTGAAATGCAAAAAAAAAAAACAAAGCAAATGTTTTTTGAGCTTTTTTTTTTTATAAAGAAAGAGCTCGCAAAGACCAAGCACAACTATCAAAATCCAAACCAAACGGGACCGAATTTCAAGCACAGACTTCAACAATGCTCCCAAACCTTATAAGGCTAACTCGTAGCAAGATCAATAAGAGAAAAAGAAGAACAGAAAACTCAGCCACTCAGCCTAGACAAATAGTGCAAACTTGTCGCAAACAAAGACTCCAAAGAAGCAAGAAAATCTCTTCAAAACTTGCAACAAAACCTAGCCTATGGAACTCAAGAAAACCAATAAAAAACGAAGCAAAAATCGCAATGCGAAACACAACACAAAGATAGGAGCGAGTTAGTGAGCAGAAGCTCTCTGTTCTGATAAAACAGAACAGCCAAGAATGCTCAGAAAGCTATCTTGGAACTCAATCCAGAAGTGTCAGCACCAGAGACAACACTTTTCCAAAAAGACTAGTTTTCAATCAAACGAAAGAGAGAAAAGACATGAAACCACTTCCTTCACACTCCAGTGAGTACAAAGACACTGTAGGAACAGGTCTCCACATCCAGAAAGGACCAAAAAGTCAAGAAACTCAAAAATTCAAAATCTGCCTAGGTATACGCTACTTCACAGTTATCTGTTTTCGGCGATGCATACGCGTCGCATGTAAGGCTTGTCTTATGCTTGGTTCTTTAGTAAAATTGCGTGTATACGCGTACATTGTGCGAGAAAAGGCGACGTATGAAAAGGTAAATAATGAAAAACAAAAAAAAAATCCTAGAAAAGACACCGAGGACCCAGATTTATTTACTTGAAAATAAGCTAGATTTTGCAAATGAAAGTTAAAGCTGCTTTGGGATCCTACCAAATAATTTGAAACCACAGCAGGAAACCACAAGAATGTGATTACGTGATCGCCGGTCTGTTTCGAAATTTCACCCTAGAGGTTGGTTGGGATACGACCTCCACAGAGCAGGGGCATGCTACTTAACAGAGACTCACACAACCATGCACGTTCGGAAAAACTAAATAGAGTATAATGAGAAAGTTACCCGTAGGTCCTACGGTTGAAGAAGATCCCGCAGGGTTCAAACCCCCAGCAACCGTCCTTCCTTCTTAACCTGAAAGACAAGAAGAAACAAGCACAAAGGACTGGTTGTACAGCATATATCTACTCTAAATGTCAGTGAGATTCATATAAAACATTAAATAAATCATAATGAATGCTCGTATAACAAATATTCTCATACATATAAGCATACACTAACACGTTTATTTCAGGAACAGCATGGTACTTCTGTATTATAAATAGCATGTACAAAAGTAACGAGTGGAGAGATCACCTAATCCTTCCACGGCCTTCGAGCAGACCGTCGTCTGGATCCGTCCAGCCCTTGCCTCGCTAAGACTCCTTCCAAACTGGTGCATACGAGATGACATATAGGAAGATGAGCATCTCAAGGAAACAAGGGTTTCCTATAATGAACTGGGAAAGTGCAGGAGGCACGGGGAATCAGACTTGGATAGGGAACACCAACAGAGTATAATATCAATAAATTCTCTCTCTCTCTTAGGCCATACACATGAGGGGATTTTATACTCCCTCCAAGTAGTTTCAACAGTTGGAAACAGTTGGCCACGTGCTGGGGTGGTTGAACTACCTGAGTAACCATCAACCCAGCCCGAAAATAGGGAATAATTATATATTTTTTAATTATTTTAATGGCATACGCGGAAAATTCTAGATGGACTCGCGTATACACGCGGAAAATTACGGGCATAGTCGCGTATGGGGATTTTTACACTGTTTTTAAGTGAATTTGTCCAAGTCTGTAGGAATGGGTGCCCAAAACCATCAAAGCAATCATGAATCATGTGAAGGTGAGAAATGATGCTATAACATCCATCAAATTTACAAAGGAATATTATAATAAATTGTTCCCAAGTGTGGATTGAAGCAAATGGAAGTGATTTACACCTATTTTTGGCTTTTGCCAAGAATGTAAGAGTAAAAATCCTGCATAAAATACCTTCATCAATTTCATGAAAAATAGAAATTGAAAATTTTTGAATGAATTGTAAAGTATGATTAAATACAGAAGTATTCCTCTTACCGTTAAAATTTACTTGATAAAATTGTCTTACTACTTCTGGTAGAGTATTGGAAGATGCTCGTCCAGAAATACAGCTCCAAATTGGAAGTTTTAAAGGAGCCATTGTAATAAAAATCAAATATTAGAATATAAAGACTCCAAAGGAAAAAAAAGTCTCAAGCCCTCCTTATATCGCCAAAATGTTGAGGCCTCAAAATTCGTTGTAACAACATGGGGGATGACCACCCGGTTCGGACCTTAAAGTAGTTTCTTTTCCGTTTGGAATTGTAATGTTCCCGAAATGGGTTTCTCAGCAAGAAATGCCTGAAAAATTCATTTTCAGGAATGAGTAATTCATCTATCATAAAAAGTGTTTTAAAACACTCAAAAACCAATTCCAAGTGCTGCAGCAACCTTTACTCAGCTCTTATGGGAAAAAATGTGGGGAAAAGTGATTATTTTGGCACTAAAATGCGTATAATCAGAGATCTACATAAAAATAAGGGTCATGGCTATGGGATATGTTGTATTAGGTCAAGAGGGATATACATGCCTAATTTCAAAAAAGAAAAATGTGTTTTTATAAGTTAAAAAGTTCCTCCTTCCCGACAAGTCAAGAAAAACCCTGATTTCCCATGACTTGGAAGATGCAGAAATTTATTGAAGCAAGGGAAGCATATTTTCTGAAGGTGTAAGATGTAAAAAAGTATGAAAAAATATATAATTATTTTAGGAACATGGCATAAGCATTAAGTAAGGTTAAACAACAGTTTTACATGGAAAATCCCTCAAGATTGAGGTGGTGCAAGACAAGAGAATGACCCAGAAACCCTTCAGCGTTAGTTATAGGAGGCTGAAGCTTCCTTTTATTAAATTACAGATATTCAACTGATAATTACATGAAAACAGATATCTATAATGAATCAAAATTCCCAAAGGGCTCTTTATTACATTCCCATTGGGGATTTCAGCAATACATGAAAATGTCGGAGCAGATCTGAGTTTTACTGTAGCAAATCTGCAGAATGATTCAAAATTTCTAAAGCAAAAAAATCAGTGAATTAATCAGCCCTGAAATAGACATGGATTGGTTGGCCAATCCATGGATCTCCCTTGATGCAAGGAGGCTTCCTTCACATTAGAGATCTAGCTCCAAAATGATGACAAAACCCTGCAACACTACTCCTTTAGCAATAACACAGATCTGGGCAAGGAACTACATAGTATACCATAAAAAACACATTCTCTTAATGACAAGATCTGAAATGAAGCTCAAATCATTCAATACATCTCTCCAATGGATTAGAACCCTCCTCCACTGAAAAGAAGTACTGAAATGCTTTAGATCTGAAAAGATCTAAATCCCACTTACTGCAACTTACAAAGGCAATCAAACCTCAACGGGATCTGCATTGCAATTGGAAGTAGAAGCTTGGCCAAATGCCGGATAGTGGATCAATGCAGCACATCCTCCTCCAAAGAGCTACTCCATGGAAGGAGAGAGGATTCCTAAACAGGAAACCCTCTTCCCTTTGGCTAAGCAGCCAAGAGAACTCCAGTTGCCCAAGCAACCTCAAATATGAATTATCATCAACAACCCTTTCTTGAGTCCTCTCCCTCCCTTTTATAAAATGAGGAAGTGCAAAACCATAAACCACTTCACTTGATTTAGCCCCTTTCACATTTAGAAGCTCCTTCTAGAACTGCGCAAATCACTTAGGAGGTTCAATGCACCTAGACTGTCTTGTGATTTGGTCCTGTTCACCCAGTCAAATAGCTCAGCCCTGTTCACACACAAGTGGTTTTTATGCAACCAGCTCATATTTAATCTTGTTCACATTGAGCATGTATTTATTTTTAGATCTAAGGAGTGTTGCATGTCCTCCATTAGTCTATTATTCATAAACATGAAAAATAAGACAAAATTCTAATTTTCCAATTAACTTAGCTAATTTAGTAACATTACAGTCCTCCCCTCCCAAATGTTGCTTGTCCTCAAGAAACTTCTAGGATAGAACTGAAAGATGTCTCATCCTCCTACTGTAGCATCCCCATATGATGTACTCCTGCAAATAATGAGATGTTGTGTTAACAATGAATCTCCATATTTCCCCTCCCAAGCATGCAAATTAGCTGAATAGCTATCATCATGAAACAATCAAATACTCAAGAAGGAAATAAGGTGTTGCCTAGAGGCTCCCTTGAGGCATGGAATCTAAAGTGTATTGGGAAATATCATCCCCCATGTGAGTTCTCCACCCTCAAGAAATCATCCACCAAAAATGAGTCACCTCATGACATGGAACTCTATGAAAATGTTCCTCCACCTTGAGCTCCTACAAAATAGGTGGGTGAAATTCTGCACATGGTAGACAAGATAGCCTACCCTACATTGTTCTCCTCTCCACTTAAGATAAGTGTAGAGTGAAAACTGATCTTGGGCTGCAAGGACATTGCCCTCAAGTGGCATCATGAGGATTAGATCTGCAAAGTTCCTCCCTCCAATGGTGTAAAATCAATCAGCCCAAAATGCCTCATATGTCATGGATATAAGAGTATCACCATGAGGTACTCCATCATACACATGGCTCACCTCCAAAAGAAATAAGTGTTTGGCTATGGTGGCCACAATTTTTCCCATGTTCCCATTAGAACATGTGATGTAGAAAATGTGGGAATATCTTTCCCAAAAGGACACACTCATCTCATGTGTCTCTTTCTCAATCATGCTCTAAAAATACATAATGGCAATATCAGCAAAGAAAACATGATCATCATCATAATGAGTGAAATACTGAAGGTTCTATGTGATGCAAGAGATTACCAACAGTCCCCCAAATCCTCACAGCTCAGTCTTCTCAACTACTACTTAAGAAGAGTATATGGCAAATTGCCTCTTGTGACATGGTTAATCATATGAATAAAGAATCCACATGTAAGGAAAACATCTTTTCCCAAGGCCACATAATAGATGGTTTTCTCCATCATGAAATTTGGCCCAATGAAGTTCATGGAGCTTAGTAAATAGCTTGCCCTCTTGTGGAGCAATGCACTGCCAAGAGATGGTAAGAGAATGCAAGCAAAATCTCTCACCATATGTTGGAAGCAAGAAGATACATGGATTCATGAGTGAACCCTCAAGTGTAGTTTGGCACACTTCCATGAAGAGAAATGAACCAAGCTCTGCATGCAAATCCTCTTCTCCATGCTTGGAAACCCAAGACAAGAATAATTAAATCATCTTCCTCACCTCCTATTTTCTCACCAAGTGCATTAAATGAGAAGTGATCTTGGGAATACTCCATCAATAAATCCCAGCTCCACAGTGACGGCGCTGTTGGCCTATGTAAATAGGCTCCCATCAACAAATAGCTCCAATATTTGACATGCAGAATGTCAAAGGCATCTCCCATAATGCTGCTACAAATGAGAAGTCCTCCCCATGAAGAAAGTCCTTATTAAACATCTAAGACCAAGGAGTGACCCCTTCCACCATGATAGTGCCATCTTCTACTCCTGCAACATTATGAAGGCTGTGAGAGCAAATTTTTCCTTGCTCTCTCAAGAACATCCCAAGAAAAAAAATCCTTTGCTGCTTTCTCATACTTCCATCATCCCATCCATGTAGTGACAACATGGTGCTTGACATGAAAAATGTTATGCAACGCAATGTGCCCATACTCCTTGTTGCTCCATGATGCAAGTATCCTGCCACATACCCTTAGAAAGAGTGTGATGATCAAACTCTTCCAAGAGCAGCCAGTGCAGCCAAGCCTCTTGCTACCTGGTATCAAAAATCTGCAAATGGCTTTCTAACCTCTTGTTCTCCATCCTCCATCTTGGTACACCTCCCATGAGGGATACCATCATCCCAAATCAGATTCCTGCACTCCATGGGATCTTGAAATGCAAGCTTATCTTCATCACCACCTTTGTATAGTGCAATGCAACTCTGTTTCTCTAAATCAACGTCATGCAAAGATGTAGTCCTCCTCATATAATGGCTGAAATGTGCATAAATGAATCTTTAATCATACATAGGTGAATAGAAGCAAAACTTCTTCTATAGCTATGTGGAATTCCTCCATTTCGGAATATGAAGCCTGCTCCTCCAAGGTTCTGACAGCACTAGTACAAGTCTCCACCTTTTCAATCTGCTTGAGATCTTCTGCAATGCCCTTCATGATCTGAAAAGGGAGTAGGGAGATCTTCTCACCCATCATTCTTTCAAGTGGTGAATCCATGCTCAGGTTTTTCTCTATATAGCTCTCCTTCTTTGTGAGGATAGGAAGTGCATGGATCTTCCTCTCCTTCTTGAAACCTTATGCAAGTCTCACTGCAACTTTCTGCTTCTTGAAACCCTCTAGGAGTTTCATTTTCTTCCTCCCTCTTTCTTCTGTCTAACCTCTTTGAAGAGGCTCTTCTTGGATCTGAAATGTGATGAGGTAAAACTCATATCCTTCGGATTTCTAATCTCCATCTCTTCTATTCTCTGATACTGTTGTAAAGTTCCCTCTTTAGGAGTGTCAAGATTCTATTCCAAAGATTGACTGCAGGGGCATTTACTGGATATGTCACCTTTGAGAAAAGGATGAGATCTAGAGGTTACCTAGCCATATATAGACTCTATCTATAGAGCTTGAAATATTCCTACTTCATGGATTCAGCACTTTGGCTTGAAGCCACAGGGTGAGCCAAAGATCATGCTCTGATACCACTGTAATGTTCCCGAAATGGAGTTCTCAGCAAGACATGCCTGAAAAACACATTTTTTAGGAATTTGTGCTTCAGCTATCATAAAACATGTTTAAAAACATTCAAAAACCAATTCCAAGTGCTGCAGCAACCTTTACTCAGCTTTTATGAGCAAAAAGGTGGGGAAAAGTGAGGATTTTGGCCCTAAAATGAGTATAATCAGAAATTTGAAAAAAAATAAGGGTCACAGCTTTGGGATATGTTATATTAGGTAAATAGGGATCTACATGTTGAATTTTAGAAGAAAAAAAATGTGCTTTTCTAAGTTAAACAGTTCCTCCTTCTTGACTAGTCAAGAAAAACCATGATTTCCCATGACTTGGAAGATGCAGAAATTTACTGAAGCAAGGGCAGCGTATTTTCTGAAGGTGTAATATGTAAAATATTATGAAGAATCAGAGAATTATTTTAGGAACATGAGGATTAAGTAATTTTAAACAACAATTTTACATGGAAAATCCCTCAAGATTGAGGTGCTGCAAGATAAGAGAATGACCCAGAAACCCTTCAGCATTAGTTACAGGAGGTTGAAGCTTATTTTTATTAAATTACAGATCTGAAACTGATAATTACATGAAAACAGAGATCTATAATGAATCAAAATGCCTAAAGGGCTCTTTATTACATTCCCCTTGGGGATTTAAGAAATAAATGAAAATGTCGGAGCAGATCTGAGTTTTACTATAGCAGATCTGTAGAATGATTCAGAATTTCTGAAAAAAAAACTTCAGTGAATGAATCAGACTTGAAATATACATGGATTGTTTGGCCAATCCATGGATCTCCCTTGATGCAAGGAGGCTTCCTTCACATCAGATATCTAGCACCAAAATGATGCCAAAACCCTGCAACACTGCTTCTTCAGCAATAATGCAGATCCGGGGAAGGAAATGCACAGTATACCATGAAGAACACCCTCAAGCAGTCCTCCGAGTCACCTCATGACATGGCACCTCTATGAAAATGTTCCTCCACCTTGAGCTCCTGCAAAATAGGTGGGCTGAAATTCTGCACATGGTAGACAAGATAGCCTACCCCACGCTCTTCTCCTCTCCACTTAAGATAATTTTAGAGTGCAAGCTGACCTTGGGCTGCAAGGACATTACCCTCAAGTGGCATCATGAGGATTAGATCTACAAAGTTCCTCCCTCCAACGTTGTAAAACCAATCAGCCCAAAATTCCTCATATGTGATGGATAGAAGAGTATCACCATGAGGTACTCCATCACACACATCGCTCACCTCCAAAAGAAACAAGTGTTTGGCTATGGTGGCCACAATTGTTTCCATGTTCCCATAAGAACATGTGCTGTAGAAAATGTGGGAATCGCCTTCCCAAAAAGACACACTCATCTCATGTGTCTCTTTCTCAATCATGCTCTCAAAAGATATAATGGGAATATCAACAAAGAAAACATAATCATCATGATAATGAGGGAAATACTGAAGGTTCTATGTGATGCAAGAGATTACCAATAGTCCCTCAAATCCTCACAGCGCAATCTTCTCAACTGCTGCTTAAGAAGAGTATATGGCAAATTGCCTCCTGTGACATGGTTAATCATATGAATAAAGAATCCACATGCAAGGAAAACATCTTTTCCCAAGGCCACATAATAGATGGTTGTCTCCATCATGCAATTTGTCCCAATGAAGTTCATGGAGCTCAATAAATAGCTTGCCCTCTTGTGGAGCAATGCACTTCCAAGAGATGGTAAGAGAATGCAAGCAAAAGCTCTCACCATATGTTGGAAGCAGGAAGATACATGGATTCATGAGTGAACCCTCAAATGTAGTTTGGCACACTTCCATGAAGAGAAATGAACCAAGCTCTGCATGCAAATCCTCTTCTCCATGCTTGGAAACCCAAGACAAGAAGAATACATCATCTTCCTCACCTCCTCTTTGCTCACCAAGTGCATTGAATGAGAAGTGATCCTGGGAATACTCCATCAATAAATCCCAGCTCCACAGTGATAGTGCTGTTGGCCTATGTAAATAGGCTCCCATCAAAAAACAGCTCCAATCTTTGACATGTAGTCAAAGGCATCTCCCATAATGTTGCTACAAATGAGAAGTCCTCCCCATGAAGAAAGTCCTTCTTAAACATATAAGACCAAGGAGTGACCCCTTGCACCATGATAGTGCCATCTTCTACTCCTGCAACATTATGAATACTGTGGGAGAAAATTTTCCCTCGCTCTCTCAAGAACATCCCAAGCAACAAAATCCTTTGTTGCTTTCTCATACTTCCATCATCCCATCCATGTAGTGACAACATGGTTCTTGACATGAAAAATGTTATGCCAACGCAATGTGCCCATACTCCTTGTTGCTCCATGATGCAAGTATCCTGCCACATACCCTTAGAAAGAGTGTGATGATCAAACTCTTCCAAGAGCAGCCAGTGCATCCAAGCCTCCTACTACCTGGTATCAAAAATATGCAAGTGTCTTTCTAGCCTCTTGCTCTCCATCCTCCATCTTGGTACACCTCCCATGAGGGATACCATCATCCCAAATAAGATTCCTACACTCCATGGGATCTTGAAATGCTAGCTTCTCTTCATCACCACCTTTGTACAGCACAATGCAACTCTTTTGCTCTAAATTGGCAGCATGCAAAGATGTAGTCCTCCTCATATAATGGCTGAAATGAGCATAAATGAATCTTTAATCATACCTTGATGAATATAAGAAAAAATTCTTCTGTAGCTGTGTGGCATTCCTCCATTTCTGAACATGAAGGTTGCTCCTCCAAGGTTGTGACAGTGCTGGTACAAGTCTCCACCTTTTCAATCTCCTTGAGATCTTCTTCAATGCCCTTCATGATCTGAAAAGGGAGCAGGGAGATCTTCTCACCCATCATTCTTTCAAGTGGTGGAGCCATGCTCTAGTTTTTCTCTATATATCTCTCCTTCTTTGTGAGGATATGAAGTGCATGGATCTTCCTCTCCTTCTTGAAACCTTCTGTAGGTCTCACTGCAACTTTCTGCTTCTTGAAACCCTCTAGGAGTTTCATTTTCTTCCTCCTTCATTCTTTTTTATAACCTCTCTAAAGAGGCTCTTCCTGGATCTGAAATGTGATGAGGTGAAACTCATATCCTTCAGATTTCTGATCTATGTCTCTTCTCTTCTCTGATACTGTTGTAAAGTTCCCTCTTCAGGAGTATCAAGATTCTATTCCATAGATTGACTGCAGGGGCATTTACTGGATATGTCACCTTTGAGAAAAGGATGAGATCCAGAGGCTACTTGGACATCAAAAAATCTATCTATAGATCTTGAAATATGCCTGCTTCAGGGATTCATCACTTTGGCTTGAAGCCACAGGCTGAGCCAAAGATCATGCTCTAATACCACTATAATGTTCCCGAAATAGATTTCTCAGCAAGACATGCCTAAAAAATGAATTTTTTAGGAATTTTTTCTTCTGATATAGTAAAAAATGTTTAAAAATACTCAAAAACCAATTCCAAGTGCTGCAGCAACCTTTACTCAGCTTTTATGGGCAAAACGTTGGGGAAAAGTGAGGATTTTGGCACTAAAATGAGTATAATCCGAAATCTATGTAAAAATAAGGTTCATGGCTCTGGGATATTTTATATTAGGTCAAGAGGGATCTAGATGCCAAATTTTCTTTAAAAAAAATGTGTTTTTCTAAGTTAAACAGTTCCTCCTTCCCGACTAGTCAAGAAAAACCCTGATTTCCCATGACTTGGAAGATCCATAAATTTACTGAAGCAAGGGCAGCGTATTTTATAAAGGTGTAAGATGTAAAAAAGTATGAATAATTATAAAATGAGTTTAGGAACATGGCATAAGCATTAAGTAAGGTTAAACAACAGTTTTGCATGGAAAATCCCTCAAGATTGAGGTGCTGCAAGAAAAGAGAATGACCCGGAAACCCTTCAGCATTAGTTACAGGAGGCTGAAGATTATTTTTATTAAATTACAGATCTAAAACTAATAATTACATGAAAATAGAGATCTATAATGAATCAAAATGCCCAAAGGGCTCTTTATTACATTCCCCTTGGGGATTTCAGCAATACATGAAAATGCTGGAGAAAATATGAGTTTTACTGCAGCAGATCTACAGAATGATTCAGAATTTCTGAAGAAAATACTTCAGTGAATGAATCAGACCTGAAATAGACATGGATTGGTTGGCCAATCCATGGATCTCCCTTGATGCAAGGAGGCTTCCTTCACATCATAGATCTAGCTCCAAAATGATTGCAAAACACTGCAACACTACTCCTTCAGTAATAACGTAGATCTGGGGAGGGAACTGCGCAGTATACCATGAATAACACATTGGTCTGATGCCAAGATCTGAAATGAATCTCAAATCATTCAATACATCTCTTCAATGGATTAGAACCCTCCTCCATTGAAAAGAAGTATTGAAATGATTTAGATCTGAAAAGATCTAAATCCCACTTGCTGCAACTTACAAAGGCAATCAAACCCTCAATAGGATTTGCATTGCAGTTGGAAGTAGAAGCTTGGCCAAATTCCGGATAGTGGATCAATGCAGCACATCCTCCTCTAAAGAGCTACTCCATGGAAGGAGAGAGGATTCCTAAACAGGAAACCCTCTTCCCTTTGGCTAAGCAGCCACGAGAACTCCAGTTGCTCAAGCAACCTCAAATTCGAATTATCATCAACAACCCTTTCTTGAGTCCTCTCCCTCCCTTTTATAAAATGAGGAAGTGCAAAACCCTAAACCACTTCACTTGAATTAGCCCCTTTCACATTTAGACGCTCCTTCTAGAACTGCGCAGATCACTTAGGAAGCTCAATGCACCTGGACTGTCTTGTGATTTGGTCCTATTGACCCATTCAAATAGCTCAGCCCTGTTCACACATAAGTGGTTTTTATGCAACCAGCTCATATTTAATCCTGTTCACATTGTGCATGTATTTATTTTTAGATCTAAGGAGTGTTGCATGTCCTCCATTAGTCTATTATTGATAAACATGAAAAATAAGACAAAATTCTAATGTTCCAATTAGCTTAGCTAATTTAGGAACATTACAGGAATGGTGGCTCCGACTGGTTTAATTAGATTTAGTTACCTTCTCTCAATCTCCATTGGTTTAAAATATGAATTTGATATATCAACGGGAAAGAGACATCAGATCATTTCTCTTACCGATCGGACAAGAAAGTGATCCTTAAGCTAATTTTTTCTTCGCCAAGCCACAATTTAAAGTTTCGACTCTTTAGGAAGAAGACTTTTTTGTGATGTAGAATTTAATCTAAATGCAATATTATTTTAAGATGCAAGAAAAAAAACTATTTTAATCCTATCTCAATTAGGAAGATATAGATCTATCCCAACTAAGAGCAAGATGTTTTAAATATTTGAGATTTAAATATGTTTGTTTTAAATGATTATCAAGCTAATGAAGTAGTTCAATTAACTGACATTGTGAATACCAAACACATTCTATCTAGAGACCTCTTAACTGAAATAACCAATCAACAACACTCAATAAGTAGTTCTCAAAATGATATTGACTAATTAATGAGTAACTTAAATAATTAAACAATAACATGCGGAAATAGTTCACAACATATCACTATTCAATAAATCAAATTTATAAGATAGATTTCTTAGTAAATAGTTACTCATAAATCAAAATTCAACCCATAAGAGTAGAGATAAATAATAACATAAATTGAGGAAAATTACTCATATCGACAAAAGTGCACAAGTATGTGGGTAAATTGACACATTCTTGTTATCATAAAATGAAACCAAAATTTAAAATAATAGTATCATAATACCAATTTATTAAGTCCATTTCTATAGCTCGAATCTCTAACATAGTTTTACAATGTCTGAACTTCTGCTTTCAAAATTAGAGCTACAGTAGTGCAAGACTGTGTTCATTATACATAACTCAGAATGTAAAAGAAAAACCTCAATAATCGCCAGATCTGAGATTCCTCTCCTCCCACCTACAATTCTAAATTTATAATACATAAGTGCGTTTAGAATTCCAGAATTGTAGAGGAGAGAAGCCCATATTACATTTTGATATCTGCTATTTATATAATTTACAAAAGGATTTCTTCATAGGAAAGTTTGTTTGAAGAGTGGTTTTTCTCCATCAAATTTCATTGGTTCAAAATCATATTCTTCAATTTTTGGAGCCCTCTCATTGATTGAGATCTTCTTCTTCTCATCTCTTCAACTGTTTTCCTGCAAAAAAAATCAAAACAAAATTAAAATGCAAAAATAAAATCAAAATGTCAAATCTAGAAATTAAAATAAATCCAATTGAAACTTAATTAATTAAGTAATTGTAAAGGAAATATAAGTTTTATTTTGATGTTTGTGCTGATTTAACTGACCAAATAGAACATAGACGAATGGATCTGCACTCATAAGAAGTTGTAGCAAATTAAAATGCAAAAGATAAAATTCAAAAAAATAGTTTTGTTTAAAAATTCAGAGCTTGATCTTTTGCTGAATTTTAGACCCAATAAATGATCAAATCTGGAAATGAAACCTCTTCAAAAATAATCTCCATCATTTTATCTTCCAATGAGTTGTCCTGGGCCTCATTTGGTCAATTAAAACCCTATTTATGAGCCTCTAAAGTTGGTATATTAAAATTGTCAAAAATCTGAAATTTTTGTTACTTGGGCTAAAAATCAGATTTTTTTAATTAATTTCTAATCCTAAATTAGATTACAATATTTAATTAATTAATAATAATTAATTGCAATTATATTATTAATCTAATTTAGTTATAGTCTAATTCTAGATTAAGTTATAATTATCTATTAATTAATTATAATTACATTATTAATTTTAATTAATAAATACTAATTGAAAATAAAATAAAATAATTAAAAAATGAGTTATTGATTAATTAAAATATTTAAAATATTATTTTAAAATCATATTAGAATTATAATAAAAATATAATAAATATCATAATTTTATATAATATAATATTTATTCTGGTTAATCATGAATTTAAAAGATAATGTGAACCACGTGAAGGTGAGGAGTGAAGAGTTATAAGGAGTGGAGAGTATGGAGTGTTAGGAAGTATTTATTAATGGTGAGGGAGAATGGAGTAATAAGGTGACGTGAGGGTGCAGTAAGGTAAACGAGTTGGGAGGAATAAGGAGGTCAATCCAACCTTACGTTAAAAAATATAACCCGTCGCATAAAAACCAAATCGTACATCGCAATATTTTTAAATGACATGCTTTGAAATCTTGAATAATTTGTGATATGCGATATCGAAATATCACAATCGCAAAGTTTTATAAAGATTGTTTTTTATTTAAAAATAGCATTAGGACATGCGATGTGCGATGTATCGCATTGCAAGTTTTTTTTTTATTTCGGCTTTTTAAATCCTTTGAAATTGCATCGGATTTTCAACATTTTAAAACTAAGGTACTTTGAGGTGCTTCATGAATTTTTCCCGATATGCGATATGCGATATCACTTTGCACATTTTAAAATCATGATTTTATTTTGGAGCACATTTTTACTTCGGCACCTTTGAAATTTGGGATTGTTGGAGGGAAAGCTCTGATGTGAAGTGGGGTCAACGTGGATTAACCATCCTACAATTTAGACTACAAGCACTTTGCAATTTTGGAGTTTTGGGTTTGGTAATTTGTTTCAAAATAACAAGTTGGAGTATATTACCAATATCCCTAAAAAGTATTTACGTCTATTGTACAATTTAGCTGAGTCATTTTCTAGGACCGTTAGTAAAAATGAAAAATTAGTGAAAATGAAATAACAGTTAGTATTTATAATGAATGACTATTTTAACTATGAGAATTAAAATATTGGTACAGTTTATACATTTTTTAACCCAATCGAGAAAATGATCAAAACTTCAAAGGAATGTCATTTACAAACCGATTGACAAAATGAATCAAAACAAGTATCGTTGGAAAGCTTCTGAAAAAACAAAATTCTGAGGAAGATGAAAAAATGACAAAAATGTAGGATAATTAACTTAATGAGAATTCTAAAAGGTGTTTAGCCAAAAATTTTGTAGAAATGGTCCCCATTATTTGAAGTGCTATTGACAAGAAATTTTGTCCAGCCAACAACAGGGGATCTCCCCAGTTAAAAGTCCCAACTAGACTCTAAACCGTTTGGAATAGGGATCTCGTCTGGGGTGTGGGTCCGGCTACCTCTTAAGTCTCATTTCCTTTGGTCTCAAAAGAACTCAATGAACCTGCAGACACACATTTATTCAAATGATACATGATACATGATTGATGAGTTAAACATGTATATAACACTATGCATAGCGAGGAAAAATAATAAAGCATAAACGTCGAAGGAAATTTTGTTAACAACACATCATTGTCGTCATGCTTGAAGGTTGTTTTGACCACAAAAGAAACAATTATTTATGGAAAAAACACCCTTCACTTCCTGAAAGATTTAAATGATAATACAAATGCTAATAAACAAAGTCATTAACATTCATTAAGAAAGTGAAATGAACTGAAAATCATTAACACAAGTACAGAGAACTATAATGCATAAATGTTGTCATTAAAAGCGCAGCTTCATTAATCAAAAGATGTTTGAAAATGTATAAGAAATGCTCATAGTGTTCGCACAGCAAAACACATCAGATCCAAAAGTATTTTTAACAATTATCGGTATTCATGTGCAAAAGAGTGTTATCCTTCTATACAATGCTCTATAACTCTTGAGTCCCAAAAAAAAAAGATCCTTTACAATCTTCCCGAAGGGAGTTTTATAGATCAAAATTTTCCCTTTGGGCTTCCTGACTTTTCACCTGCCCAACTGTTGGGCTGCCTTGCGACCTGGAAGAGAGCTGCGACCTACGACCAAGCTGCAAAATGCGACCCACGACCTAGCTGGGAAATGAGACCTGCGACCTGTTCCCAAATGCGACCAGCGATCTACTGCCACCTGTTCATGAGGATGTGCGCGCGATCATGAGGTCAGGGGCATCAAATTATTGCTCTTTGAGGAATTTCTTCCAAGCATGATAATCTTCCGCTATGGGGGAAATCAAAGGAACTTCTTCTCTCAACCAATGCAAACACTCCAAGGTGTTTGGGATTAGAGTCTCTTTTTTCTGCGTGACTAGGTTGGACAGGGAGGCGAACTTGGTGTAGATCCAGACTGGGGTGACAAGAAACTTGCCCAAGTTCTCCTGTGATGCTGCAAGGTCGAAAGTGGCAGAGGCTTGCTTAATGGGCTACAAAAATGCTTGGATCTCCTGATCCACCTATTCCCATGTCTTCTCTTCGTCTAATGCACCCAGCGGTGGAATGTGATGTAGGATGTGCATTTAATCAATGCCGCTGATCAGATGCTCGAACGCGGACATCACCTTATTTAGGTCCTTGGATAGCTTATCTTTGGATTGCATTTTAATTCGAATCTGGACCTTGGCATCTTGTGTGTGAATCCATTCTTTCTTTGGCAGGTTTTCGAGAGCCTGGGGGTACTGGACCATCCAATCTATCATTCTGTCCAAGGCAGCTGAGGCTTCCTTCAACTGCTCATTCCTCTGCTTGGTTTCTGTTTGGGCTCTCACCAAGGGGGAAATTGTTCGTTTTATAGTAAACATTTCCCCATATACTTGTCTCATGGTGGCCTCTAATATATCTAATTCCCTTTGAACGGTAAGAGGAACTTCTTTGATAGGGGCATTTTTTTTTTGGAGTTGCTGAATCTCTTCTCTTAATGCTATCCTTTCCTCCTCTGCCCTTGCCTCCCTCTGCTCTGCTTCTTGTAACATATTTTTTAGAGAGAGGATCTCTCTACTCATTCTATTTACATTCTCCTCTGTGGCTGCAGCAAAAGTTGTGCCAGCCGATGCTATCATCACAGGATCAGTCCTAGTGTCTAGGACTATGTCTTTCTCCGTTGTGACTATGGATGAGGCAGCAAGATTTCGTGCCAGGCATATTCTTTTCTCCTGTTGGATCTTGAAGGAGAACTGATCGTATGTGAGCCTGGTAAGATTGAATACCTCCTCCTCCTGCCCTTCATAGGAACTCACATCAGAGAGTGTAGCGCGTGTGCTGACTATAGGTACTTCAAGGGGTGGTAGCTCTGTTTGTGATCCTGTGCCTTGAGGAGATGCCTCGATGTTCTCTAGAATTTTATCTTCTTCTTCTTTTCTTTTCTTTTATTTTCTTCCTCCTCTTTCTGAAGGCATTCGACTTCTACCTTTTCATGTTCTCTTTTCTGTCTGCGCTCTGCTTCTGCCGTTGCTTCTAGTTTAGCTTTCCTTTTACGTTTCGCTGCTGCTCTTTCCTGTTTGCTTTCTTCTGGCGTTCAGCTTCCACTTGATCTAATTCTTTCTTAATTTGTTGTTCTACCACAGCCTCTGCCTTTTGTTCCTCCTTTTTTCTCCTGGCCTCTTCCGCCTGCTTCTTCTTCTGTTCTGACCTCAGACTCCTTTTGTGCTTATCTTCATCCTCTTTCATCTTCTTCTCCATTTCTCGTTGGGCTTTCGCTTCTATTTCTTTCTGCTGGGTAGATGTGTTGTGCCATGTACTATTTCGAGGCTTTTTAGCCAGAGAAGAAGAAGCGCCTCCTAATTCATGGCTTCTTTCCTCAAATGTTTGGTAATTTGGGTCTTTTTTATCAAAGTACGCCCCCGGAGCAAGTTGTCGGTCTGCATTATACCAATTTCTTCTTTCATATTCGCCCGGGCATTCCGTGTGCTAGTAGTTTCATTTGAATTTAGCCCGCTTGCAGTGATCAGGGACTATCCTTTCTGGGTCATATTTCTGGTGGTCTAATGCCCCAAGGTGGTAAATTTTCATCTCTTCCACTTCTGCCTCTACCTCCCTGAAATCTTTGACTGTGTAAGTATCGATAGTGAGGGGTAGCGTAGGCCACGGCTTCTTCTTACCCTTTGTCAGGACCCTAGAGAAACTGGAAGACATCTAGAAACAGACCTCTTGAATGAGCATTTTGTCTGTGGCATATCAAGGCATAGCATGGGGAGCCTTGTACGAGCCAAAAAATCGAATGAATGTGTAATCGACAAGTGGGAAACAATGCGCCACCTTGCCTAGCGTCTCCATGGCTCCCCAAGACATGCAAGGAGTGTCTTGGCCAAAAAAAAATTTGTAAAGAGATGGGATGAAAACTTGAGAGATCAGATCTATGTCCTGCTTATATTTGGAATCCCAAAATACTTTTTTCTGTAAATGGATTGGACGGGTTTGTTTTGGATCCTAGTTATGCACCCACCCCTCAAAGTGGCACCTTGAACAAACAACATCCAACAAGTAAGAGGCCATGTAGAATTCAGAAGGAAATCCTTCATCTGGTACCAACGCTGAGGATATGTTTGTATGAAGGGAGGCCACCAGTATGTTGGCCCAGTTGAAATGGACATCATGCACCGTGACATACTCCATGAGGGTTGCCCATGTGCCGCTGAAGGTGGTGGCATCGGGGTGCCTGTAAAATCTGCAAGCATAGTAGCCACCAATTTATACACTTTCCTAAGGCCTGCCACTGGATATTCTTGATCCTTCTTGACCTTGAATTTCTCAGGCTCCTCCCACCACTTTTTTAGAGTGTCTACTATGGGGACTGCATGGGCGATGGCCCAATATTCTGTGAATTCCTCCTTTTATTCAGGAAATGAGTAGTAAACGTGAGCGTATGAGCCTTTGAGAGTCATGAAAGCCTTGCCTTTGCTGTCCCTAATTACGACCTTCTTGGGGTCAATGTTCTGTATAATCTAATATATAACCTCTGCGCATGGTAATATAGCCAAATGGGCACTTGCAAGATGGAGCTTTGACCTTTTGACCTGTATGTATATTTCCCCATCAGGGAGGTCCTCTGGAAATTCCTGTCAAGAGAACTCTTGGTACACTTGGTACCAATGCATGTTGTCCCCTTTGGAAAATGTGCACAGGGTATCTCTATAGATCGAGGGTGGGGACATTGGTATGTCCATCTCTATGTCCTCTGCTTCCAAGCTCTTGTCCTTTTTCCGAGATACTAGAGGTCCCATGTCACTTGAATCTGAGGGGACAAGGATACACTCTAAGTCTGCTTTGAATTCACCTGTCAGGCTCATGAAAGAATCCCAGGATAAGAAAGATGCCATGATGATACAAAACTAGGTAAAACTATTAATCATTTCAATTGGGGACACAAGAAGAGCTGAATTAGCGAATTGTGACTGGGTCGCAGGGTCGCAAAGGTGGCAATGTTGATATTCTTGAATAATTTACGACTTTGTGACCTTGTGACCAAGTCGCGAGGTCACTGGGTCGCTAGTTGTGGGAAATTGACAGAAGTGTGACCTTGCGACCAGGTCACGGGTCACTAGGTCACAAATGATAGAAACTCGATGGGAGAGCGACTCTGCAACCTGCAACTGGGTCGCAAGGTCACGAAGTCACGAAGTCGCAAGAAGATAGACTAAAGAGTGATTGGCAACCTAGCGACTCAGCGACTGGGTCACAGGGTCGCACAGGTCACAGGTTACGCTAGGGCTTGTCGTGGTTTTGGCGCGCGCCGCGCCTAGTCTTTTTCCCTCTAACTTGAAAAATACAAGGTTAAATGAGCCAAGACAGAGCAAGGGGAGAGCTTTTGGAGCAGGATACAGGCCATGAGAGTCTGGATGGAAACTGTGATAAGGTTAGGCAAGCAGGGTGAATGTTAGAGCCAAAAGGGGGAGCCCTAAGTGTCAAATGAAAATAATGGCCAAGACAGGGGGAAATTTAAAGGCTGAGGGAAGGAAGATTAGGCAAGAAAAATCATAAAAGGAAACAGCAGGAGGTAAACGGCAACTTACCCGGGAAAATCGCGCTCTAGTCGACTTGTCAGAGGCGTTTTTTTCTATCCGCTGAATGTGCATAATGCGACCTAGCGACCTCCTACTTATAAAAAGGTCACATGTGCAGGCCATTAATGAGGTTGTGGGGTCGCATTGCACGGTGATCTAAGAGAGATGCGACCTCGCGACCTTGTGACCTTGCGACCTCGGGGTCACAAGGTCGCAAGGTCGCGGGGTCACGATTTTCCACAAATTCATAAAATCTGCGACTGAGTGACTTAACCCCCCTGGATCTTAACTTAACTTCTCTTTGTGCTCAAGGGGCTCCAAAAAATTTTTAGTGTGGATTTTTGGAGGGTGTTTTAGAGGCTACAACAAGTGGTGATTCACTGGTCGGACTCAGAGTCTCTGCCAATGGTTTTCCTTGGAGGGGGAGGGAGGGGCCTTCACTAGTTGTTCTTTTCACCTTAAGGTCTCCACTACCTTGCCTTTGGCACCTTGCGGGGTTGCTTGGCTTGCTAGCTTGTTTGGGTGTTGGTTAACCGAGTTTCATTGCTTCAGGTTTCTGGACTGAAAGAGTTGGAGAACTCTAGGCGGCCATAGGGTCTAGTACGATTATTTTGTCCTCATCATGTTGCTCCATTGCCTGCGAACCTCTCGGTCCCGGTGGAGTCACTACCTAGGAGTCATGAACGTTGCTCCGCTGCCAGCGAGCCTAGTCAGTACCCCGGCGGAGTCGTCACATCACCTCTCTGCGCAGGAAGCTTTTCTCAATCCTTTACCCTTTATTGGTGTGCTATTGCACTTATTTTGAATGTGCCTAAGGCACTTATTTAGATGTGCTCATGGCACTTATTTGAGAGGGGAAATTTTTTTGCCTGGGTGGATGAGGGATCCCAACTTATTTTACTTGTAGAGAGGTTTCTCCTGGTCTAATATGAGGACTTTGGTTTTTCCCGGATGTCCTGATGTCACTTGGAGTTAACTCTGTCCCCTTTCGATCTAGTTGCCGCTGTATCAAAATTTCTTCTCGCAGATACCCTTTCAAACTCACTAGGTGAGCTCCCCAGGCTTGATGGCTTGAGCTAGATCATGTACTACCTTTGGGTTCCAATTATAAGCAAGCTTTCACCACCTTTATGTCTTTCAGGAAAGGCTTCCCATCAGCATAGAACCTGGTGCAGTGTGCTAATTGCATGGCTCTGACAAGGCCTTCCGTCTTTTAAATTTTTTTATTTTTTTTTAAATGAAACAAAAGCAGAAATTATGGTACAGAGGTAGGGAAGCCCTCTGAGGGCTACTAAGTGAAGTAATGTTTGAGGTCATGCCCATTTACCGAGAGGAACTCGACTCTTCTCTCAAGAGTTTGCATTCTAAACGTGTGGGAACCCAATTTCTCCTTGACCTGGAATGGACCTGTCCATAGTGCTTGGAATTTGGAATGTTTTCCCTTCTCTTCGTGAGCTTTATCCCACTTAAGGACTAGGTCTCCTACTTCAAAAATTTTACTCCCTATAGATTTTTTATCAAACCATCTCTTGATCCGACTTTGGTGGATGGCGAACTTTTCCCGGGTTTTTTTCCTTTCTTCCTCCAACTTCAGTAGTGTGTCGATCCGGGTCTGCAAAGTGGAGCATGGGGTACCATGGATTTCTTGGGATAACTGAAGGGCAGGGAGAGATAAGCGGGGAGGAAGAACAGCTTCTTTTCCATACATAAGAAAATACAGGGAGGTGTCGAGTGAGGATTTGGGCATGATACGGTCGGCCCAAAGAGCGTTGTGAAGCGCGTTATGCCAGTTTCGCTGGTGGGACAGCAGAGTCTTATTAATGGTGCAGATAATATTTTTATTAGTTGACTCAGCTAACTCGTTTCCTTGGGGATAATAATTTGCAGAATGTTTAAGCACAATACCATTTTCCAGAGAAAAATCATACAATTTAAAATATGAAAAGTAAGTTTCATTATCGAAAACCAAGGAATTTGGAATGCCAAACCTGGTGATGATAGAATGAGTGACAAATTCTATTACCTCTTGATCATTGATTTGGAATAAAGGTACTGCTTCGACCCACCTGGTGAAATAATCGGTAGCAGTGAGAATATACCGGTGTTGCTTGGAGGAGTGAGGTAGGATTTCACCAATCACGTCCAAACCCCACTGTTGAAAGGGTTCCTCTACTGCCACTAACTGTAGGGGAGCGGCTGGCCACACTTCCCGATTTGTGAACTTCTGGCATTGAGTGCACTTCCAGACATACACATGTGCATCTCTGAAAAGGGTTGGCCAATAGTATCTTGCGTGCATTATCTTGTGGGCGGTGGTGTCACCTACAAAATTCCCTCCAGCTGGTCCGTCGTGCAGCTCGGTCAAGATGTTATGTGCTTCATCATGTTCTAAGCAATGTAACAGAACTCCATCGTGATGTTTCCTAAAAAGCTTACCCTAGATCAACTGGTAAGATGCAGCCTTGAGCCTTATTGCGTGTTTCTGTTGGGCAGTCAAATCAGGGTCTAAGATGCCATGGGATAAATATTCCGAAATGTCAGAGTACCAAGAAGGGCTTCTCTGCTGAGGTACGTGGTCACTCTGGTACATGTCGATTTCCTGTTCCCAACACTCTTCTTCAACTCCATGTGAGCTTGCAGCCTCTGCAGCCATTTGGCAGAGTCCTTGTCCTTTAGCAGTGTGTGTTGGTTTAAACTCTAAGTCATACTCTTGCAGGCATGCCACCCAGTTGCCTCGTCTCTCACCTAGCTCCTGCTGCACGAACAACGAGCAGACAGCTGGATGGCGGAAAAAAACTGTGACATGGTTTTTCAAGATGTATGGCCTAAAATTCTTGATTGCTTTATAGATTGCGTAAGCCTACTTCTCAATTTCAGGGTAGTTCAATTCAACTCCCTATAAACTAGTACTCATGAAGGATATAGGTCATTCATCATTGTTGCCGTCTTTCTACATGAGGACAGCTGCAAGTGATGAATCCAAAGCGAAAGTATACAAGATAAAGCTTCTGCTAAAATCTAGACTTTGGAGGGATGGTGCTTCAATTATACCCTGCTTGATTTTGTTGAAAGCTTCCTTCTCTGATAGATTCCATTTGAAAATCGCATTCTTCTTGATCATCCCCTGCAAAGGTCTGACTATTTGGGCGAAATCCGATATGAATTTACGTACAAAATTGATTTTCCCAAGGAAAAATTTCATAGCCTTTTTACTGCTAGGGGGTGGAATCTGGGCAATGGCTTTTGCCCGCTTGAGATCTACAACAATGCCCTGCTTAGTTATAATGCGGCCCAACAAATTCCCTTTTTCCACGGCGAAAACACTCTTCTTTGGGTTGAGTGAGATCCCGTACTTCCTACACCTGTCAAAAATTTGCTTGAGGTGGCGTAAATGATTACCCCAGTGTTTCGAAAACATGGTGACATCATCCAAATAGACTACCACTCTCCGCCCTATCAAACCACGAAAAGCTATATCCATGGCTAGTTGGAAATTTTCCCCCGCATTTATTAATCTGAAGGGCATGCGTATGAAAGCGAACGTTCCCCATTTGGTCCGAAAAGTAGTTTCAATCTGTCCGGCTCAGCTACCAGCACTTGGCTGTAACCGGAGAACCCATCCAATAAGGAGAACATCTCAGATCTGGACACAACTTGCAATATTTGTTCCATAGGAGGCACCGGGTAATTGTCTTTGTCTGAGGCCCGGTTTAAATTCTGGAAATCCACGCACAAGCGGATCTCACTAGACTTCTTCCATACCGGGACCAAATTTGACACCCAAGTGGAGTGGAAAACTTTGAAGATGATGCATGCATCCAAAATATTCTTAAGTTCTTTCTGAATCATCGGTTCCAATGCAGGATGCACTTTTTTGAGCTTATGTTGGAAAGGCTTCACTCCTTCCTTCATGGGTATCACATGCTGAATAATCCGAGTATTGTACGTACGTAAATCATCGTACGTACAAGTAAATATGTCTCGATACTTTTGGAATATTTGGGTGAAAGCCTGCATCTCCTGGTTGGAACAGTCTTTAACAAGGTTGATGAACTTCGGGTTCTCATCTGATCCTAAGTTCACCTGTCGATGTGCCAAGGTGGAACTTTGTACTTTGGTATTTGGGGGCCCGCAGAAATGGCTTTGTAGATCAAAGATATTTTCAAGTGACACTATCCCCTTGGGCATGGGGTTCTCCTTGCATTTATCATGCTCTTCCTGCAAAGCTTGATCATGATATTCCTCATCTATTACCGCGTCTTTAAATACTTCAGTGTTGAGCATGAATTCCAATATCTGTTGGTCATTATCAAAGACGTGTAAATTAGTAATATTATCTGGCACGGAGGGTCTATACATAACTTCAATAGAAAATCCATCCCTCAAAGGGGTAAATATAGCAGCAGCATTAGCCAGAGTATCAGCTGTTGCATTATGCATTCTAAGAACAGATTTGATTCCAAACGCATCAAAAACAGAAATAAGATGTCATACCTCTTGTTGATAAGCTTTTAAGTGCAGAGACAAACAATGAATGGTATTGCGTACCTGCTGAGTTATAATCTCAGAGTCTCTGATGACCTGTAAGCATATTACCTTTAAATCCAGTGCCTTCTTGAGTCCAAGGACTAAAGCTTCATATTCAGCAGTATTTTTGGTGCACTAGAACTCTAGCCAACATGAAATCAAGAACTTGTTCTTCTGAGGTTCCAGTAAGATGCAGCCCGCACCAGCTCTGTCATGGGTCTTGGAACCGTCATAATACAGGGTCCACACGTCATTTTCTAGCTCCTTCAGGGTTGTAGGTTGGGGAGGGATTTCATTTTGGTGTAAGACGGGGGCAGCTTGGTCCTCTGTGACAAGTGTTAGTTCAGACTGGATCTCGGGGCTTACTGGAGACTGAGGAGGATGGTAACATTCGAAAATGGCCTCCAAGAAAAATATGCCAAGCTCCTCCTGGGAAAAGCTGATAGGTTCGTTAGTAGCATCCAAATCAGTCACAGTATATTTCATATAAGGTTCACTTTCGACCCTGATTTGGTTGTTCCAACCCTTGTAAGGAAGCCACAGGTGGGACCAGTCGGTGGAAAAATACCCTTGCAGCTTGCTGGACCAGTCTCTACTAAGTAATAGGCTATATGATTTTGGGATATCTAAAACCAAAATGTCTATACATTGGTGGACTCTAGAGTCAGACAAAAGGCGGATGATGATGTTATTTATCTCTCCTACAGCTGGCACCTGCGATCTGTCAAGTTGGATGATTCTCATGGCATTCTTCTCTGGGCAAATGTTCATCTTCTTACAAACAGACAGGGACATGAAATTTGTGGACGCGTCGGAGTCAACTAGACAGTTATCGACGTTGAAGTTGAAAATCTCAAATGATAAGAGGAAGGCAGGAGTGGATCCCCTGGAATTTGCATTGATGGCATTTACAATAGACTGAACACTCGGACTAACTTGCGCAGATGTATTTCTCACTGGCTTAGTAGTTGAGGTATTGGTGAAATCTTTGAGAATAATTTCTCATTGATTGGTGATGCGGGCAAGCTCATAGAGGGGGATGTTGGCTCTGGTTTTTTTCATGTCCTCAACAATGTTATAACTGGAATAAAATTGAGGACTAAGCTTGGTAGTGGCTTTGGGGGACCCCACTGGGAGCTTGCTCTTTTGATTTGCTCGGGTGTTGTTATTTGTGGGCTTCTCAGGAACAGCTTGTTGTTCATTCCCAAGGGGAAGAATTTTCCTTAAGAAATCCCTTTTCTTCTCCTCAAAGGACTATTTGGGGACCGGTCCTTTGCTTCTAAGGCTATAATTTCATACAGGTTTGACCTTAGGATCGTCTTCCATATTGATATCAGTGAGGGTATGATTTTTCTCCCCACGGATTATGTTGAATGCAAGAATAGAGGACCCTGGTTCTTCATCAGGGGGAAAATATTCTTCATGTTCAGAAACATCATCTTCCCCTGCCTCCCCTGGGGTTTGATCGTCCATAAGCTGATTTAATACTGCAGTCATGCTTCCAATCCATTGTGGGCATGTTTTTTCAGAGTGGGCAGCCTGGTGGAAAGAAAAAAAGTTATCTTTTCCTATTTCTTCCACGTTGAGAATAGTGTTTGGGTTAGACAGAGGTCAACTAGTGTTGGGGTTACTCTTTCTAAAAAAGGGCTTTGGCTTCTTAGTGCTAGTCGTAGATTCTATGCCCTTTCTCTTCAGGTCAGAGACTTCATTTTTCAATAGCTTGAGGGTCTTTGCCATACTCTCGAAGTCAAAAGCATCCTTATCCTTATGTGCGGTCTTCGGTTTGTAAGACTGGCTTTTCTTCGCGATTGGTTTGTGGTCATCTCTCCCTTCATGATCGATGGCTCCTATAGAAAGCATGTCATTTTCTACAGCAAGGGAGGCCGCGTAATTTGCCGCAAGGGTGGCCCTAGCTTCGCATTTTATGGAGACGGAAATATCCCTGGGGAGAGCTTTTGTATAGTAGTCTATGGTAATAGAGTCATCCAATGCCACGTTGGGGAGAAATTTTTGCAGTATGGTAGCAAAGCGCTGATTGAATTCCCTGACCTTCTCTTTTTTATGGCATTTAATAGTGCTTAACTCTGTGATGAGCATGGAACGGGTTTTTTCCTCTGAAAATTTCTGCAAGAACACGCGACGGAATTGGTCCCATGACGTAATGGAGGCACTTGGGAGGGAGCGGTACCAGGAGGTCGCTTTGTTTTCAAGGGTGTGCAGAAACAGGTGACAAGCAACATCATCTGTTTGAACTCTCATAATTTGTAGAGAAAGATAGAAGCTGCTTATATGATCCTCGGCCAACGTGCCTTTCTCGGGGTCAAACTTGGGGAGATTCTTCTCAGGGTGCCTAGGCATGTCATGGAGGGGGCCCAAAAGATCTAATGGAGACTGGGCCATCCAGGCAAGTGGTTGCACCCTCCTGGCATGCTTGTGGTGCCTGATCTCATATTCAGATTCACTCCCTGTGCCTGACGCAGATGCTTCTCCCCCATGGTGAGAGTTTTCATCTTGATATCCCTCACGGTTGACCATATTTCTGAGATATCCCCAATTGTAGACAAGTGGCCTATTTTGGTTTTTACGGCAGTGGGTGGCATGGTGTCCTTGGCCACGACCTCTATCTCTCCTACCTCCATTCCCTCGGCCTCTGTTCCCCTCACCTTCATTTCTGTGGGCTCTATTTCCCTTGCCTTCATTCCCTCGGCCTCTATTTCCCTCACCTCCCCCAGGTGGGGGGCAGACTTGGTTGTTGTTAATTTTGGTTTGGTTAGGCTGAGGGTCAGGATGGGGTTCACTCATTCCAGGGTCCTCCTCTTCACCCCCTTGGAGCTTAGGAATCGGTTCGTTATTCTGGACAGCAGTGGCAAGGTCTTCAACCATCAAATTTAATAACTGAGGTATGGAACTCACCAGAGCACTGTTGCGAGTGAGGTTATCAGCAGGGGTCCTAGTATGGGTCAAGAAATTCATGAATGGGGTGAATCACAAATCCCTGATGAGATTGGAGGCAACTGGGCGTAGGGATGTCAAATGCTCTCTGGTGATTTCATAATATGGAGCCTCCTCCCCTTGAACATCTTCCAAAGGAAGAGGGACAGTATCATCGTTTATGACCTCCCCATGGGGATTTTGTGATGGAATGTTGCTTGTGTTCTGGGAGGATGCCATTCAGGCCCTCCTTCTGGCACCAATTCTGTTTACGGGAAATTTTGTCCAGCCAATAGAAGGGGATCTCCCCGGTTAAAAGTCCCAACTAGACTCTAAACCGTTTGGAATAGGGATCCCATCTAGGGTGTGGGTCCAGCTACCACTTAAGTCTCCTTTCCTTTGGTCTCAAAAGAACTCAATGAACCTGCAGACACACACTTATTCAAATGATACAAGATACATGATTGATGAGTTAAACACGTATATAACACTATGCGTAGCAAGGAAAAATAATAAAGCATAAACGCCGAAGGAAATGTTGTTAACAACACATCATTGGAGTCATGCTTGAAGGTGGTTCTGACCACAAAAGAAACAATTCTTTATGGAAAAAATGCCCTTCACTTCCTGAAAGATTTAAATGATAATACAAATGCTAATAAACAAAGTCATTAACATTCATTAAGAAAGCGAAATGAGCTGAACATCATTAACACAAGTACAGAGAACTATAATGCATAAATGATGTCATTAAAAGCGCAGCTTCATTAATCAAAAGATGTTTGAAACTGTATAAGAAATAATCATAGTGTTCGCACATCAAAACACATCAGATCCAAAAGGAGTTTTAACAAGGTATCTGTATTCATGTGCAAAAGAGTGTTATCCTTCTATACAATGCTCTATAACTCTTGAGTCCCAAAAAAAAAGATCCTTTACAATATTCCCGGAGGGAGTTTTATAGATCAAAATTTTCCCTTTGGGCTTCCTATCTTTTCACCTGCCCAACTGTTGGGCTGCCTTGCGACCTGGAAGAGAGTTGCGACCTGTGACCAAGCTGCGAAATGAGACCTGCGACCTAGCTGGGAAATGTGACCTGTGACCTGTTCCCAAATGCGACCAGTGATATACTACCACTTTTTCATGAGGATGTGTGCACGATCATGAGGTCAGGGGCATCAACTTGTTGTTCTTTGAGGAAGCTCTACCAAGCATGATAATCTGCCGCTATGGGGGAAATCAAAGGAACTTCTTCTCTCAACCGATGCAGACACTCCAAGGCATTTTGGATTAGAGTCTCTTTTTTCTGCGTGACCAGGTTGGACAGCGAGGCGAGCTTGGTGTAGATCCAGACTGGTGTGACAAGAAACTTGCCCAAGTTCTCCTGTGATGCTGCAAGGTTGGAAGTGGCAGCAGCTTGCTTAATGGGCTACAAAAATTCCTGGATCTCATGATCCACCTGTTCCCATGTCTTCTCTTCGTCCAATGCACCCAACGATGGAATGTGATGTAGGATGTGCATTGAATCGATGTCGCCGATTAAATGTTTGTGGTGGACATCATCTAGGTTGTTGGATAGCTTATTCGATCGCATTTCAATCCGGATCCCACTCCGCATCCCGTGTGTGGATCGAAGCCCTTTCTTTGAAGGTTTTCTGAGCCTGGGCACTGGACCATCCACCTCTCATTTTGTCCAAGGCGTACTCGAGGCCTCCTCCCACTGTTTCATCTCCGTTTGGTTTTGCTCAGACTCACCAAGGGGGCAACTATTCATTTTATAGTAAACATTTCACAGACTGAGTCCGATGGTGGTCTCTAATATATCTAATTCCCTGACTAGTGAGCCAGATTTCACGTCGTCGATAGGGGCGCTTGTTTTGAGTTGTTGAATCTCTTCTTAATGTTATCCTTTCCTGTTCTTCCCTTGCTCTCCTCTCATTGTTCTTCAGACCTATTTCCATATGACAGGGTGACTTACCTGCATCTGCTGAGATTCTCCTGTGCTCTAGAAAACTGCTAGCCGCGTTATCATCACAGGGTTAGTCCTAGTGTCTAAGACTATGTCTTTCTCCATTGCAACTGTGGATGAGGTAGAAGGATTTCATGCCAAGCCTCTTCTTTTCTCCTGTCAGAACTTGAAAGATAACTGATCGTATGTGAGCCTGGTGAGATCGAATAACTCCTCCTCTTGCCCTTCGTAGGAACTCACATTGGAGAGTGTAGCGCGTGTAATGAATATAGGTACCTCGAGGGGTGGTATCCCTGTTTGTGATCCTGCGCCCTGGGGAGATGCCTCGATGTTCTCTAGCAGTCTATCATCCTCTTCTTTTCTTTTCTTTTCTTCCTCCCTCTTTCGCGGCCGCTGCGCAACCACATACCTTTTCCCGGGTCTACTTTTCGCTTGCGTTCTCGCCACCGCATTTGCTTCTGTTCGGCTTTCCTCTTGCATTCGGCTCCGCCGTTGCTTCTGATACCTTTTCTCTTGCTTTCGGATTCCGCCGTTGCTTCTGTTACTTGCTTTCCTCTTGCGTTCGACTTGTCGCTACTTCTGATGCCTTTCCCTCAACATTCGGCCTCCACTTGATCTAATTCTCTTTTGAGTTGCCATTTCGCCTCCCGGCCCTCATCCTCCTGCTCCTCCTTTTTTCTCCACGGCCTCTTCTGCCTAATTCTTCTTTTGCTACGACCTCGGACTCTTTTATGCTTTTCTTCATCCTCTTTTGTCTTCTTCTCGGTTTCGTGCGAGCTTTGGCCTCTTTGCTCTTTTGGCAGGCGGCGGTGTTGTGCCCTTTCTTGGTTCAAGGCTTCTTAGCACGAGAAGAAGAAGCGCCTCCTAATTCACGGCTTCTTTCCTCCAATGTGTGGTCATCTAGATCTTCTTGATCGGACCATGCCTACAGGCGAAGTTTCCTATGCATTATACCGGTTTCTTTTTCATCCTCGCTCGGGCATTCGGTGTCTTGGTAGTTCCCATTTTGAACTTAGCACCGCTCACGAGTGATCGGGGACTATCCTCTTTGGGTCATATGTCCAGGTGGTCCAATGGCCACAGGCAATAACTTCTCATCTCTTTAGCTTCGCCTCCTCCTTGAAATATTTGGCCAGGTGTAGATGCCCAGAACGGTGAGAGGTAGTGTAGGCCACGGCTTCTTCTTGCCCTTAGTCGAGGACCTTAGAGAAACGGGAAGTCATGCAGAGAAACGAGACCTCTTGAATGAGAGCATTTTATACGTAACATATTGGGGCATAGCATGGGGAGCCTTGTATGAACCAGAAACTCGAATGAATGTGTATTCGACAAGTGGGAACCAATGCGCCACCTTGTTTAATGTCTCCATGGCTCACGGGAACATACGAAAGTGTCTGGCCAAACAATTTTAAACGTAGAGAGCGGGATGAAGACTTGAGAGATCGGCTCTATGTCACGATTATACACGGAATCCCAAAATAACTTTGTCTCTAAGTGGATTGGGCGTGCCTACTTTGGATTCGAGTTGTGAGCCCATCCCTCAAGTGGCACCTCGAACAAACAGCATCGACCCCTAGTAGGAAGCCATGTAGAATTGAGAGGAGATATCCATCATACGGTACTAGTGTCGAGGATATGTTTGTCTAAAGAGAGGCCACTAGCATGCGCGGTTGAGCAGAGATTGTCGTGCACGGTGACATTTTCTATTAGGGATACCCACGTACCGCTGAAAGTGGTGGCTTCGAGACGACCATATATCCTGCAAAACAGAAGTGGCCACCACTTTATACACCTTCCTAATACTGCCCTTGGATATTCTTGATCTTTCTTGGCTTTGAACTTTCGGGTTCCTTCCACCACCCTTTTAGAGTGTACATTATGGCGACTACGTGGGTGGTCGCCCATTCTTTTGTAAATACCTCCTCTCGTTCAGGCAATCGTAGTAAACTTGAGCATCAGGAGCCCTTGAGAGTGAAATGATTCTCCTTCATAGTCGATTACCCACTTTTTGGGGTCGGTGTTTTGTATAATCACTCGATGACCTCGCGCGGGAATATAGCGGGGTGGGCACACCGCATGGTGGAGCCTTGACCTTTTAGCAACATGTATGCTTGTCGGTCAGGGAGGATTCACTCTCGGAATTCCGGTCGAGCAAATTCCTGGTATACTTGATACTGCTTGTCTCCCCCTTTGGAAAATGTGCACAAGGTGTCTATGGGTCGGGGGCGGGGACAGGTATATCCATCTCTATGTCTTCTCCTTAGGAGTTCTTGTTCTTTTTGCGGTGCTTTGGAGGTCGCATCGCAGATACGAGGAGATGGGGACACACTCTAAGTACAACCGAATTCTTTTGTCATGTTCATGAAAGAGTCCCCGGGATAAGAAAGATGCCATGATAATACAAGCCTAGGCATAGTTATTAGTTTTCCAAGCTTGGAGACACGGAAAGGGCTGAATTGAGCACACTGTGAGGGCGGGTCGCGGGGTCGCAGGTTGCGATGTTAAAACTCTCGAGGGCTTTGGGACTTTGCGACCTTGCGGCGGGGGTCGAGGTCGCTAGGTTGCAAATTCTGGGAAAGGCCAGAACGAAGTGCGACTGCGCGACCTGCCGGCCGGAATCGCGGGGTCACTAGGTCACGAGAAAGGAGAATGGAGCGAGATGTGACTGGCGACTCAACGGCCGGGGTTGCGGGGCCCGCGGGGTTGCAAGTCGCGCTAGGGCTAGCCGGGGGTTTTATCGCGCGCGTTAGAGTAGATTTCCCTCTAGCAAAAAATGCAAGGCTAAGTGGGCCAAAATAGAGGAAGGGCGGTTTCAGGGAAGAATCACATCATAGGAAGTGGTAAGGAAGAAGTGGCAAGATTATGTAAGGAGGAAGTGTTAGGGGGAAAATGGAACACCTCGATTCTTTAAATGATCAACGAGGAGCACAAAAATGGATGATTTAAAGGCTAAGATGAGTGTATAGGGCAAGAAAGCAAAGAAAAGGAAAAAACGGGGAGAGGGAAACAACAACTTACCGGGAAAAACGCGCTCCAGTCGGCTTTATTAGGCGTTTTTTCTCTCTTTCGCATGAACAAAATGCGACTTAGCGACCCATTCTATTTATAAAAGGGTCGCACACATGTGAGCCATTAATGAGGTCGGCGGGTCGCATTATTCGGTGGTTTGAGGGAGGTGCGACCTCGCGACCTTGCGACCTTGCGACCTCGGGGGTCGGCGGGGTCGCGATTTTTTCGAAATTAAAGAAATCTATGACTTAGCGACAGCGACCGGAGGTCGCTGAGTCTGAATGCAGGAAAAAGTCATTTTGTGACTCAAAAACTCTTAGCCTTTCCCAAATTTTAACTTAGCTTTTCTATGCTCAAGGGCTCCAAAAAATTTTAAAGGGTGGATTTTTGGAGAGTGTTGTAGAGCTACAACACGAGGCTTCTTGGGCTTGAGGATTTGAACCACTTTCTAACCTCAACGGTAAATCTCTAAGAAAATAATCTCATTTTGACATCCTCATGGTCGACCTCCTCCTAATGCAATGAGGTCATTAAGCGTTCTACATGCTCTTCGGCTATAATCTCTTCATCACTTCCCCAAATTTTGATTCTAGCGAGAATATTTGCTTGGAAGGGCATTAAGGACGGATAGGAGAACAAGAGGAGCATACCTAGTAGGTGTACCAGGTGGAGGTGGAACATGTCAACCATGACGGCATGAGAAGCATTGTAGTTTTAGGGACAATAGTAGTAGAGGAAGAGGAATTGTTGGGAGGTGGGATGGTTGGTATTTGTAGTCTAGATACAATTGAACTCCGATCGAGGTAAAGGGAAACCATATTTTCTTCTTAGCAAGATTTCAAATGGGTATAGTTCCTTCAACCTATCCAAAGATTCCCTTTCTAAAAATAACTACGATGTGTGATCCCCAAAATTCTTCTTTATCTTTATGGGTCACTAAGGTAGAGGTATCAATACCTCTTAATGTAGGTCTAAAACAATCTCGATCAATTCTTTTTCATTTTCAGACCTAAATAAGACTTCTTGAATTTTATCCTTGAGAATTTTTATCTTAAGGACTTCTTAAAACTTCGGAAGGACAAGACTTTTGTGTGTGTAATGGTGATTGTACTAAACGCCTTGAATGCCTGCGGAAATTGTGTTTTGATTATCCACAATTGTAGGTGGATTTGGGCAGGTCGGGGACTACTCTTATATCTCCTTTTTGAAGTCACCTTTGAACATGAGAATTTTTTGAATGGAGTCACGAGAGTAGTTGCCGACCTCGAACATATTCGAGATCTTGCTACCCTTAAAGAGTTCGGCTTAAAAATTAGGGAAATGTATGTCTTCGGACTCTGAGCATATAGCACCAAAATGTTATCACAAAATTGTACATGATTGGTTGCTTATCAAACAACCCATTGTAAGCTGACTCATTACTTCTAGCCGGAAGCTTAGCCTCTTCGAGTTTGAGGGATCTCTCGGGGGTTTTATGATATTGAATAATGATAGTACTAGATGGCTAGCTCTATGGAAATTGTAACTTGTTTTTTTATGATTGCGGGTTGAAAGAACGTAGACTTGCTACCATTGGGCTTATGAGTCTTGATCAGTATTTTTCGGTGACAAAGGTTCTTCAACATGGAAGTTGAGGCGAGATAGAGTCTTTAACAAAAGCTTCACACATAAAGCATAGGAAAACACGATCATTTCATCACTAAAGGAAGTCAAAGTATAAAGTTATGAATTACGAGTAATAGAGATGAAACATGCGCAAGTGATAAACATCAAGATAAAGATCAATAAGACATTAAAAACCTCATGATAATCTAAGGTCTCTAAAGAAGAATGTCACTTTGTATTCTTGATATAGGTCAAAAACATAAAAACGGCGAGTTTGGTGCAAATGTTCTCCAACCCCTTACTACTTTGATGCTTTGTATTTAAATAAATTCTTTACAACAAGGGTGATCTTCCTGGTGGCTAGATCATCGAATTCTCCTATGACACCTTTTCATAATTGAAATACATAACTTCTAACATAAAACGACAACTACACCTTAAAGAAACCATATCCTAATAGGACTCTAACTCTTATTTATTACATTGCCCTTATCCTATCTATGAAATAGTTACATGATGGTTACAAATTAAGTATCACATGCTCGAAAGACCCATGACGAGTTCATCACCACTTTACATATTTAAAACCCTCCTAGATCTATGGAAGATATCCCTACTTTTTAGGAATGCACATGACCCTTATCTTCAAAACTGCTTTGGGCGATGACTTTGTCTTCATAACACTCCCTTCGAGTCATAAGTATTTGATAATAAGATCCCTTGACATGTTGAAGGACTCCGGTTATCCAAAAGCTTGCTTTTAGGATGCTCAAAACCTCCAACAATTGCTCGCTACGAAAACGGAACAATTTCGTAGCGAGTTTTGGCGGCATGGAAAAAGTGACTTACTTGTCCATTGCTTCACTCCTTTGTTGTCCCATGATGTTAATCGAGTCATGACACATCACCACCATGAATCTCCCTCCTTGCATCAAGAAAAAAGCTAGGATTTTAGAAGTAAAAGGGGTGCTACGGGTTTGTATCGTATTCTGGCTTTAAGCCCGAGGAGCACTACGAGCGTAGCAAAAACCCGAAATTTTCCCTTTAGAAACAATCTTCAAAAGCTGATTTCTTTGCAAAAATTTTATTTTACGCATCTTGTGGACGGGCATATTCAATCTCAACTTATTCCTCTATGGTGTTTCGTCCTCATTTATGATTAGTTTACTTATAGGCTCTTCCACCATAGTCATTTTCAAGCCTTTCTTTCCGACTCTTCATGAATCGGCTCTGATTGTTGCTCACAGGTATTTCACTTGATCTTTCGGTGCCTGTTCTTGGATTGCAAGTGTAGATTTACCTTTTTGATGTGCTTGACCTCTCTTCTTAGTGGAAATTTTGAGTCCACTTTATCAAATTTTCTGGTCCAAGGTCTTTAAGGCACTTGTGACTTGATCCTCCCAAATCTTCCTCATTTGTTCAAAGCTGGACCCTTTCGGCTCTATGATCCTTTGCCTCTTTCTTCAATATTGATATCTCTTCACTTGCCTATTTCAAGCATTGCTCCTTAAGGGTTTTAAACTTCGATTTTCATTGATTTTCTTTTTTTCCCTTCTTTTGTTTGATGACGAGATCTTCTTTTGCATGTGAGAGGTCTATGATGCTTGGTGGTGGCTGGCTGAGTTTCATTGACATACGAATCTCTTTCTTTGCTTTCCATGACCTTTCTTGCATATTGCACGGTCATTGGTTTTCTAGGTTGAAACATGAATCCGGCATCATTACTGCAAACTCCAATTTTTTAGGTTGTTTTTCCTTTCTTAATATTTCTTCCTCCCTATTCTATATCTTCAACTTGGACAATGGGAGTTTCTTCAATATCAATTGCATGCAAGATGTCCTTTAAGTTACCTTTAACCCTTTGTTTGGCTCTAGTAGCTCTCTCGCGCCCATGTTTGCTAGCATTGGTTTACATTTTTACGAGTGTAGCTTTGGGTGTGTCAATCTTCTCTTGAGCTCTATCTCCATGCTCATTAGTTCTAACTTCTGCCAATGTAGGTGATGAAACATATCTAGGTTTGGGAACTCTTTTAGGAGTGACAAATCTACTTAAAACCACTTTATGAATAGAAAGGATTAATCAATCTCTACCTTATATGTCTTCAAATCCTCTAACACCAACAACTTAATCAAACCATGATGAAAGAGAGAGAGGTTTCATTTCCTTGTTTAACTTGAACGTTATTTGACATTTCACACAGACTTAAGCTATGATAAAGGGAAAGTCGAATACCTCTTACCAAAAAAATGTAGCGAAGCCTAAGGTGGTAGGAGTAGGCCATGTGAAATCTTCCTTCACATGGAAATGCCGAATGATCATCCCCGACATCTTTGAAAAGTCGTCCTTCATGCTCCTTGGGATATAATTTGTGTGATCAATTTCACTATGCTCTCGCTTGATGAATTCTTTGCAGTCTTTTGTATGGTGAATTTAATGCCTTTAAACCATTTTTCCCCTCCTCTGAGTTCTGTTGTTGCTTTGAAATGTTGTTTGGTGTCAGAACGGGGTTTAGCATTCCCACCTTTGAAGATGTCCAGAATTGAAATACATTGGGAAACTCCTTTGAAACACACCAAATGGCATCCTTCCAATCTTTGACGATTGTAGCAACTTTGTTCTTGAACACTTCCCGAAGCCAGTTGGGTCCTCATTTTAACAAATTCATGTCCATGGGCTCATACATGTGGCGGTGACCACCTTTGTTGGTTTTCTTCCTTGCGACCATGGTGATTTTATATCTTCTCGGCCTCACTTGATCGGTAACACCAACAACCTTTAAAAATCCCAACAACTGCTTGGCTCGGTGAAGCGACTCTGCAAAACTCAATATCATGCAGGGAAAAAGCGAGAGAATGACAAAAAGATTCAATTGGGTAATTTTTTTATGGTTTGATGACAACTCATGCCCTAATCATGATTCATGCATGCTAAAAAAGGTAATGATGACCTCATGCATGACCTTGTACCTTTAAATTAACCCTATTGAGCTCGAATGACATCCACACTAACTCTTCTAATCATGAAGTGACACCTTGCATCGATTTAACAATACGGATAGAAAAAGCTTGTTTTCGTAGCGTAGGCGGTTCATTTTTCGATAGTTTTTCTACGAAACTATTAGGCAATTTCGTAGCGAAAATTGCTATTTTACAATGTAAAACGCTACGAAAAATTAAAAACTAAATTTAAGATGTCCTTTTCAGATTTAAACGCTTGGTAAATGAAAACTCACAGAAATGATGATTGATGGGACATGACATGACCTAAATGGAGGTGGATTAAAAGATAACATGGAGGTGATCATGAACTTTAGGATAGGTTAAATATGTAAAAATGACATTTTGCTTATACCAACTTGAGACCTTTGATAAATGAATTGTATGACCATGACAAGTAAAGTTATAAGTGATAACGGCGGGAATGATTGGAAACAACGAACAATATCCGTCGGCGGGAACATGTTGAACTCATAGCTACATTGAACAAGATGCACTACTTTCGGTGCCATGTTCGGGAACGAGTTGTGGTGATACGGAGAGGACAAGACACGCTGGGGAGAAGGTGGAGAAGCTAGAGTCATGGATGGCTCACTTTGAAGAGCATGTCAGTGCTCTTTCCGCCCTCACCTCCTCTGAGTACAACCCTCGAACTGACAACCTGAATACCGGATGACTAGCATGGTTACAAGTGTTCTCTTTATGTTATGTGTTTTACGGTGCCTTTGGCCTTCGATTCTGAGATGATGTCTTTGGTCTCAATTTTGCTTTTTTGTCACATGCTACATGCGGTGGTCAACAAACCTGGTCAAATTTTGAGAACCACACTTGGCTTATGATTTACTTATTTTATGCGAATGAATATATCCTTGGTGACAAAAAAAAAATGTTAAATTTTGAAAAATAAATATTTATTTTTCAATGTTGTGCAAAAAATGTTTTTAAACATTTGATTGAATAATATTTTATTGCATTATTTGCACAATATCGAGCCTAGATTCATCTTAACCCTCTATCTACCAAGGGTGGAGAGGGATCAAATTTCTTGAGATGCAAACCTCTTTTAAAGTGAAAAGATATTTGATCCCTCTATTTAGTAATACTTGTAATTAATTATATTATTATTAATTTTGTTTTTATTTTATTTTTTACGAAGTCAAAATGTTAAATATTACATCTCTACCACACTAGCATCAAATGTTTACATAGGTGTTAAGTTTACTTATTAACCTTAAATATAAAAGAAAAAAGAAATTTAATAAAAGTGAGCGCTGCTAATTTTGTAGAAAACTTCTTTCGGTCACATAAGATCATGAATGGTTGACGCGTTTCAAACCAACCAGTGTGGTTCATCTTGAGGACAAGATGAGGTAGATCGAGCGACGAGGTTTAAAAGGATGGAGAGAGGATCAGTAGGCACATTGGGGAATAACAACTAGTTTAAGCGAGAGGGAGAAATATATCAATAAAATAATTTATTAAAATCTTTTATTATTATATTATATATTTTAATTTAATTATGATATGTTTTATTATTATGTTTTAATTATTTAATTTAAAGATAAATAATAAAGGAAAAATAGGAGTTTAAGAAGTTATTATTTAAATACAATTTTGACTCCCAAAAAAAAATATTAATCATATTAAATTAGGAGGATATATATATATATATATATATATATTATTTTATAAAAATAAGAAGATATATAATAATAATAAAAAGATCTAAGGGATTAATAAAGGCAGATATATAATAAGAATAATAAAGATGATTTAAAAAAAAAAAGGAGAGAAAAACTAGGGGAGGGCGCTGAAGCTCAAGAACAACTAAGAATGAAGGGCTGGATCAATGTTACGAACAATGTTGCCTCCATCATCTCTATCTGAGTTAACAGCCTTTTCTCCATTTATAGTTGAGTTTGTTTACCTTGAACTTCAAATATAAAGAAAAATTGCAATAAGAGAAAACCTTTGGTTGAGGAAATATTGAGTAAAATTTAATATTATAATATTATATTTTACGGTATAACCTAGTAAAAAGAGGATGGAGATATACAAAAATATTAGATAAAATGTAGTAATTATATTTTCTTTATAATTTCCCCTCTTAAACATATCAGACAAATGTCCACGGAATTTTTTTTTTTTTTTTATGAAATAGGTTATATTCCACATGAATACCATAGATTCTTATAACCATAGGTGGTCATTTTTATTTTTATTTTATTTTCGGCTAATTAAAATGTTTACATTACATTAAGTTAAGTTACACATTTCTAAAAAGTTTTTTTTTTTTTTAGTCTATGTAAAATCAAGGTGAAGTATTTTTTTTTTTTTTGGCCATTATGCATTACACATCTCTCTCATGTAACATTAGGTGACATATGGTTTTAATATTCATGCATGATTTTTATATATTTGTGTAATGATTTTTTATTCTTAAACTTTGTAGGGAAAACCATTCCAAAAATAAAATCTTTGAAAAATTGTTTGAGTTTCCCACCATTATTTATGTTTTCAAAATTGTAAACTATGTAGGCTTACTAGTGATTACCACCCACCAAATTTTATGCAAGTCATTGATCCACTATAGGATTGGATTTGCATATGAACCACTATTAATTTAGCATTGACCAATGTAGATTATAATTTTTTATGCAATTTTTTCCACATGATAATTTGTAATTTGAATGGCAGGACTAAGCTACCCTAAAACACTCTTAAAAAAGAAAAAGAGTGATAGTGTTAGCAATTACAATAAAAATTTTAAAAGAGAGTTAATTGGCTATTCACTAATTAATTTGTTTGTTCATATTATTTCTTCCTCCTTTATGTCATAGGTCAACATGTGCATAAATGGAAGTAGGAATAATAACAATTAGATATTTTTATTGTGTCATTTTGAAATAGACTCTATCATTATACCACTATAAAATATATTTGTCTTTTTCTTTGTTGATGTATTAAAAGACAAAAATGACAAACATCAATAAAATACTAAAAACTACTTTCATCAAGGTCTAATTTTAAGTGGAAAAATCACTAAAGCCAAGCCAAGAAGTCCATTACAAAAATTAAATTGTACATTAAATGGCACCTACATAAGAATTGTAGCATCGTCAAATTCCAAAATAAGGGGTTGTCCCTTTTTGTGTGATCTATATTATGATATATCGATGTGGGTCCATCTAACACATGGAGAAGTGGGCGCAGCAACTTGGCCTAGATTTGGTTAGACTACGCATTTTGAGGAGTAGAGCGTGAAGTGGACAACACGGCCAAAGCATTTTGGATATGCGTGGTATCATAGGGGCTTCATGGTGGGTCGAAGCCCCTCCTTTTGTAACTTAGTTTCACATTATATTTGCTTGTTTTGTAGAGCCCATGGTATTTGGACCATGGTACTTTGGCAAATGTAATAATATATAAAAAGGGATGTAATGTCATGTTAGAAAAAAATAAGCTGAATGATATGATAAATGGTTAAGGGCAAGTCTTTGTAATTTGTATTTTGTAGCGAGAGGAAGGCTCTACAACTTAGTGCACATAGACCTTGGAAGAGTTTGCAACTTAGTTGAGAAAACCACACCTGTGTACGCGGGTCGAAAGTTTGGTTGTAATCAAGGATCCATCATAACAAAGAATCTATTTTTGGGATGATATTATGTGTTATTAGGTGTTTTGTACCTATTTTCTTAATCTTGCAGTTACTTAATACAATTGTATGTTATGATAGCGGAGTAGTTGTGATGTATATGATATATTTATGAATGTGTGAAGTAAGTTGTACATTTGTGAAGTAGAAAACATAAGAATACCACATCACGCAATCCCTCAAAATTTTACCAGAAATCTAGTTTTGCAACCACCCATAGTCACTTCGGGTGAGACCTAGATATGCTTACAAGTCGTTGTAGAAGGGCCATTGATCAAGGTTTTATTGGTGCGCAATATAGATCGAATGGGTCAAGCCCAAACAAGCCAACAAATGGATATGTTGTCGGGACCAATATATGTTTGAGGGATATGTGGATGTGGCACCCGTCGAAGAAGGAAATTCAATATCGAGATAGTCCGAAGGAGCGAGAATTTGCGGATCGAAGAGGAAACGAAACCCTCGTCGACATCCAAGGCTTGGTTGCGAGGTATATGTTCACGAGAGTAGTATGAAATTTCCTTCGGATCATTTCCTGGTGACTTATACGAGTGGGTATCGAGGTTGATTGAAATAAAGGACTACTTTAAGAATGATGAACCTACGAGTGTGGACTCTTGAGCTGCTACATCGAATCGAGCATAAACAACACGATTTCAAGGTTTTAGGAAAACACGGGTTGATAACACCTTGGGAGGTTTCATTATTGAGTTCACGATAGACTCGACTATGTCTTACAACAAAGTAGATCGAAGAATCTTCAAGAGGACGCGAGGTAACTAGTTGAAATATTTGAAACTTTGGATTAAGATGCTTTGTGTGAAAATGGAGTTTTACGGATGCAATCGGATTAATATTTTACTTATGTTTGGAGGAAGAAAGTAAATATAGGCAGGACATCAGTACAATGTGAAGTTGAAAAAGGTATAGAGTAGATACCGAGAAAGAGATTTCGTGAAAAAGACCCAAAGACCTTCATAGAAGTAGCACTCTTTTGGAAGGTAGTCCAGAAGAAAACTACCCGAGAGAACCCCCGAGGTAACTCCACATTATTCTCCTATACAGGCCAAATTAGTTCACCGAAATAAAATACGATTAAGGCAAGGTATTCTTAGCATCCTCTCCTAATACCCCTACCCTCGTCCCCCTCCCCTCCCCCTCCCCTCCCCCTCCCCCTCATTCCCCTCTCCCTACGAGGTATGGTTGATGATATTAAGCTACATGTTTTCGAGAGGAACTAGATTGGAGGGGATCAAAACAATTTTGGTTTCTAGCCGAAGGCGTATGGACAACGAAACAAGTCGATGAAGAATATATAAATAAGGCGTAACTCACTACGACATTGCGAGATAGAGAAATGAGATGGTATATTACGTATTTGACTAATCAAAATGGTACATTTGTAGATATAAAGAAAACGTCTGAGGAGTTTAAGAAACCGAAGTCTGAATAACGATGCATTACGGGATTAAAGGAGATCAAGTAGAAAAATATTAGGCTATTATTGGGATTTTGATCAAAGATTTAAGGTGTTATTAGATCGAAGTAAGCTTTAACATACCTCTGTAGGTAACATAAAGAATGGTTTATGAATTGTCTTTATACCGCATCGTCGGGTTGTGATTAACACAACGAGAAGATATCGGCTACAAGCAAAGCTCTAGAGAAATTACAATGAAATTCAAAGCTTCACCTATAGGAGACATTAATGTGCGGGTATGCAACGGATTCGAGTCAATTTCCAAACCTAACCTTGAAATTTCAAGATATCAAAGTTAAAGCGATTAGAGAAAAGTGTGGTGTACAAAGTGAAAATCGAGCCATTCCAAGGAAAAATACCCTATTTTCCGGGATTACGTGGCTAGTGGAGCACCTAATCCCTTGAATAAAAGATCACAACTTTGTGGTGCGAGATATGCGGGACTATAGGCCAACACGACTAGAAGAATGTTATTGTTGTGGAAATGTGTGTAGACCCCCGGGAATGTTTGTTTTGTAATTTTTGCAAGTCGGTAGGACATGATGAGAATAATTATCGAAGCTATGATCTAATGATGGAGAACGTGTTGATACTTACAGAATGCAAGCATAAGAGTGCACACATGAGGCCATTGGACAACACAATGGTCAATGAGGTTATCAAAGAAGAGGTCGAGGAGGTGGAGTTGGTCCCGAGGACGTGAATAGATCATTTGCTATAGCGCGGCCCCGGAGACGAGGTCATTTTGCAAAGAGTCTGATAGAACTCCCACTACGACATGTAAGTACTGCAAATACTTTGATCATATATTTGAAGATTTTTCATGTGCTTATGGTGAAAATGCAAGAAAAAGAATCATCGGGCCACATAGAACATCCAAATGATGGTAACTGAGAGGAGAACCCATGCACCTTGTGTTAATATTGTCACTAGAGGAAATTAGGCTGCTTATTTAGAGTGATAAAGTAAGGGAAAGAAGGAATTTGAAAATCTAGGTGCATGGGTTAGAAATGCGAGGAAAAAGTTCTTATTTTAGATGTTCACAAGAAAAGAAGGTTCTTATGGGAGCAAAGTGAAGTTTTCTTGATGCGGGAGCTTTGAATTCTCTTACACATCAAGGCCTAGTAAACGTGACATGTCATTAGTTCCAACAAAAGACAAAATCTGCGATACATGAAGTCGAGCTGCGATGAAAAATTCAATAAATCAGCGACTATTTTTGAATCTTTTCGGTAGACTTGTATGAAGTTGTTAAGATATCAAAGGGTTGTAGAAGGGCTTCGGGAATTGATAGATTCTTGCACATCAAAAGAAACATCGTGAAGTGAGATGAGCGCGATCGATAATGTACATCGACTAGAGAGAACTAGAAAGAGATGAGACTTGGTGCACAGGATAGAATATTAAAATGGATCAAGTTATTATGGATTTGTGATCTCATGCTAATGTCTTGACAAAACATACATGGGGATTAATGGGTAAGCCGAGATGTAATGGTTAAATGTTTAGTTAAGATTGGTGAATCAACAAAAGATCTTTCCTATGGGAAGACTACCAAGTGTTACGGTAGATATTGACGGAGTTCGTATTATTGTTTATTTTTAAGTAATAGAAATTGTTGATGATAGTAATCATTATCTGCTTTGCTTGGAATTGATTGGGCAATGTACAATATGGCCATAATCAATGCGAAGAATAGACAAATGATATTTTAAGGAAGCTTGATATGAGGGTGATTTCTCCTTTAGATCCATTCGAAGGAGTAAGATATATAGAACCAATCAAAGAAGAATACAAAGCGCAAGCGCGGCGATAGCATCTATCAATTGAAAGCTAAGGAAGAAGATTATATTAAAAATATTGCGGATGGAAAGTTAGATTGGGATCATAATAGTTCTTGCACATCGAGATTTAGAAAGAAGGAATTGGAAAATTGGAAAAACGAGGTTGCAAAAAGTATCTGCAAAGCATTGTGCAATAATGACAAAAATAATTCGTTGTATGACATACGAATTATTTGACACCTTCTTATGATGGTTTGGGAAATATAGATACTTTTCTTCTTATGAAGAACACGTGCTCGGAAATCAAAGATTGTGAGCTTTGGATATAGCCTTGAGAGCTACCTAGACTAGATGGTGGGGCACACACGAAGCATATAGGAGATTGGCGAGGTATGTCGAAGAGTAATGTGGATAAGTTTTGAATAAGTAGAAACAAAATGAAGAAGAAATATGATGGTGAAAGCTGACCCAAGAAATCATGTCAGGTTATGCATTACAACATGGAAGGAGATTCCTTGTGAGGGAATGGGTACATGGATTTATTCACATATTGGAGGCAAATTCTAAAATTGGTACCTAGAAACAAAGTTGTGACATGGTACTATGAGCAGGACTTGGTTGATGGTTTTATTTTAACATTCAACTTTGACGATGAATGTTAGAACTCGTTGGCCCTTTATGTACTAAAAGAGAATGTGAGGGTGTAATCTGCCTGACATGAAACAACCTAATTGAACTGCCTTGATTGAACATGCCTTTGGAATGCTATAACATTATTGCGAGAAGAGAGAAGAAGAAGATCCTCGCAAAATCGACATAAACGAGAATCAAAGGACACCGCGAAGTGGAAGGACCTAGATAGAGATACTAGAAATAACAAATCCATTGAAGACCAAGAAGGTGAATATAAGATCGGAAAGAAGAACCCAATTTTTTGCAACAATAAGAGATTCTTGGAATGAGGAAGACGACCGGTAAAGTTATAGAAACTACTCCATGAATATGAAGAACTATTTCCCCTAAATTTTTTCAAATATGAAGGGAATATTAGGAGATCTAGGGGTCATGAAAGATTCCCTTAAAGAAGCACGATGCGAAGGCTTGATCCATGCGAGACCTTATAGGTTGAACTGAAGTACAAGGAAAAATTGATAGCAACGAGGATTATTAATAAGATGATAGCAACGAGGATTATTGAACCACTTCGAAGAGTCGGAATGGGTAAGTCCTGTAATTGGTGTAGGAAAAGAAGACTCAAGGAGAGATTAGGATTTGTGTTGACCTAAGGAAGTTGAACGATGTATGTTTACATAATCATTTTCTACCCCTTTCACGGATGAAGTGTTTGACAATGTAGGAGGTCAAGAAGCCTGCTCATTCTGAGATGGTTTCTCAAGGTATCATCATATCAGGTGCACTTGAAGATCAACATAAGACCACATTTGCTACATATTAGGGCTCATATCAGTACATGATGCCTTTTGGGTGGAATAATGCCCCCGCTATATTTTCTAGAGTGGTAGTCCTGACTTTCAAGGAGTACATTCATAAGTTTCGGGAGGTATACATTGATGATTGGACAACATTTGGACTGGTGAACAAACATGTTGGGAGTTTGAAGCTTATGCTCGACATTCTGAGCAATATCAGGCCTCTATGAATTTGAATAAGTGCATAATTGTGTGTCTTTATTAGGTATATTGTTGGGGCATATTGTTTGTAAGGATAGATGGTGGACCCTGTGATATTGTTATCATTGTGAACTTGGACCCACCTAAGACAATAAGACAATTGCACATTATGTTGGGACATACGGGGTATTACAAAAAGTTCATTAAGGGGTATGCACGAATCCAACGTACTTCATGGAGAAATCACTGAAGAAGGATTTGCATTTTCAATGGGATGAATAACGCAGAAGAGCCTTGACATATTAAAGGATAAGATGGTAACTACGCCTATACTCGTATTCCCTTATTGGAATAAGGTATTCCATGTCCATAGATGCTTCTTGCATAGCTTTAGGAGTGGTATTGGCACAACCTGGCGAAGGAGAGATTGATCATCCTATAGATTTTAAGTAGGAAGTTATCTAAAGGCGAGAATAATTACACCACTACGAAGAAGGTCTAGCTATGGTGTATGCTCTGCCCAATTTCGAACATTGTTTGTGAAGCAACAAAATTGTAGGCTTGTTGACTTTAATTGTAAAAATACAAGGGTATTTTGTAATAATAATTTATTATATAAAAATGTGTAAGTGATGAGAAATGTTACCGTGAGGACTCGCTTATATACCTAGGCAAACATCCTTTCATGATTGGGCATGCCTTTTAGACATGCCTTTTCTATTCAACTAATGACTAATTAAGATAATCAATGTTTGATTATTTATTATTTACATTTATTTTTATTTATTCTATTTGTTATGAATTATATTCATAACATTGCCTTTCTTAAAAAGCTTTGTCCTCAAAGCTATATTGCTCACAATTTCCTTCATTTTGCATTTTCATCTCGGCCTTGTAACTCGACGTCATTTTGCATTTTTCATCTCGGCCTATGGCTCAAAAATTTTCTTCATTTGCATTTGTCTTTTTTTTTTTTTTTTGTATATACATATATTTAAATAATTAAATAATTTAATTAATTAAGTAATTTTAATTAACTAAATTAATTTAATTATCTTAATTTAATTTATAAGGTACTATGATGTAATTGCATAAAAAATTATATCGACTTGACGGTCGATTAACCACGATATATATGCTCCCATTGTATAGCTGAAGCCATGTATCAATGGAATGTGAAGAAGGAGGTGTGATGTATGGAAACACAACCCTTGACGTGGAAACAACCCCTCTTAATCGACGTATGTCCGTGCGGCTACTCATCGGTTGTTGGACATGACACGATACGCGGCGCTATCGGCGAAAGGCACAACGAAACACTTTGGTTGTGGAATAGTGATCATATTTGGATCATATACCTAAGTGTTAGCTCAAATTTAAAAGTGTTCGGAAGTGTACTTGAAACCTAGAGACCAAATAGATCTCCTCTTCTAGATTCCGACGCCGTGAACGATTCGAAAAACCGACACCATATGGAGAAGTTGTACGTGATTTGAAAAGTCCCGATAAACTTGATTTTTTGGCTTTTGACCAAGTTTGATTAGGTTTTGGAAATTAAAAAAGAAAGAATATTCCAAAGAATATTCTAAGGAATATTCCCTAAATATTCCCCCAAATATTCCTTCCGGACTATTGAAAAGCGAGGTTAACAAGTGTCGGCGACGGATTGGACAATGGAGTTTACGTTTGTCGTAGACCTATTATAGGCGACACGTGGCTAGCCACGAGGCCGCCACGTGTCCACGAGAGGTGGTGTAAATTTGGTTGGACTCCATCGGAGTCGACCTCGGAACCTTCGACACGCATGACCACGCCTTAATATTGGGCTATCAGTGTGACTTAACATATATGGGTCACAAGTAATATTTGAATGTTATTGAAAGTCACGTTGGGGGTTAGAGGGCCAACCCCTCGAACGACCCCTCCCCATGTGGCCGTCGCCTTGATTCAAGGGCTTGCGTTAAAGCCGGTAGTTGAACTCCAAAATTTTATGTAACCACCCATAATGTATCACATGGCGGGATTACATGTGACATTTTTGCCGAGGTACATTTGGCTAACTAACTCCATACTTCGGTTTAAACTCTAACTTCAACCACAATTTGCGTGGGTTGCGCTTCGGGTGCAATGTAATCATGGGGTTCGGGGGTTGTGTAGCCACCCTCTCCCCTTAACCATAGCCTTTAATGGTTAGGACTGGTGGTCAATATAGCGCGCCACTAGGGCCCGGAAGTTTTCCAAAATTGTCTGCCCGGTCAGTGTAGTCCTCCATTTAGTGGAGGATTTTAGGAGACCTTGCAGGAAAATCGATTTAGGCTCTATCTTGAGCTAGATTCATCCATTCGAGAGAGTGAATAGTCGATTTGGACTATCTCGGACATTATAGAATCATTGGTGAGGTTACATATCCATAAGAGGACTTTTGAGCGAGTTTTTAGCGAGAGAAGTTCGGGGCCACCTTGGGCCAGCGGCCAGTTTGAGCTTAGCCGAGTGCAACTAAAGGCCTTATTCGGGAATGCAATAGTCAATTTTGGATGTTTCAGACATTATGGAACTAATGGTGTGGTTTTCAATATAAGAAATTTTGAAGGTCGAGATTCTTCAGAGAAGTTCCGGGGGCCACTTAGGGTCGGTAAGTGCCGGCGGGAGAATAGAGGGAAGAGGCTTATCTAGAGCGGCCAATATCCATTCTAAATAAAAAAATAGTCATTTATCACTGTTTTGATACTTATAAATCCATTTATGGATTTTTCAGAAGCTTTTGAGGACTTTTTTTAAAGTATAGATGCTTCATAGAAGTTTTCGATGTATGAAGAACCGGGGGGTGCCACCGGAGTTTTGGAGCGGCCACCGGAGCGACCGGAGGTAACTTCTACAAGTGAATAGTATATTATGAATATTTTGGAAATTTTGAATCCAATGAAAGGATTTTCAAAGCCATTTTAACACTTCTGAAGGTTAAAGATCCACAAGGAATTTTTGGGCAACTGGGGCCATCGGTGGATGGAGGCTTAAATTGGGGAGACGAGGAGCTCATTTTGGGCAAATGATCGGTCGATTTTGGAGGTTTGATGTGTGCTCAAGACAATAGGTTGGGATTTCAAGGACATAAAGTACTTGTAGGGAGTTTTTTGCCAAAGATAAACTCGGGGAATATTAAGGGCACCGACGAGATGAGTTCAAGTCAAAGGAATCCTAGTTACTGTTTTCGGAGTGATGACAACCATGACTAGGGTATGATGGTATTCTAAACCCAGTTTTAGTTGAGATAACCATTGGAGTTGAGTTTGTAACTTGTAAAAGAATCTTTTCATCATAATCCTAAAGTTCCAAGTGGAACTGACAAAGCTCAAGGAGACATAAATAGTCCACGATATTCGGGTAGTCCTATATTAAATATGTTGTTATGTGTTGATGATTTGTTGCTACATTATATGGTTTTTCTCATGTTTAATATCGGCAAAAACAAGCTGGTCTTAAAACGCAAACGATTAAAAATCATACACCTATTTTAAGTAGTGATTTTTTGCACAAGTGAGAATAAGCTAGATATTTATTTGTTTAAGCTGAGTGGGAGATTTTTGAAAATCATAATAAGTTATCCAACCCATTTCCGGATCCGGTGGTATGAGAGCACATGGTTTTCTTGATTGACAAAGCACAAGTTTTCTTGTTGAATTGAGAAGGTGTTTGCCTTTGTTAAATAATTTATTTTCAAACTAGCTGTTGCTTACAAGTTTGAGTTTGATGAGGTGAAGGAAAGGCTGCTTTGTTAGCTAAGTCCTAGAAGAGGACAAGAAGGAAGAGAAGGGCTGAAGGAATTCTCCTTACCCAAAGGACCTCAAGGAAACCCTTGAAGCACAAGAGGGTTTGTTTGCAAAAGGTTGCTTGAAGAAGAGCTTGACTCTACAACCATTTTTGTTCAGAAAGATTTGTCGATTGTTTTGAAAGATTTTTGAATTGTTGATTGAAGTTTTTAGTTCATTTTCATAAGATGAAAACTTCTTCAAGTGAGGAGTTTCAAAATCCTCCTCCTTCACGAATTCTTTGATGAAGACATGCATTGAGACTTCTACATCTTGAAGGATATGGTGCAGATTCTGTATGAATATGGAAGATAAAAAACTAGAATTCATCAGCAATTGGTTGCTATGAAGGAAGAGAAAGAATAACTTCTTAAAATATTGCATGAGATGGAGTTGCGGCTTACCATCGAGGCCCAAAAGGAGCCTTAACCAAGAACATGCGTGAAGAAGAGGGTAATTCACTCAAATTCGATTTCAATTTCTCATCGGATATATGTGTTGGTTCATTTAGAAAAGCACACTAGAGTTACGAGGTCCAAGTTGATGTTAAAAATGGAAATTTGTGAAGGCAAGGGTTTAGGGAAACATACACAAGGCATGATTGATCCTATTTTGGTTGAGGAGAGCCCTTATAAGTTTGGTGTAGGTTATATTCCAATCTAATGAGTGAAAACTCCAAAGCCATGAAGGCATGTGAGACAACATCAAAAAAGAAATTTTGTCACAAGTTCTAAACCACAAACATGTCGAAGTTTGTTTTCCAAGTTGATTGCCATTGTTTGAAGCCTATGTTGCGGGAAGATGTGTGTAGACATGCGGATTATGGAGAGCATGAGAGTTCGGACAACTATCAAGACATGAAAACTGATGATAGTCTTCAGAAAACGAAACCTCTACTAGTTCATCTCCTCATGAAGGTAAAAAAGATGGACATGAAAAGCAGCAATTGAGGTATAATTCTTCCCATAGTCAAGTTGATTATGTTTCTGCAAGGCATAGCAATTTTGCATGCTTGAATGGAAGAAATAGTTGCTATTCTATTGTGGTATGTGTAACCATGATATTTGTAACACCCTCGAATATCTCATCTTCTGATTCAACGCGTATGAACGGTTCGAAAAACCGACCTTGTACGAAGAATTTATCGCAGAAAAGTCAATAAGCGCTGTAATTTTTTGGCTTTTTACCAAGTTTGGCAGGTTTTGGAAATTAAAAAAAAAGAATATTCAGCGATATTCCTAGAATATTCCTTCCGGACTGATGGTAGGTTGTGAAGTGTCAACCTTGATTGAACAATGGAGTGTATCTTTGTACGTGGACCAATTATAGGGTGACACGTGGCCGGCCCAGGCGCCACGTGTCCCTTTGGTGGTGGTAAAATTTGGTTAGAATCCAGTCAGCCCGAGACCTCCGAGCCTCTACATGACCATGCCTTGCTATGGCTACCTCGGTGTGACTTAACCCATATGGGTCGCAAGCAATATTTTAATGTTGCGAAAGTCGCGTTGGGGGTTGGAGGGCCGGCCCCTCGTGCACGACCCCCTCCCCCAAACGCGGCCGTAAACGCGGTCAAGGGCTTAATGTTAAAGCCAACGAGTTAAACCCAAAAATTTGACGTAACCACCATAATATATCACATGGAAGGGTTACATGCGAAATTTGCGCGCAAACCCAGGTTGGTTAACTACCTCCATACTCTAGTTTAAACTCTAACTTCAACCATAGTTTGCGTGGGTTGCGCTCACGGAATTTAATGTGATCGTGGGGTTCGGGTGTTGGCATCATGGCCACCTCCCACATGCTTAGTAGCCTTTAATGGTTAGAAATGGCAATCAATATAGCGTGCCACTAAATTTTTGGAAGTTTTTCCAAACTTATCTACGATCAAGTGTAGTCCTCCACATTTAGTGGAGAATTTTGAGAATACTTGGGCAAAATCGGTTTAGGCTCTATCTTGAGCTAGATTAGGTCATTATGAGAGTGTGAATAGTCAATTTCAACTATATCAAGCATTACATAATCATTGGTGAGGGTTACATAGCCATAAGAGGACTTTTGAGCAGGTTTTTGCTTCAAAGAAGTTCTAGGGGCCACGGGGCCACCATGGGCCATCGGTAATTTGAGAGCCTTGTAATGCGGCTAGAGGCCTTATTCGAGGAATCCAACAATAAATTTTAGATGTTTAAAATATTATGGAACTAATGGTGTGATTATAAAATACTGTAGAGGAATTTTTAAGGTCTATATGCTTCATAGAAGTTCCGGGAGCCAGGGCCGGTAAATTACTGACGGGGGAGAATGAGGCTTATCCCGAGGCAACTAGTATCCATTCTCGGCAAACCAATAGTAATTTATATTTTTGATACTTATGAATCCGATGGTGATTTTTCAGAAGATTTGAAGACTACAGAAGAGTATGGATGCTTCAGAAGTTTTCGGTGGCCAGCGAGAACCGGGGTGCCACCAAGTGTTGGAGGAGAAACGGAAGCGATCGAAGGCCAATTTCTGCAAGTGAATAGTCTATTATGGCTATTTTGGACATTTTGAATCCAATGAAAGGATTTTCAGAGCCATTTGAATAATTGTAAAGGTCAAAGATCCTGAGGAATTTTGGGCAGCCGGGGCCATCGGTGGATGGAGGCCTAGATTGGGGAGCGAGCTCATTTCGAAAATGATCGAGTCCATTTTTTGGAGGTTTGATGTGTATTAGAGATAGTAGGTTAGGTTTCGAGGACTGAGTACTTGTAGGGATTTTGTGCCAAAGATAAGCTTAGGAAGCTTAAGGGCAGCGACGGATGAGGTCGGTAGATGAAAATATTTCGGATTAATCACATCATTAGGATTAATGATGTGATTAATCCGAAGTAACCTGTATCTATCTACATTATGGATCACAAAAGTCTTAGATCTAAAAAGATGAGGTCAAGTCAAAAGGAAGCCTAGTTGTTTTTAGGTGATGACAACCATGGTAGGGTATGATGGTATTCTAAACCCATTGGTTAGTTGGATGCTCGTGGAGTTGAGTTTGTAACTTTAAAATAATATTTTCATCATAATCCCAAAGTGCCAAGTTAGTTAACAAAAGCTCGGAGAGGTAACACGATATTCGGGTGACTCTAAATTAAATATGTTGTTATGTGTTGATGCTTTGTTCTTGCATTATATGGTTGTTGCACATGTTTAATATCGAAAAAACAGCGTATTAAAACACTTAAACGGTTAAAAAAACATACACACATTTCAAGTATTGGTTTTTCATACAAGTCAAGAATAAGCTAGATATTTATTTGTTTAGCGAGGTGGGAGCTTTTTGAAAAGCATAATAAGTTATCCAACTTTGTTTTCAGATCTAGTGGTATTAGAGCACATGGTTTCTTGATTGACAAAGCACAAGTTTTTGTTGACTTGAAGGTGTTTGCCTTGTTAAATAATTTATTTGTTTTTAAGCCAAATTTTGTTGCTTAAAATTTTGAGTCTACTAGAGGTGAGAAAGCTAATGTTAGCTAAGTCTAGAAAGAGGACAAGAATTAAGAAGGGTTGAAGGCAGTTCTCATACCCAAAGGACTAGGAAACCCTTGAAGCACAAGAGGGTTTGTTTGCAAAAGGTTGCTTGAAAGAAGAGCTTGACTCTACAACCATTTTGTTCGAAGCTTTGTCAATTTTTTTTTGAAAGCTTTTTGAATTGTTGATTGAAGTTTTTTAGTTCATTTTCATAAGATGACAACTTCTTCAAGTGAGGTTTCCAAAATCCTCCTCCTTCACAATATTCTTCGATGAAGACATGAAGTGAGACTTCTACATCTGAAGGATGGTGCGAATTACGTATGAAGATAGAAGAGAAAGCCCTAGACTTCGCAGAGAGAATTGGTTGCTATGAAAGGAAGAGAAAAGAAAACCTTCTTGAAGATTGAATGAGATGGAGATGCAGCTCCATCAAACCCAAGAGGCCTTAACCGAGAACATGCGTGAAGCAAAAGGTAGTTCACTCAAATTTGTCTTCAATTTCTCATCGGATAGATGTGTTGGTTCATTTTAAAAGCACACTAGAGGTATAGGGTCCAAGTTTATGTAAATAATGGGCTATGAAGGCAAGGGTTTAGGGAAACATGCCTGAGGCATGATTGAACCTATTTGGTTGAGGAGAGCCTTAAGAAGTTTGAGTCTAGGTTATGTTCAATCTAATGGTGAAAACTCCAAAGTCATGAAGGCATGTGAGACAACATCAAAAAGAAATTTTATCACAGGATTCTAAACCAAACATGTCAAATTTGTTTTGAGTTGATTGCCATTGTTTGAAGCACAATATTTGCATTATAAAGATGTGTGTAGAGATGCAGCTTATGGCGAGCATGAGAGTTCGGAAAACTATCAAGACATGAAAACTTGATGATAGTCTTCAGAGAATGTTGAAACATCTACTAGTTCATCTCCTCATGAAGGTAAAAAATATGGACATGCAAAGCAATTATTGAGGTATAATTATTCCATAGTCAAGTTGATTATGTTTCTGCAAGGCATGACAATTCGCCTTTGCTTGAATGGAAGAAATAGTTGTTGTTCCTATTGTGGTCTATGTAACCATGATGTTTCAAAATGCTAGAAGAGGATGAAGGCATACATGAAGCGGTTGAAGTGAAGAAACTTGCAAAGAAGGTGCAAAATACTTGCACACATTGCTAGAAGAAGAAAGGGACATGTTATTTCCCAATGTTGGACATTGCATCCAACTAATAATCCGGGAACATGAGGCAAGAGGATAAAAGACTGACGAAAGTGGATCCAAAGATTCCATCATTGATGTGAGAATGGATGTTTCACATGAAGAAGATTTTCGGTAGCAAAACTCAACGCTGTGGAAGTGGCTTGGTAAGAAGTGGTTTGACTTCTTAACCTAGTAAGAAATACATTCATTTGTACATATGCAAATTTCAGTTATGTATGCATTTATGTTGAAAAATTATGTTTTTTTGAGCCACATTAGATTGATTATCAATGACATGATGTTCACCTACCTTCTATCGATTTCTCGCCGAAATTTCTAGGCGATTTCAAGGAAGACATTTCTTGACGGGAGGACGAGAGCATTCGGGAAGGGGAAGTGTTGACAACCTTGAGTTATGGTTGAGAGGCACTAACCCATGCGGAAAAGTATGTAAGGCTAAAATGTAGGGTTATGTACTCTCATCTGCGGAATAGATCATATAATCGGTCTTTTGGGGTCCAAAATATTTGATAGGGAGGTGTGATCAGATTTGGATCATGGACCTAGAAAGTGATAGCTCAAATTTCAAAAGTGTTTGGAAGTGTCTTGAACCTAAGCAACCGGATAGATCTCCTCTTCTTGATTCTGATGCCACGAACGGTTCAAAAAACCGTCACCGTATGAAGAATTTATCGCGATTTGAAAAGTCTAGTAAATTGCAATTTTTGGCACGGTCAGGTTAGTGAGTTTTGGAAATTCAAAAAATAATTTTCTAGGGATATTCTGGAGATATTCCCAAAATATTCATACGGACTAGTAGCATTTTGACAAGTGTCAACGACGGATTTGACAATGGAGTGTACATTTGTACGTGGACCAATTATAGGGCGACACATGGCCGGCCACAGGCCACTTCATGTGTCCCTGGTGGTGGTGTAAAATTTGGTCGAAATCCACGAGTCGACCCAGAGACCTATGAACACACACACCCATGCCTTACCATTGGGCTATCGATACGGCTTAACCTATATGGGTCGCAAGTAATATTTGAATGTTATTGAAAGTCGCGTTGGGGGTTGACGGGGGCCAACCCCTTCTACCATGTGGCCGTCGCCCCGATCAGGCTTAACTTTAAAGCAGTTAAACTCAAAATTTTACGTAATTATCATAATGTATCACATGCTGCAATGAGGTTACATCGATATTCACATTGACGGTTTGGTTAACTACCTCCATACTACGGTTTAAACTATAACTTCAACCACATTTTGCATGGGTTGTTAACAAATTTAATGTGATCGCGGGGGTTCGGGGGGGGTTGGCATGCACCTCCCCTAAACGTAGCCTTTAATGGTTAGTGCGGCGATTGACATATGCCTTGATAAATTTTTGAAGTTTTCCAAACTTATCTATAGTCGAGTGTAGTCCTCCACATTTAGTGGAGGAGTTTGAGTTCTTGGGCCAAATCGGTTTAGGCTCTATCTTGAGCTAGATTCGTCCATTCTAAGAGTGTGAATAGTTAATTTCAACTATCTCGGACATTCTAGACTCATTTTTTAGTGTTCTAGAGCCATCATAGGACTTTTGAGTAGGTTTTGCTTCGAGAGAAGTTCTAGGGGCCAAGGGCCACCATGGGTCAACAACATTTTTGAGGAGCTTAGCAAGTGCGGCCCCAAGAGGCCTTATTCGGGGAATCAAATAGTCAATTTTGGATGTTTCGAGAAATTTTGGAACTAATCATGTGGTTTTTTCAAAGCTTGTAGAAGAGGGACTTTTGAAGGTCGAGATGCTTCGAGAGAGAAGTTCGAGTGCTTAGGGCCAACGAGTGCCACTAGGAGAATGAGGCTTATCCGGGCGACCATTATCCATTCTCGGCCAAAAAAATTCTAATTGTTTTGATATTTTTGAATCCATTGATAGAGTTTTCGAAGCTTTTGAAATTTTGAAAGTCTATATCCTTCGAGAGAAGTTTCGGTGACCCGGAGACGAGGGTGCCACTTTTGGTGTTGGAGGCGAAAGCGAAGCGACCAAAGGCCAATTTCTGTGAGTGAATAGTCTATTATATCTATTTTGGACATTTTGAATCCAAAAAAGTATTTTCGAGCCATTTGAATAATTTTTAAGGTCGTAAGTGAGGAAGTTTTAGGCTAGGGCCATCGATGTATGGAGAGCCTAGATTGGGGGAGCCGGAAGCTCATTTTGAGCAAATGATCTGTCCATTTTTTGAGGTATGATGTGTCTTGGAGATATTAGGTGAGGTTTAAAGGACATAAAAGGACTTCCACAAGGAGTTTTTCCAAATAGAATCTCAAGGAATCTTAAGGGCACCGACGAGATGAGGTCAAGTCAAAGGAAGCCTGGTTACGCGTTTTCATGGTGATGACAACCATGACGGGGTATGATGGTATTCTAAACCCATTGGTTGAGTTCTTATAACCATTGAGTTGAGTTTACTTGTAAAATAATCTTTTCATCGTAATCCCGAAGAGCCAAGTCCGTTGACGAAGGCTCAAGGAGATGTATCCCACGATATTCGGGTGAACTCCTATATTAAATATGTTGTTATGTGTTGATGATTTATTGCTGCATTATATGGTTGTTGCACGTGTTTAATATCAACAAAAAAAAAAATGGTCTTAAAGCACTTAAACGGTTAAAAAACATACACTTGTTTCAAGTATTGATTTTACTTGCACAAGTCGAATAAGCTAGATCTTTATTTGTTTAAGCTAGTGGGAGGTTTTTGAAAAGCATTACAAGTTATCCAACCCATTTTCATATCAAATAGGGAACGTGTTGTATAGCGGTTGATAGAGAGCGGAGTGGGGCTTGGGAAACACTTAGAAGCCGAGTCTGTAGCTGAGGTGGATGCGAAACGGTGGGTGTCGGAGCTGGCATCGGGTAAGGAGTCCACCAAAACGACCAATGTTAACTTTGTTGTGAACATTGTGTCAAGATAGCGGACAAAAAATATTTGGGAGGTGCACCAACATTGTAGTGGGAGCAGGATGTACAGGTTGAGGACATACGGTTGAAAATAGCATACTGTTTGTAGAAAATGTAATTTCATGTGTTGCATCAACTAGACATCAATTCAAAGAACCTCCATGCATTAAAAACTCCCGGCTTGTCCCCAACACTTTTCACAACCCAAAATTTAATATATGGATATTTTAGGGGAGCCGTATCCATGATGAAGTCCATATATATGTCTTTGCAATAGGATTCTATTGCATCTGAATATCCATTCAAGAAATCCTTTCGAATAGTTGAGATTTTGTTGAACTTCATCTTGGAAATACAATCCCAAATTACCATCTCAACCTGCGTATGGTTTGTGCTCGACTATACATGTAAGCCATAAGGAAACTAATTGCGAAGGAGAGATGTGTGACAAATACTTGCACCTTAGTGATATTCATTCATAGTGGTTTCTATATCCAACACTTTTCCACCGGAATTTTCTCCCCTCACAGGATACCGCTGTAAGTAATGCTCATTCAATGTAATGGTTTTCAAAAATTTTGATTCCTTTAGATTATCAAAGAGTTGTCTAAGTTCTGAAACATCAATATCCCAAGTAGTGACCCCCAAATTCATCAATATCCTATTTCTTCTTCTCCATGGATAACTTTGAAAGGCTCGAGAAGGTACTTTGGTCTTAATGGCAAGAGAGACCTTTTACGTACAATGATCTATCACCCAAGAGTAATGAATGCAATCTCCATGCTTAACAATAGTGTGGTAATTGATTCCTCTTTTTATCGTTGTAATAATGTAAATATGATCATTTAAGTTCATCGAGACAGACCCCCATGTTCCCCCATCATTTTGTGAAGCTGTCCTAGTGAAAAATCTGAAGGAACATTCACAATGTAAAACATCAAATTTACAAATATCGATGTCTCCTTTTAAGCATATGAGATGGTACAATTGTACGTATCTAATTCCCTCCTTTGGAAGCACGAATCCTACGTTTTGGTTTTACTTGATCCAAATGTACGGTAATTTACAGCCTTTTTAGTATCACTTCTCAACCATACTAGTTTGTAAATGTTTGTACATCAGAGAGCATTCATACTAATGCTTTCCATATCGCACCCTACTATACGTGGGAAGCGTAAACTAGGAGGAGAAAATGCCTCTAACTTAATCATTCGTACATCACGAAAGTCAAATTATATGAAATGCACGGTAAGTATGTCTCCTCTCCTCCATGATGTCTAGATCCCAAAATAACCACCTATGATGAGAACATCGAGATCAAATCGGTGTTTATATAATCCTAGCATAGTTTCAACTTAAGCCATTTTCCAATGCGGTCACTAGGTTCCCATTTTGAATCTAAATCCTTCAAAATTATGCCTTCGTCTTTGTTATCAACGGTTTCTTGAAAACATTTAGCAACTTATTCAACACTCTTATAGCTAAGGCTCATCCTTATCTTTAAGATCATCTTCCTTCTCATTATAAATACGAAATTGACATAACCTCTTCTGCGTCTTCTACGAGAATGTATTGATTATTCATGATTATCTTCAAAAATATCTTGTTATTTTCTTCTTCCACATTATCTTGATTTGAATCCTCATCCTTATGTATATCGGCTTCATCTTCTCCACCATCTTGATTGATATATTTTTCATATTCATCATTACGATCAACATCTTCTTCCTTATTATGGATTTCTTCATAACTTTTCTTAAAACATGTTGTAGCTTATTGCACATGAATTTTATAGGCCGAATCTTTTCTTGAATTTTTTTTAATATTTCAATTCCTTTAGGATCTATACATAATGGCATATTGTGTGGTAAAAAATGTTGAGGCTCGTAATATTATATTGTGCGACATAGCTCGATACAACGAAGCGAAAAAGCGCTAGGCTTGTTGACTTTAATTGTAAAAATACATAAGAGGTATTTTGTAATGATAATTTTATTATATCGGAAATCTGAGCTGCGAGAAGAAAAAGGAACATGTAAAAACCCTAGCCATGGCGGCCATGGGAATATGGGTCTGGAGATGATTAAAGGGCCATTGGCTTTTGGATAACGATTACCTTTGGGTAAGCAACATTCGCTGTCGAGGGTATGGTTTTTTTGATAGTATTCAACGATTCAAGCTCCTTACATTTACATTTAGGTTTAATTACCTAAATAATCATATGCCAATTTACATAGTACTAATTACTCTCCGAATAATACTCTCAGAGGACATTTGCTTAGGGTCGGAGGTCACGAACTTCGTAGATTATTCGAGTCGATGAGTGCGGGATCTTACGACGATGGTGCTTCCCATTTTACCTCTAGGTCTGCATTATTTATTTTAGCGGTTTCGAGGGTTTATATTTCACGCTGCTCTGCTCTTCCTTGTCAGTCTCCTCGGATCTTGTCATGAACCCTAGAAGTGTTGTTATCCTATTATTTTTGCGCGTAAGTGAGCACATTGCGACATGCAGTTGCTAAATCTTTCCCTTTTGATTCCACTTGTAGTTTTGTGGGCGGTGGTTGGTTCACTGAAGACATCCACCGGCGACAATATCGGGGAGCTCACACCTTTCCGGACATATACTTATTTGTGATAGTTATCTTTCTGGCCTTGCTATAGTTATGAGTATATATGAAGAAAGAACTTGATTACTCTGGCGATATTGCTTAGAGGCGTGGATATCGGGAACAACGGACAAATCTTTGATGTGGCGGCCATGCGAGGATATGGTGCGGTATCGGATGCTCAGAAGCCGGACGCATTTTTCGGTCTCTTTTATGAGTTGCTTCGAATCATTTGTGTGATGTTTAGACTCACGGCCTTTTCCATACCTTCGCCTTCGGTTACGCGTCTTTTGGCACGTCGGGCACAGACACATCATAATTTCCAACGATACACACCTCCAGGAGACGGTCTAGGTGCTGTAGGACTCACGATAATCACGGTGCGGATGCTCTTGCCTTTGCAAACCTATGTATTGCCGGTGAAGGCGACATTTACAATAGCCTACATCCTCCTCTGCTGCAACGGGGATGATTGCGGCTTCGAGATGTTTCACAAATATTCCTTCGACACTCGAGATGAAGTCGAAGCTCATCACAAGTCCCGACTCAAACGGCACAGGGGTACTTGGCGCGGTATCTAAAGATCAAAAGCATCGCGATGAGGAAAAAAATCGCGACCGACCAAAAATTGGCACGGTCGAAGCAAGATTTGGGCATGACAAAGGTATGGCTGATTTGGAAATGACTACCACTACGTTTCTTGTGGTCGAGTCAGGGCCATAACTACCACCACGACGAGACTTAAGCATTGGACCAAAGAAACTTGGGGAGGAATTATGTAGCAACTTCCAGAGGTTAGATTGATTAACGAGGGGTTGGTTCGCTCTTTCATTTTTCGTAGCCGACACTAGTGGACTAGGTACTTACCAAATTACACGGCACATAGAGTTGCATCAGAACCTATTAAAATGATGATTTCCACTTTTGACCCCTATAAGGGAAAATCGAGGTGCGGGACCGATTTAGATGCGATTACCGGGGCTCAGATGCAGTGCAGATAATGTTGCTCTCGTAGCATTAGGGGGAAAGATTTCGGTCTCTACCTTGATCATGACGAATCCTTTTAGAGAACAAGCATATTCTACTACGGTTGCTCGTATATTGGTATTGTTGGATACCGGGATGGAATACACGACAATTATAACATGTTCTTTGAAGGGATGGTCGGCAACGGACTTTAGAATACGAGGGGATTCCATTTCGATGTGGGAATTCCACTCGGTTGGGCATCTTTACAAATAATTCCCACTCATGGGCGCGACTTTCCCTCATATAAGACGATTACAGTTGTACATAATAGAGACAGTCGGCATTATCTCATCACCCGATGGGCATCGGCGAGCGGTTTCTACACGATCCCGAGGCTGTTCTTCAACGCCGAGACGACTCAAGCTCGCACTCACTATACACACCTGCACACTCATCCCAAAAGAATCGACTTTGGTTCGGGTAGAGGAACCAAGTGCCCAAACTCACATCTTTCCAAAGAAGGCTGTGAGCTAGTATGGGGCAATGGCACATTTCCTAAACATGATGGGGAGCATATTTTCGAGTACTATCACAAACCATTCATAGAGGATATCCGGGATTTGAGAGAAGCGGTCACTCCTTGAATGCATTTTTTATAGATAGCTTTATTTAGGACCATATTTGTTGATGATTAGTCATGTTAGAGTCGGTATCTTCATCCCTCGAATTAGGAGATAAAATTTCTCTTGTTGCATTTCATTTTAGGTGTCTCACTCGGTTCGGTCATTTTGCATTCCATTAGGAGCATGGATCATCGACGGTAGGGTCTTGTCACTTATATCCCTCATGTCATGTACCTGTTGGTGCGTGTACGTTCATCGAAATCATTTACGGTCATTTGGTCTCTTTGGTTAGCAAAGAGTCATTTTAGGGTTTTTTTTAGTCTCATTAGGTCTAGGGCTTCGTTGGTCTTGAGTGTCTAATAATACCGACGGAGGCACATGAGGAAGCTTCAAACAAGGTTTTACTACTGCCAAAAAATTTCATCATCATAATGCTTGATAATGATTTTTTCTTCAAAACTTCATTTGAAGAAAAATTGTATATTTTATCCTTTTGTAACAAATGCAATGTAATTTTTAAGTTCTTTGGTTGTAATAATGCTCCATTCGCAGCCTGTTCGTCTTTGCCAAGTTCCATGCCATCCATCCTGCGGAAACCCAGACGAAAATTCATCATTACGTTGTCCAAAAATAAAAAAAGCAAGCAAAACGAGTTCATTTGAAAAGTGTCAAAGTTTTCAAACATTGTAAAGTGGGTTTTTCAAATAAAAAATTAAAATCTTTGGCATAAAGATATTTTTGTGTTTCAACAATTCATTTGCGAAGCCAAGACATCAATGATCCAAAGAAAATCATGGAGGAGTGAAGAAATAGGTTTGGAGGCGAAATTTGTGGTGGGGGTGGTTGGCGCGGCGCAGCACGGGCAGCGCGTCGCGGCGCGTGTGGGCACGGCGCATAGGGCCGCTCTTCCTTGTGAAAATTTGAGCTGTCGCGATGCATAGAAAGGGCGCGACACCTTTGGGCGGTGGTCGTGGCGCACGGGGCGGTGTAACACAAATTTTTGGCCATTGATTCCTAAAACTCAAATTGACTCGGTTTTCTGCTCAAGTAAGTTCATGTGACCCTCTGGTTTTTCCATTTAAAAATGTTTGAAGATGGATTATGAAAATTTAATACAAAAAGGTCAAACCTATCATTTTGTTGAAAAATTTCTTCCTTAGAGGGTTTTGAAGGCTGAAGTTTTAAAATTGATTGTGGTGCCGAATACTCCATTCCCACCTTGTTGTTACTCCCCCTCAACGTAACCTCATCACTACAGTCCATTCCCCTATCTCCCTACATCCTAAAGTCACTCATACCATCTCATTCCCATTGTCCCTATCCCATTTATAAAAGTTTCCCCAAATCCTAGGTTTATCCTTTAAAAATCAAGTGGTGTCTCTTGTCTCTACATTTGTCGAATCCATGAAGTTTTCAAAAGGAAAATTCCACTTGACAAAACTTCATTGTTCCTACTCCCCTATTTCCCCACAGTCCCTCCCATACTACCATACATTTTGCGATTAAAACAAAAACACCCAAATTCTCATGTTTTATCTCATACGAGTCAACACACACCTTGCATAGACTTTGGACATCATGGAGACGGATACGAGCACATCCTTATGGCTAGAGATAGTGATTCTACCAGGCTACATGCACCTAGAAGGCCTCGTAAAGGTGGCGGACATGTGAGGAGGAGCCCACCTCATTAATTTGAATTGCGAGCTTGCCCACTTGCCATGGCATGTTTCCAACCTTGATCATGCTATCATTTTGTGAAATGATTTCTAGGATCGAATTATCATCGGAGTTGGCTCGTTTGTTTGTATTGCATTTAGATGATGGTGAGGTAACTCTTGTTGGTGTAAACTTCACTTTGACACCGGAAACCATTCTCAAGCAACCAGAATACCGAATGTGGGTGAACGGTGGAACAAAAGACAACGAGGTGGAAAAAGCGCATTATGAACCATACATGAGGCCTAGCTTTGTGAGGCAACTCAACGAGAGTGTTCCCATTCGGGTTCCTAAGGAATCCTATGTGCCTGCGATGAAACTCATTATCATATATTTTAGTTGTGAGGGCCGGTTTTGCGCCTCTATGCCTACCACATCGGGTTATTGATGCATTTCACCGGAGTGAGGATGATGAAAATACCTTATTTCATGTGCCGGAGAACATCGAGAGAATGACCACTCTTGTGTAAAGGAAAATACGAGCGACGGTACAACAATATTTTATCACTGCACTCATCGGGTCATTGGTTGTGCATAAGCTTGGATACCCGGGGGTATTTCATGGGAGGATTTCATTTCCCATGATTTCGTCCATGACTCCTCGAGTTCCTTCGGAGGTTGTCCATGATGTAGGTGAACCTTCACATCGGTATGGAGGTCGGGAGGCAGTACTAGTGTGCCGACATGTCACTTATCGAGAGAGGCATTAGAGGATTATTTGCGGCCGACTGACGAGTACTATCTCCTGGGGTGGAAGGGGTCTCGTTTCCATCTTGACGCACATCTACGGGTACGGGAGGAGCCTTTAGGAGGCAAAGACATAGGTTTCATGCGATTGATGAGGATTTGAGCTCTCGAGCTCAAAGTTAAGAGAGACCATTCGGAGCGAAGGCGAGAGATAGACACATTGACCGTCCAGGATTCTGACGAGAGAGCCCAATGGATCATAAACTACCGGAGAAGCGAAACAAACGGTTGGAAGATCGACGAGCAATCATGGAGTTGCGAAACATCCGTGAGAATCGACGAGGAAACTGCCAAAGAAGCAATGAGATGACATCCATTGAAGCGGGAGATTGAGGCCGATAGAGAGACTTGGCTTGAGAGGGTCAATATTCATCTTGAGAAACTGTTGGAGAAGGAAAAAGAGGAAAATAACATGCTCAGGGACATGAAGAACCATTATTAGGCGCGAAATAATGTTTGCGAAAGCAGGGATCAAGATCCTGAAAGAAAGATTAAAAAGGGCACTAAAGCATTGTAAAAGGCATGATAGACTCAAATTTTGGCCGGAAACTTCTTTGGCCCAGCATAGCACTTGATGGTGGACATTCAGCCCAAATTTCAAGAAATTTGGGAGACTTTTTGTCAATTTTGAAATTTTTGGCCTTAAAACGATTTTCTGCCGACGCGTCGCGCTTGGCAAGCGTGCGCTTATGGTGGCAGCTTCCTTTTAAGGAAATATTTGTATTTCTAGATTTTTCATAAAAATTTATGCATTCCTACCCATTATCTAAGGATTTTGACAAGTTTTGGGTTGCATGAAGGGTCAAAACACCTTAAAATGACCTTTAAACACACTTTTTGGACACACGGAAGGCAGTGTTGGGAGATTTGCTTTTTGGAGGGACAAATGGAAACCAAATTCAGAAATTCCACTTGAGTTAGAAATTAGATAGGCATAGATTTCCAACGAGCTATCCTGCGCTCAATTTGGCCTTTGGGAAGGCCCTCCAAAATCAGCCTCAAGTGGCGCTATTCATAGAGATTCAGGCGCGGCACATTTAGGAAATTTGGCCTAATTTTCATACTTGGTCAGTTTTCGCCTAGTTTTTGGCCAGTTTGACTTTTTTTATCCTCATATGTACAACTATTGATGTAAATTGATGTAATTTCATGACTTTGATGTAATTGTGGCACATTTTTACTCATTCAAGTAGATTCATTCACCCGAGAAGTGAAATGTAAATGAATGAATCAATTTCCTATCTTATAGGAGCAAAATTTGTTTCATTGCCTATTTTTCCGGTTATTAGTTTAGATCTTGTTGAAACAACTCCTATAATGGTGAGCTCAGCCCCTAGAGGCATAGGGATGAGTTAGGCTGGTCTATATCTTGTAGTTATTCGGTCATTTTAGGGGTTGGACACTTGGGATTGCTTGGCACTTCATTATGCATTTCATCACTTGCAATTTTGGCAAAGGAATAGACGGGGTTTGCGGCCTCTTTGGGATCCATGTGGCTCTATGTTTTGATGGTGTGTTTCTCTCTATGGTTGTAATTTCAATGATGTTTTATGTGTGTCATTTTCCCTTCTCCTTTCTTCTTAAATTAAACAAACAAGTTATAAAGGTGGAATTCATTAGATTGCTTTGCTCTGCCTTTAGTTTTGTTTAATTTCCATGTTTTCATCTGTTTGAAGAGGATTATTTAAAAGCTTCCAGCCCTCTTTAGCTCCTCACCGGTCTGAGCTATTCATTCATTCAATCCAAGCATCAAAAAAATTGTCTTCCTTGCCCCATTCGAACTTTGCAAAAACTAGGCACGATCCGGACCCAAAGCTTTGCCGTTCCCTTTGATTCCAACAAAACCCCCAAAATCAAAATCAAACTCCTTTACTTATATACCTAGCCTAAAATCAGCCTTTATTTCAAGTCATCTCAAGCCCCATTGATTATTTTTCTTGAGATTGACCGGAGAGAACCCTCTCCGTCTGGTAAGGGCCCCAGCTACCGGATTAAGCGTGGTTTTGATGTTACCTGAGCTACGCCTTCCTTATTTTGAGGTAGATTTAGGCAATAACAAGTTAGTTCTATATGCCGGCACTACTTTGTTTTTATTCTATGCTTATGTACATAGTAGGATATAGTTATGATCTTGCGGCATATATTCACGAATGTTTGCAGGACTACGTTGCCTCCTTGATGAGGAATCAATATTTGATCTATGATCAAATTTATATGTAAAATGTAACATTTAATTTTTATTCATTGAAAAGCCAGAAAAGGAAATTACGAATTTTTCCCTAGGAAAAAAATATAATTTATTATATAAAAATGTATAAGTGATGAGAAATGTTACGGTGAGAACCCCGATTATATACCTAGGTAGGCGTCCTTTCATGATTGGGCATGTCTTTTAGACATGCCTTTTCACTAACTAATGACTAATTAAGATAATAAACATTTGATTATTTATTATTTACATTTATTTTTATTTATTCTATTTGTTATGAGTTATATTCATAACAATTTGTTGAGATCACATTTTTAAAGATGTTTACGGATCATTGTTGCATTGAAGTATTTGGTTAATAAACTGTCATAGGAGGGAATATTTGCGGATGGTTATTTTTATTTCCAAGAATAAGAATTTGAAGTCATTGTTAAACTATGAAGAATTTGAATGCGGGGACGACCATCTTTCAAGAGTAGAAACGAGGAGAAGAAAAAACCAACATCGAAGATAATCTCCTTGATGCACAATTATTTGCAATCGAGTATGGAGATGACCATTTTGCGAGAAATTATTTGGTTTTTTACACACGGGGATGGCCCCTTCGGAATATACTACGAGTAGAAGAAATATTTGGTGGTAAAGGCGGTTGATTTTCATTAATAGCTATACAATTATATAATATGGGACTAGATGAGATAATGTCCAAATATGTTCTACTGAAGATGAAAGATCAATGATTCTAGCGAAGCTCATGGAGGAGCGGCAGGTGGACATTATGCGGAAAAGCTACGCACAAAAGATTTTGAGGGAAGGATTGTGGTGGCCTACACTACATAAGGATGCAAAGGAGTATTATAGAGCATGTAATTTGTGTCAAAGAACGAGGAAAACCTTCTAGAACGGATATGATGCCATTGGTTCCACAAGTGACATTGTAGGCTTTTAACAAATGGACTATTGATTTTGTTGGACCCATCAACCCACCTAGAAATAAGGCTATTTGGTGTAGAGGTACATAATCAAAACAATTGATTACCTCACAATATGGGCCGAAGCACAACGGTAAAGGACTACAACGCAAAAAGCACGGCCAGTTTTTTTGAATACCTATTGTCTAGATTTGGTTGTCCATAGATCTTGATGAGTGATCAAGGTTCACATTTTTTGAATAAGACTATTGAAGCATTGAGGCGAGGGTTCCAAGTCTATCATCGAAGAGTACTCCTTATCACCCTTAGGCCAATGGAGTAGTGGAGGATTTTTAATAAAATTTTGGAGAATGCACTCACCAAAGTATGAAATGCGAATAGAGATGGCCAGGACCTCGAAATCCGGTTGTGTTATGGGCTTATAGGACCACATGTAAAAAGAGTCACAATTCGGACACCTTTCGAGTTAGTGGCGAAGTTGAATGGAGAATTGATTCGGGGAAGGGTAAATGGTAGTAGGTTGAAGTTGTATAGGGACGACCTTGCCCCTACAACTTCGCTCTACGAAGAAAGAAAGGAGAAAAGTCTTAGTGCCACCTAGAGTTGAAAGTGGGCCTTTGGACTATAAACTATGTTGCGAAGAAAGTTCTACGGAAGGGAAATTTCTTCGCTACGGTTACTGATTATGTCGAATATTATAGGAGACGTGACGTACGAAGGGTTGTCCATATAATATGAAGGCGTCGGAGTTCACGAGAAAATATTATTGTTAAAAAGAAAACTTACCATTGGAGGAGAAGAAAATTGCTTTATGGAGATAGGTTGACAAAGATCTAGGGATAGATGTATTTAATGAGGGAAAATACTAGCAAGATCTGAGCTAATGGTGAGGTTAGAAGATCAAGAGCATATAAAAATTCATGTCATACAATATTTTGGCACTTTGTTGTCAGAAACTAAAAAATTGCTAAGTATCGAGAAGTTTTAGAAGTTATGCAACCATATGAAGACTTAGGAATTCATCCACATTTTTGAAAAGAAAGGTTTAGCGAGGACTCATGGAAGCCACAACATCATCTAGTACACTCACAACGTCGCCCTCACTCACATAAACATCGCCCCTCTCACAACAACAATCTACACGAAAGAAACCATCCAAGGAGAAGAGAGCAAATCACAAACGAGGATAAGAAACCCGCTAAGACACAACCAAAACTGAACACATAAGATACAACGAAGAGGAAGTAGAGTCTAAGCACATGGAAATAGAAAGCACAACACTCCCATCTCCTCTTCCACCATACCTACCACCCTATAAACCCAATGAAAAACACATCGGAGATTCAAAGGATGGGAAGTAGGACACCATTATACTACGCGCCGAGAGAAAGTGTAATTTGAGGGGAGAATTTCTTGGAAAATCCCCGCCAATTGAATTTCACAGAGACTTTGACTTCAACAAGCTGAAAAAATACCCTCAATTTGCACCGGGAAGATATCTGAAGCGAGGTCAATTACCCGGAGAGTGGTGTGACAAGGTTGGAGCCGCATCGGTAAGGGCGAAGGGGTTGGAGAAGTATGGATTATTGAACATGCTCGATGGACCGCACTTCGACAAAAGTACACCAAACACGGCCTTTGTGTAAGACGGTTGCTCCGATACAGTGCACGATAGAAGCCTCTATATGAGAAAGATGACCCCAATTGACAAAATGATGATATGGAGGATTACGAGGTTGTCATATCAAGTGCGGTACCTTGTAGAAGATTTTGCGGGAAAATATCAAGACAAAACAATAGCTCGGAACATGAAGGAGAAGTTCGGATTGGTGAAAGGAAAGTGAGGATACGATATCATTTCGACAGTGACCAGGAGTTTTCTTCACCGCACACATATTAGGTTTGGGAAGATTATGAAAGTGTCGGTCAAAGAATAAAGTCCCTGCGGCCAGAGTGGTTCATTAGCGGCACATTGAAACAAGTAGGTCACATATCTACCTGCAAGGAGTTTCTTGATGATTGTTGCGAAGTCCGGGAGAAAGGTACGGTCTTTCACTATGCATGGTTGATTCTAATTATAACAATGCTTGCATGGAAAAGAACAAGAGGAGTCACGGTATCCTATGGTAGAAACGGTCATGTGCAAAACGCATGGTATGCCTCGCTCTCGTATGCGATGAGCCATCATGCACACGAGAGAATAGAATAATTTTGTGTTATATCACATGGATTTGCGAATCTTTGGTGAACCAAGATCCTTGCCTCTCATCGAGCTTGTATGAACAATATAATGTTGTTGCGAAGTTCAGAGCTAATTCACGAGTATATGTGCGGGCTCAAAGAGATACAATGAAGACATGGCATCTGTACCATAGTGAATCACGAAATATGATCTTGCTACACTAATACAACGATGGTCTACATAATGGATGAGCGTAATCGAAGAGAGGAGTAGGAGGTAGTCGGAAAGATGAGGAGACATCGAAGCATGGAGGCCCAAGCTAAAAATATAAGGACAAGGACGAGAAGCGAGAAAGAACGAGGAGAATGAACACAATGAGGGTTAGTAGAGGATCCTCTTGGAAGTGATAAGAAAACCGCAAGAACATACAACAACAAACAAATGAAAGTAGAAAATGTGATAAGAAGTTTCCCCCGGGAGCAAGAAGAACCCGGGCGAGGATAAGTCAAAGGACATAATGCCATTGGTCGTTCTTGAAGGGGACTTGGATGAGATCGAGGAAGATCACGGGGAGGTAGGAATGGAGTCATGGAACAAGATAGAGGATCACTACGACGCACTCTGCGGGTGTTGAGCGAGGAATATTGCGGCCCAAATATATTGGCACAAAAAAAAAAGGCAACCAATGTTGATAAGGGAAGGGCTTCCCAAAGGAATATTGTTAGAGACGACATTTAGGATGAGCATCATGTAGGTACCTACAAGAGCTCTAATTTTAGCTCAGCCAAAGTAAAGAAGCGAAGGGAAAAAATTTGGGACAATGTCAATATGAACATTGCGAGCGCAATTCCGGTATTACATGACCTACATGAGGAATCATCAATGAGCTAAAGCAACGAGAACAACACTTCAAATATGAGCATTCAAGTAGAACATGAGTGAGCTTTCTTGGAAAAACAACTCGACCAAGCCATCAAAGAGAAGGATTCGGTCAAACAATAGTAACGAGGAAGTTAAAAAGAGGTGAATTCGGAAATCCACATGCGGGGAAGTTCCGGACATGTATGTCCCACGAGTAGAACCATTAGAAGACAAGGTTTCCAAGCTAGGACTTGCAGTCAAGGAATCCAAAGAAGATTGTGAACGTACAATTTGAGTATGAGCTCAAGATCGGTGAGTTGTAAATGAAGCCACAACTAGGCACACCACCGGATGTTCGAGAATAGAGGGAGATTGACATAAAGGCTATAGTGATGGGCATCTCCGCCACAATAGTACAATGTGGAAATTTTCTATAAGACACTTTGTAGATTTGGAATTCGGCTGAGGAAGATCCTAGCGATCGAGGAAGCTAGAAGAAGAGATCGAGCGAAGCAATTGGAAAAAATTCTGGTAAGCGTTTGTGAAGACCTTGCCAATCTACGAGAAGCTCACCATGATTAATGAAGGAAAGTTCCTTGAGAAGCGGATCTAAGAGCTAAGAAGGGGAAGAGCAGGTTTTGATGGAGAGAACTCAGCCCTGGTAGGACAAGGCTCTCCGACTATCATAGGAGGAGTGGATGGGAAGCTCCGGGGGCTTCGACAAAAGGAAGGAGTAGTATTGCAAAGGCTAACGGGACCGGTAATAGAGGCACTTCTAGAAGAAGCGCGCGAGTTAAGAGAAGCAAGCAATATAGATATTACGATTGGTAAAATGTCACCTACAACAACATCGCAACAAAAATAAGAGGCAAAGCATTTAAGTGACTCAAGACGAGTCACATGTGAGTGTTGGGGGTTTGTTGGGCACAAACCAGCAGCCCTGGGTACTGGCTAAGACTCTACATTTTGAGAGTGGAGCATGAAGTGGATCACGTAGCAAAGCATTTAGGATATCTTGCGTGGTATCATAGGGGATTTGGGGTAGATTGACCCTCTTTTTGTAATATCTTTAGGTTTATATTTCTTGTTTGTAGAACCCATATTATTTGGACCATGGTATTTTGTCAAAGTAATAATATATAAATGGATGTAATGCCACGTTAGAAAAAATAAGCTGAATTATATAATAGATGGTTAAGGGCAAGTCTTTGTAATGCGTATTTTTAGTGAAGGAAGGCTTTGCGATTGAGTGGGCGGGAACGTTGGAAAGTACGCGGCTTAGTGCGCGGACCACTTGCGATTGCGTTCACGGGCCGAGGAGTTGTTTGTAATCAAGGATCCATCTTAATAAAGAAGATGTTTTGGGATTTTGTGTTCTTATTTGTTTTATGTACCTATTTTCTTAATATATGTTATTGCAAAGTTGTTAATACAATTGCGTGTTATGATAGCACAATGTTAGTTGTAATGTATATGATATATTTCTGAATATGGCAAAGTAACTTGTACAATTGTGAAGTATAAAACATAAGAATACCACATCGTGTAGTCCCTCGAGGTTGCGAAACACAGTTGCAACCACCCTCAGTCACTTACGAGTGAGATTGCGATATTCTTGCGAGGTCATTGCCCGAAGGGAGTCGGTGATCGAGAGTTTTGTTGGTGCACAATATAGATCAAACTTGGGTCAAGCCCAAACAAGCCGACGATAAGTTAATTAATATTAGGGTATTCATCCATCATTTTTCTCCTTGGGTGGTTTAGCCACATTTGATAACACTAATGGAACGCACATGAATTTGGATCTAATGTCAAGCAGAATTTGAGTTTGTAGAAATTAATATTCTAGATTCAATACCACTTATGTAGTAATTTCTAAAACATAAGGCTCAAATATACTTTACTCATCTACGAAAGCATTTCATGATTGAGAACATATATCAAAATAATACGTCATGATTTACCACTCATACACGAGGATTTATCTAGGGGAAAGCAAACTGTTCAACACCCCTTCCCTATCTATATTGCATTATTAAGAATATAGAGAAGAAATACAATGTTTTTCAAGCCGGAGAAACCTCTGCAGGAGTATAATCTATCTCACTACCTCACGGATTGAATCTGGCCAATAGTTAACCAATTTTCTTGGCTACCAAGCTCCTATTTCCTTGCGTTGTTTCTCAAGGAATTAGCCCCTAATTAATCCCCATCGAGCTAGTGCAATTCCTATAGGCCCTTCTCTGTTGCATACCACTTGTACAAATTGGATAATTATATAACTAATAATACACTTTGCCCTTGAACTCATATCTCAATTGGGTAGCAGATTTCATGCATACATGAGTTAATTATTAGTTGATTGATGAGTTAATGGTTGAACAACTTGAAGTTGCACCCCAGCATTAGACATCTGCTGGTTCCTCCAACAATTGGAACTAGTTTAAATGACATAACTAAATTTATTTGAATTTAATTGTTAGAACTAAAATTAAACTCCAGCTCAGGCTCTTAAAATTTAGGAATCACGCATGCACAACTCAAGTTAAAATACAGACTCTAATTAACTAAGCTAACTTAGAGGTGATAACAACTCGGTTAACTCATCCAATTTGTCTTATGATGTGGAATTTCCGATTTTCTTATTGCATTTTCAACACTCCCTCTCAAGAAAAAAGAGATTATTAGATACCCAAATCACATGCCTCTATGGAACTTCCGGATTTTTCTCTTGACAAAGCCTTTGTCAAAATATCTATCTAGCATGTTCCTTTGTAGAATTTATTCCAAAAACATGACATGCCTCCGCACACAATCTCGTAGATGGTGATACCATTCTTGGTATGCTTGGATCGATCATGAAAAACTAGATAATCGAGATTTTGATACAACTCTGGTTGTCACGATAAATCATAGTGGGATCCATCATCTGACCAAACAACCCAACATGAATCTTCCTCATCCATATAGCTTGAGAAGATTCTTGATTGGAAACCATGTAGTATGCTTGTTGAAATGAGCGCACGATCTACACTTCTGTTCCGTCTACGATGGAATACTCGCCCAATGCACTGTCTGTGAAGCCTTTGACTTCACTCCACATTATTAGTATGTACCAAAGCCCATATTGAGTAGTGCCCCTGCGAGGTATCTCAACACATGTTTTGCCACCTTCCAATACAATTTAGTTGGCTTAACCATTGCTTGACTAAGATGGTTAATTGCATAGCATATGTATGTTTGCATGTTCACTAAATACATAAATGAACCACAAGCTTCCTATAAATAGTGGCCTCCACTTCCTCACCTGATGGCACACTGCTTCCTCCAATTGTCTTGCTAGAGGAGCATCCATGGGTTTTCTACTCTCTATGTGGAACTTCTTTAGTATCTCATTGGAATACTTTCACGAGGAGATAAGCAGGTTCCCCATCTCTTTGCCATACTTCCAAACCGAGGAAATAATGCATGAGTCCCATGTCCTTAATCTTGAATTCTCTTGCGAGATCCTCTTTGCAAGATTGGATCGACTTCTCATCATCGATTAAAATCAAATCATCAACATATAATATTATAATCAGCAAATTTACCTTCAACAACAATATGGTAAGGGTTTGCATGTTGTTTCACTTTTGGTGAAGCCCAATGCTGATGAAATAGTTGTCGATCCTGGTGTACCAAGCATGGGTGATTTTTTTAGTCCATGCGACTCTCGTTTGAGTCTCCACACATGCAACTCTTTGTCGAAGGTCTCAAATCCTTGGTCGTTCAATGTACACCTCCTCCTCAATCACTCCATTGAGGAATGTTGTCCCTCTAACCATACGATGGATCTTCCATCCTGTGCCTAATGCTGCAAGTGATAAATTGATTTGATAGAAGAGTAAATTTCTACTAGATAAAAGGTCTCCTCTTAATCAATTCCCTCCGCCTAAGAAATCCTTTTCCACAAATGTGTCCTTGTGTTTCTTGATGCTTTCGTCTCTTGCTTGCTTCACCTTGTAGATCTACCTCGAACCTACCCATTGACTTGTTCTTAGGTCTTGGGACCACTTCTCAAACATTTTTCTGACTATGGAATCATATTCCTCTACCATAGAATCGACCCATATTGGTTGTTTCTCTTATTCCTTGAACAATGATGGTTCTATCTCCAACTAGCTCACTCGTCGAGCCATGTACCCGATTATGCGTCTGGTGACCTCCTCTACCACAACGTTGTGATGTGGGTGGTCCCAAATTCTCTCTAGCATCATGCGATAATATTTTATCTTCTCTGGTGCACTTCCTTCCTTCTCTGGATGTCTCTCTACATGAGTGGGTGTCTCCACTCTGCGCTATGCTTATGGTTGATCCACAACATCCCGAGGTTCTTCCTTTGGATCCAAAATCTCCCATCGACATGTAACTAAAGCTTCCTCTCAAGGGAAAACCTCGGCTGCCTTCTCTTCATCAAACTTCACATCTCTACGAACAAGCGTTGTCATCTGAGAGATGGCAAGTACACTGATATTTGTGAGGTGTATTAGTGTACCCCAAAAATATGCCTTTCTGGCTGTCGGCTCTAACTTTTTCCTTGAGACCTAGAACACTCATGTCATCTTTTAATTTGAGAGAGTGAGACTCCTGCGAAAAGCAATTGTACCAATACCAATCACATTATACCTTCCATCATATCCCATATCAATGTGCATACGAGAGGTCCTTCTCCTCCGAGTCATTGAAGAAATATTTGTTGCTTGCTTGTCATATGGAATGAGGCTCCACTATCCATATATCACACATTACCCGGAAATCGAACTCACCATGCAAGTGATGAGGGTGAAATCCAACTCAAATTGTGAAGATAGAGCTTCCACTCCTCATGAGGGCTTCTTGTCGGCCTTCTTGTGTGGACACTTCGTGGCATAATGCCCCATCTAATGATAGTGAAAGCACATGATTTTCGACAAAGTCTTTCTTCTTGCCCACCTAACTAGATTTTTCTTTGGATTGGGATTTAGCCAACACCCTCCTCCCACATTTACCCAAGTTAACCGGTCCATTGGGGTAAACATGTGACGAAGAGTTACCATGATATGATTCAACATACCAAATCACCTTAAGGAAGTGGAATCAACACGAAAAGCCTATTGACCTTCCTCAAGAGCTACATGACCCATAAGAGCTAAAAATCACCTCTAAGTGCCCAAGCCACGAGTGGAATTTCATTTTCACGAAAAACACCCCGGTATCTCCAATGACATGGGCATGCATGTGACTAGGACCCTCCGATCGCTCCCATGATGCTTGCAAAGGAGAGGCTGCAGTCCTTTCGGCCCGAGTTCGTACACGGAGGCTTGTGAGATTTAAGCCACTTTTCGGGGCTAGTCTCTAAATCACTGAGAACTTTATGAGACTTTCTAGACAATCGGTACAAGACAAAGAATCTAACACGAGGTCAAGGACTTAACCTAACCAAGTCTAACCATGACAAGAATTTCGTCGAATACATCATGAACATGTAGTCTATAGGTCATAATAACGGATCTAATCATACAGGGTCTCATACTTATCTAAGATTTGTAAAGAAGAATTGATGCTGTATACGAATTAGTCACATTATCTATTAGGTCATACACTCATTATTCATTCATTTATAAATCAAAACATGATGGAATCCATACATCATTATTGTCATAAAACATATTCATAACCAACATATAAACAAAAGAAATAATGAGAATACAACATCCATAAATGCTATATAGAATCTATTACATTTACATGATATACCAAGGAAAAAAACTTATTAATGAATAGAAAAATCCAACCCATTATGGGAGTACCGAGTTCCACCCGACCATAGATTAGGTGACCAAATCACTCTTGACCAATCACCCTGTGCCATATTCCAAGCATGAATGTGGGACTCAAAACAAATGAACCAACCGAGAGCTTCCGGGGGCTAAACCACCTCACCCTCATAAATAGAAGCTGGCTTTATCGCAATACTGCCAAGATCACTAGGCCATAAAAAATCATGGATGCCCTTTGGATTTCTCCAACTACACCATGCGAAGTTTCTTGTATCCTAGTCTCTAGGATTTACGCAATCCACAATTCAATACGGGATCACTAGGCCATAATGGAATAGCCTACCTCACAGGATTTACGATATTTCCCGCCATTTACGACGAGGATTCATTGGCTTGATCAAGGGAAACCACCTCTAGGCTTTGTCGTATATCTCTCCATTCACCGGTTGAGGGGATTCCTAAGGCCAAGGCACACAATGCATGGATTTACGCAGCTCATAGCTTGGTTCGGGGTCACTGGAGCGATGGATTTACCACAATCCATGAGTACGGTTCATGGATCACTAGGCCATGTGTTCTTTTGTTCATAGATCCACCTCTCACACTCAATTTAAAATCCATCTGGAAATCCGGCTCAACCAAAACATGAACCCCATCACACCATGACTATTTGGGAATGGAAAGGCAAGGTTGAAGAACATTGTCCCACCTAGAAAAACATGCCAATGACGAGAAAAAGAACCAAGAACAAGCTTATGCATAACCATGCATGCCAAATATAGTAAGAAATATGTTGGCTCGAGGGTCTGACCCCGGGTTCGAGAGGTTAAGGTTTGCCAACAAGCCTATACTGCGGCCCTTACGTGACTGACCTACTTGCGCGAGGTCAGGAGTCTCACCCCAAGTAGTATGGGTGGGTGCTGGAACCCGAGTTTCCGCACCACGAGAAAGGATAGGTAAGGCAAGAAGAGCTGCGTACGGCTTTTATAATGACAATTTCACCTGCTACGGAGACGATCTATAGATCTCCTTCGCATCCACGTGCGCAAGGTCTATTATACTATAGTGCTCAATAAATTATATACTTCTAAGATAGTAGCGAAGTATTGCAAAAAACATAACGAACGGTCCGGATGCGGTAAAAAATACTTACACGATATTTTCGCGACAACTACAGAGGACACATAATCACGATAGTTACCACGGATTCACATAAACGGTACACATAAATTTAGTTACTCAACCAACCTTTCTTATTCATCAATCCGTCGATTCCTTCTTACAATACCTAGCCCGACCTACGCACACGATGGCAAGGGATCGCACACGGCAAGACTTGGGATCTTCACGCACACATCTAGCGAGGAGTCATTTTGCCAAAAACCCAAACAGATCTACTAATCCACAATTCGCATCGGAAAACATCATCTTCTTACCTTACAATTCAAAATGTTCCTCTATTTATAACAATCTAGCCTAATCTTTCTTGTAATTCGCAAACCATGGTTTGCGGATTCGAATCTACCCTTTAACCCATTACGATACTTTTTGGGGCTTTGACCCACCCCAAAACCCCTATGCTAGACTAAATATAATAAAAAATATACAAAATCGGACCCGGTTTCGCGACTTGTAGGAGACCATTGTTCCAAAAAAATCACACATGCAAATTGGTACTTGCACCGCACGTAAACCCATTGTAGTTGCTTGATCACACTCTTCCTTGCTTGATCTTTGCTTCCCCTTTTCGCTTACCTTTGCATTTATTGATCAAAGTTGAAATGCTCCAATAAAACTCTGTGTGTCCAAGAGTGTGAGAGAGAGAGAGAGAATAGAGAGAGAGAGAGCTCAAGCGGGCGACAAAAGGTTATCAACTAATCCTCGAAGCATTTTTTATCGATGAGACCTCTATTTTCTTCATTTTCCATTATTTTCCTCCTCACATGCAACCTCGACCTTTCACCTCCCTTTTATCCTATTTTCAATTATTTTCATAAATAAAATGTTCCAAGCCTTTGCCAATTTCCTTAGCCATAATAGCAGAAATGAACACCCACTAGGATATTTTTCCCACCATTCGGCTTGGAATAAGTGTCACATAACCGTGGTTATTATTTTTTCCTTTATTAACTTTTACATGGATTTTTCACCGGGGCCGTTACAAAATCCTCCCTTTCAGGAGAACACTATCCTTGGCGTTCAATGACACCTATGAACAAACAAGCTGCTAAAAATAAAACATACTACCTATGGAGCTTTATAACTTAGCTCGTTGTAGTATTTAAAATGATCAACCTAGCGAAGAAAACCATCATGACAAGATATAACATTAAAACCATAATGACATGACACCCATACCGCTTATTGGAGCTTTATAACACAACTCATGGTGGTATTTACAATAAAAACCACATATACTCATGCACATTTCTTCAACCAACAAATAACCATATTGTTTATGGAGCTTTATAAATATAGCTTGATACAATATTTAAAATAACATACACATATGCACATTTTTCTCCACCAACAAATAAAGAAGGATACAATGCACAGATACGCAGCAAGGGAATCCATGAAGCTCACACCTCCACCCTCAAAGTAATACTAGGATTCATTCCTTCCTAGAAAGTCCAGAATCTCTGCAAAATCAGAATCACCACATTAAACGCCCGTATCTCAATCACTAACCACACCATCCTCTCAATGAAAAATTGCGAGCTACGTTATTCAGGGCACACTCTCAATGTACATGCGATTCCATCTTGAAATGCTAATGACTAAAACAAATCCATCCTTGACCTTCCTTCTCTACTACATAGTCCCTCGGAGCAATTCGGTCATCCCCTTCTATGCATTCACTCACCTTCCAAGTTCTCCCAGGCAGCATCCCATATCCCGAGAAATCCATCCCTTGGCAAGGCTTCCTCACATCGGAAGTAAAAAAACCAAAGAATATGCACGGCTCAACCATTATACGGTCATAGCATGTTCATGGGAATCAATGGACACTATTGGGTACCATTGTACCATAATATTTGCTCTGAAATGCTTCACCAACATCTTCTTTGCTTATTCGAATTCTTTTTGTTGTTGTTACTAATTCTTGCGGTAAGTTCAACCACCCAACCAGGCATGTTCATGCATTCCAATACCAAACACATAATTTTCCAATATATTCAAAATAAATTGAAATAAACTCAAATAATGCCTCATTGGTAGCTTGTACGATAAGGTACACTTGCAATTTTGTTCACTTCTGTTGTGAAGTCAAAACTAGTTTTTGATCAAATCATCATGTATAAACATATCACATTCGGTTATGCGAAAATGCAACCATCATAATCAAATCATAGATCACATGTAACCATCATAAACCATAATCATAGATCATGTGCATAATTAAATTGAAATAAAATACCAGTGTTATCCTTCAATAGTCCTTTGTCCTTTGTATACACCCAGGATCAATTGCCACGCCCGAAAAGCACCCAATTCCTTCTCTTCAACCATGTACACATACATAGTGTGCATCACACACATACAACCACACATTGCATACAACACCATACAATACATGCACCTACTCGACATACAACACATACACCTACACCCCGACGTACAACACAACACATACACATGCATCCGGTGTACAACATAATGCAATACATACCACAGTACAAAACAACGAACACACGTGTCAGTACCATGACTACGCAATAGTGCTTCTGATACCATGTACAAAAAACAACATGTACAACTTGCACGCAATACCATATGTGCATAACATATCATGTATGACATGCACACAATACCACATGTACAATAGTACCACATGTACATAGTACCTCTGTACACCTTTTACACCACATGTATAGAACACCACGTGCACAACGTGTACACAACACGACATATGCAGTGCCACATACCAATGTGTACACAACACCACATGTACACAAATCTACTGCCACGATGTGTACACAACACTACATATACACAATGCCACATGCTTGCACAACACCACATGCACAACATATACACAACACCACATGCACAACATGTACACAACACCACACACGCACACATCACACCATGTACAACATGTACACGAAACCGCATACACATAGCATGAAATGTCTTTACAATCATACACACAATACCACATGTACATAGCTTCATATGTACAACAAACACCACACCATATGTACACAACACCGCATATACCTTTGCAAAGCACCATATGTACCTACATACGCATATCCAACATGTACATAACACCATATGAACACAACAATGCATATCCAACATGCGCTCGGTACAATATGTACACAACACCATATATCCAACATGTACATATAGCACCATCTATACCCAACGCTGCATAAACAATATGTACACAACATCATCTATACATAGCATTGCATGAATGCACCACCATACGTACACAACAATTTGCATAAACAACATATACACAACATTACAAGTACACCATGTACACCATATACACAATAGTATTCTTGAACATCCATAGATACACCTCACTCTACCAAAAAACCTTTATTCTAGTGTCTCTACGCTCATCCATGCTTATCCTAGCATGCCACGGATCACGTTGTTTTCATTTCGTTAATGTATCTCTCAACATTCCTTTTGCGAAACATAGGCATAGTATAAACACATAATATCAATTCATATCCACATGATATTGACCTTGTATATCTGTCGAGGGCTACTCTTCCCCAGTGATTCCTCATAAACCGGGAACCTCTTCATACCATTCACATGCATAAGCTTTCACTCTTCCACGAACGATTATTGGTGACCCTCTCAGACCATTGACATACATACATATATATACATATAAACATCAGCATGAAATAATCATGATCCCTAACCACCCCGATTAGACAATTTGCACACACACACACACACACATACATGTGAACACTAGTACAAAACAATCCTAACGACCTTGTCGATCAACTACATACATACATACATACATATATGCATATATAAACATCAACATAAAGCAATCATGATCCCGTTAGACAACGACATACATACATGCATATATACATATAAAAACATTATCATAATCATGATCACAACATAATTACCGGATATCATAATGTCAAGGTTACGAGAACTCCCTTTATGCATGAATAATATGCACAACATTGAGAACAAGAGTTACAAACATAGCCAAGGCATCTAACACCACGAGTCCATTCACTTTACCTTACTTGATTACCTTTCTTAAGACTATCCTACCACCATCCATTTACACCAATGGACCCAACCAATCCAATTCACTATCATACTCTTGCCTTCAATTGTCCTTACTCATGCATCGAGCTTCATCAGAGCACAAACTACCTCAGCTAGAGCTCAGCTGATCTCCCCAATCCCATTAACTCTCCCCTTTTCCCAACCAATTCCAAGACTCAAAACATAAAAGGAAAGAACAAGAAACAAACAAGAATAAAACCATGAAAACCAATAACAATATGACACCACAAACAAAGTGGCATGATCATTCACGAGACACCATCAAGACCGCAAATAAAGCGCAACAAACCCTGAAAATACCAAAAGCATAAGACTAGCAAAAAACACTGACTCAATCCCCATGGTTTCCCGGTTCTTCCAAAGGAAATATCAACTCGAGCCTCCTTCAATATTTCATAGAAATCTCTCTTGCCATGCAATCCCCTGCATCATACTACCATAAGCTCATAGCTTGTCAACGCATAAATAAATATAACAATATACTAGTTATCTTACCTTGTTGTGCAACCCCTGCTTGCCTTATGCTTGAACCATATGTGTCATCCACATGTTCCAAAGATAGGACAACATATCTATCGATTAGAAATCAACCTTTACCAATTCTAACAACCATATCATAATTGACAATCAACTCACATTCATCGATCATAATACATAATGCTACAACTATCACCTACTTACACTCAAGTACATATCCAAGCTTGTCTCAACACATATGTGTTATGTGTACAACCATATTAAAACAAGATCATTTTTTCATGCAATCTTATAGACACATACTCATATCATGTAATTAATCAAACATTCAAATGGACTATAAATGTGCCATGTTAGATAAATCAACTAGATGATATAATCCAACACTCCAAACACCAAATAGACGACATAATCAAACAATCAAGCACGAGTACCATAAACTTGAAACTCATTCATTAATGTACCTAGGAGAATATTTTCTGCACAATCAATATAGATTAGCACGATGTAACTTCTCAACATATCAACTCAAACATAAATAAGGTCATGATATCACCATGATAACTAGCTAACATGTTCACATCATAAACTCATAAACAATTTCCATTCATGCATAACAAATACAAGTATATCATCTCATACCTGAATGTCACAACCATAGCCATCTGGCTAGAATTCTTTGGATTATCCACATCATCTAAAAACATTTCAGATTGATCTCGGATTATCCACGGTATTGAAAAAAAAAGCCATCTACATAGACCAATCCATATCAACACAATACATATAATATCAAGATATTAATGCAATAAACCTAATCATCAAGTTAAATAACATATAACAACAATAAGTTAACATATAGCATACACATCAAAAACATATAACATAATCATCAAGTTAAATATCATATAACATTCAACAAGTTAACATATAACACACTTATCAACAACATATAACATAATCATCGGGTATATCACCACAACGCATACCAAAATAGGTTACTATCATTTCTTGGCTATTTTGGCTATTTGACACATGCACATATTGATCGAGAATGGATCTTGTAAGTCAAGTTAAAATATTGCGATATTTAAACAACCAAGATGGTCCTAGGTGGCAAAGTTGTTCTCGACAAATAATGAGAGTTTTATTGCCCCAATTGATTGTGAAACTAGTGCCGGTCGAGAGGGTTCGACGCGTTGATTCCGATGGTATCTCCGGATTTGCATTTGGACTCGGACAAGAGAGAAAACATCAGTTGAAGCTTTTACAACAATCGAGTATGCAAGTATTTTTTCATGTGACAAAGCTCATTTTCGACATGTCATCTTCGATGCGAATCTCTAGGTGGGCGCATCGAGTCTAGTCGAAAATCGGTAGTGCGAGACATCCAAAAGGGCACACACATTGGTTCAAATAACATGACAAAGTAAGGTGATAGTTTATTATGGTGCATTAATATTTTAGTGCAAAATATTACTAAACCTACGTTTTGTAACCAAAAGAATTTGGTACAAATATTCGGATGGGCGCAAAAACCTTCACGGTCTAAAATCACACAACTATGGTATATAGTTATAAACCATGGAGCATAATTATTAACCCATGCTACGAAACGTTGGTGTGGAATGTTTATCAAAAAGTAAAAAACCATATGTTAAACATGGAATGGATATAAATTTGTGGAGCGGAAATGTCATAGGTGGGCGCATTAACACAAAGGGTTATGGTTTTAAAACCATATAAATATGGTGTAAAGCATGGTATATTAACAAGTTCAAAATGTTATGTGATCCAACCATGGAGCAGAAATATAATGTTAAACCATATATTAAACATATGGAAAAGTGGTAAAGATTTGATAACGTCGATCTAGTCCAAGTTTAAATCCGAAGGCACATGGAGCATCATTGCCATAGGTGCCAAAAATGCGGAGGTTTTTCCATCACCATCGAGGAGCGGTATCCAAACATGTCGGAACAATAATGTCTATGCCACAAAGATGGCTACGCTAGCATAACAATGTAGGATATTGGTGCCACAATACGCATGGACTTGGGTGGCACAACCGATCGGCACGACGCCGTTAGAGGTAGTTGTCACTTTCCATGGGGCTATAAGTTTTGACCACCGGGATTGATTCACCACGATGACCGCCGGTAATGGGACTGTAGAGAGCTAACCACCGGATACAGCTATTTTGCATGCCCGATAATCCAACAGAACCACCTCGAGAGCCCTAGAAGCGGCTTCGAAGCATGTCTTGAGAAGAGAAGCTCACGAGAGATGGATCCCAAGGAAGAAGAACAAGTATTCCGGAAAGCTTTCAGGCTTGGATATGACTGAAATGGTAAGGATCATCATCAAGAAAGAAATGATAGGATTGCTAGAGAAAGGTCTAAAGCCATAAAAAAGAAGGAGAGGGTTCCTTAGGAGGAAAGAGTAATGATCGAGTCAAAGAAAGGACATGGAAATGGTGATCCACCATCTCCATCTTCATCCTCTTCCTCTACATCGTCTTCCTCGACTTGATAGAAATCGATCTCATTAGTCGAAAACCACTGGTAAAAATCTCTTTTTAAAGCTTGATTTAAAATTTGAATTGCCCATGTTTAATGGTAAAGTCAATGCGAGAGAAACTAGACAATTGGATCAGACAATTGGAAGTTTATTTAAGGATTCAAAACCTTCATGATGATGACACCAAGATACAACTAGCCTCCTTGAGAATGGATGGAGTCGCATTGGTATGGTGGGAAGCCAAGACCAAGGATGAAATCAAGAAACATGGTAAGATTACTTTATCATGGTGAATTATTACGCAATCAAGAAGCAATTTTATCCTTTAGCTCGGCTACAAAAGGCTATAATGAATTGGAAAAACTTTGGAAACTGACTTAAGGAATGAGAATGTGCAAGACTATACCCAAGAATTTAGGAGAAAGAGCACTCTTATTAGGGGTAGACTTACAAAGTCAAGATACTTTGCTGAAATATATAGGTGGTTTGCACAATTACCTTAAACATATTATCCTTATGTTCAATCCTACTAGTCTGACGAAACTTGTGTTCCAAGCTACGCATTTAGAGGCTAGAGGGAAAAACACTTTTGATGAGGGTAGCAACAAGCCTTTCAAAGGGAAGAACAAAGATAAAAACTTTAAGGGAAAAGGAAAAAATAATGCATATATCAAACAAGAGAGGGTAGAAAAAAAGTCATTTTGTAAAGCATTGTTCAAGAGAGGGTCATGAAGAAAAAGCGTGGAAATTACATCTGAAAAAAAGAATTAGTTTAACAAAATTAAGGGAAAGAAGAAAAATGTAAGCTACTACAACTACACCTCAAGATTTAGGTGATGATTCGGGGGATGAAACCAAAATTGCGGCCATGGGTTTGAAAAGTATGAAGTGAAAGGAAGCTGAAACTAAAGCAAGCACTAGTACTTCAAGCTATCATGTACAAGCTCTAATGAGGAAGAAAAGAATTGAATTGTTCCATGTGAGGGTAGTCTCAAAACATACTAAAATTATTTCTTGTTTGTGATGGGTCACAACGATGTCATATTAGAAGACTTGGTCAAACGGCTTAAAATTGAGACCATTCCACATCCAAAGCCTTATCCACTTGGGTGGATATGCAAGGATGCAAACTTACAAGTCTCAAGAAAGTGCATATTTCAATTTGCCATAAGCACACACTTTATTGACACGATTGAACTTGATGTGGTGCAGCTTGATATATCGGGAATTGTTTTGGAAGTCCTTACTTATTGTGAGGAAAGTGATATTCCATCACCATGAAAATAAATATCATCTCTTTAAATATGGAAAGGAGTTCATGTGGAGCACATCGCAAGAAGGCAAATATAGCGATGGTAAATGCGGGATAGGTAAAAAGGCTAGTAAATGCTAGTAAGAGCTTTGTACTTCTTATGGTTAAGCCCAAGGTTGATATGAATCATGAGTCATTTGAAAATTTTGATTCCAAGCTTAAATCAGATTTATATGATGTAGTTGATGCACATCATGAGATGTTTCGAGGCAAACAGGTTTACCTCCTAAAAGGAGATTCAACATGAAATCCATTTACATCAAGATTGTCCTCTTCCTCACGTCGGAATGTACCACTTGTCTATCATTGAGAATCTTTGAAATAAAAGGCAAATTAAAGACTTGTTGGACAAAGGATTCACAAGACCAAGCACTTGGCCATGTGGGTCACCGATAGTGTTGACTCCAAAGAAAGATGGAACTTGGCGCATGTGTGGTAGCGGACCCGGGGCATTGAACAAAATAACGGTAGATAATCGTTACCCACTTCCAAGGATAGACGATTTTTAGGATCGGATGAAGATGCTAAATATTTCACTAATTTAGACTTACGTAGTGGTTATCATCAAGTTAGAATTGCAGAAAATGACATGCGGGAAGACAACATTTAAAACTAAGCAGGACTCTTTGAGTGGCTTGTTATGTCGTTTGGTTTATGCAATGCACACCCACGCAACTTTCATGCGGGTAATGGATGATGTCTTCGTCCTTTTCTTGATGATTTAAGATTATTGTCTACTTAAATGGCATCTTAATTTTCAGCAAGACTAGAAAAGAGCATGTCATGCATGTTAAGAAAGTACTTGATATTTTTAAGAAAAATCGGTTATTTCTTAAAAAATGTCAAAGTGTGAATTTGGAAAGACTTCTTTGGTTTATTTGGGATACATAGTAGGAGGAGGATCTTTGAGAATTGATCCTTACAAAGTAGAAGCCATTATGAATTGGCCTACTCCAAATCCCATTATAGAGGTAAAAGTTTTTTAGATTAACGACTCGGTATTGGAGGAAGTTTATTTCTAACTTCTCGCCGCAACAGCAACTCCTATTATGCATGCGGTGACTAGTGTGAGCGTGATTTCCAATGGGGAGGCAAGCAACGAGAAAGATTTTGAGTCTTTGAAAGAAGATAAGTTCAGCTCCGGTCATGCATTCTTGGGACTTGAGACGGCCATTCGAGATTCGGACGAGATGCTAGTGATTACGCCATGGGTGTTCTGAGTTCTCTTACAACATGGTAAGCCTATTGCATTTCATTACGAGACATTTGATGGTGCTATTGTGAATTATCCTACATATGATAAAGTTGTATGCGTTGGTACAAAGTGTCAAAAAATGGAAACATTATTTGATGGGCAAAGAAACAATTGTTCATACCGACCATCATCCTTTACGGTACTTGCAATCACAAAGTAAGTACCGCAGTCACAACATTTCGGATGTATGGGCTTTCTACAACAATTTCACTTGGTAATAAGGTTTAAGAAAGGTATTTACAATAAGGTTGTGATATGCTTTCAAGGCCTATTATTGGTGCTAGTACTTTAATTAAGAATGATTCTATTGTAAATGGGAAGCTACATAGAACGGTATGCATCAGATGTTGATTTTAGGGATGTGTATGCTAACTTGAGTGAGAGGAATCATGTTGAGGAGAATGATTATCATTTTCATAATAATTTTGTTTCATATGGGCAAGTTATGTATACCACAGGGGAGGAACTAAGCATCATGAGAGAAGCTCATTCTTCTCTCATATTGGACATTTCGGGAGTAAGCAAAACGGTGGCATTTACGAGAGGTATTGTTATTGGCCTCGCATGGTAGATAGTGTTTAGCGTTTGTTAGGAGTTGTTCATTATGTACTACAAGCAAGCCTAGAAATAGGAAGCTTGGTTTATATCGCCATTTACCGGTACCTTCTAGACCATGGGAAAGTGTTTACATGGATTTTGTTGGAGGGCCATTATCTAGAAAGCAACATGATTATCTTTATGTGGTAGTTGATCGTTTGACAAGATGTGTATTCTTATGCCATGTAAAAAAACTATAAGCGCTGAAAAAACTGCGGTTATATTTTCAACATGTATGGGTTCATTATGGCTTGCCTACTTCTATTGTTAGTGACATGGATTCAGTTTTGAGAATTTTTGGTCCAATTTATGGAAGATGATGGACACCAAGTTGAAGAGAATGCTACTTTCCATCCGCAAACGGATGGCCAAAGCGAGAGGTAGTGAACATAACCATTGTACATATTTTGAGAGGTTATTTCAGCAAGCATCCCAAGCTTTGGGATGAGCATTTGCATTACATTCAATATGCTTACAATAGGGCCAAGCACTCTTCTACAAATACTTCACCTTTTGAAGCTTGTTTTGGGTATTTTCTAAATCACCTTTAGATTTAATTATTGAGAAGGATGTGGCCATTGATGGTCATAGTGACATTGACAAAGCTCGCATGTTCATTGGAAAGAATTCATCTCATACATCAACAAGTTCAAGAACAACTTGAAAAAAGTCCAAGGCAAGTACAAGGAGGCATGATAAGCACATAATTGATCATAAGTTTCAAGAAGGGGATGGGTATGGTTGCATATTAGTAAGGAAGAATTCAAGGAGAAGGTAGGTAAAAATTTAGGAAACCTATTCGTTATGGTCCATTCAAGATCCTAAAAAAAGTTGGAAATAATGCTTTTTAATTCGTTTTCCTTCATACATGCAAATGTATCCCGTTGTGAATATGGAAAATTTACGTTTGTATGAACCTCCTTTAGTGGCGATTATGAAAGTGACATTCGGTGCCATCCATAGAGGATTTCTCACGGAATTTTGGATGAGTTGAAAGAGGATGCTATCCTTGACGAAGGACATACTTCGAGAATGTTGATTATGTTCGGAGTTGGTCTTAAAGGCAACAAGCCTGGTAAGGAAAAGTGGATTGGTGGAAAAGGTGAGGGACCTGTACCCTCATCTTCTTAACGAGGTAATTGAAGGCTTTTGGGGTCCAAAAGCTTCCCAATGGGGAGGTGTGATCGGAGTGATCATGTCCTAAGTGAAGAAAATGCTCAAAATTGGAGCTGCTGAGGAGGTGGTTGAAACCGAACGAAATGGATAGGCCTCGTTGATATGATCACAGTGCCGTGAATGGCACTCAAATTCGACCTTTGTATGTGAAAGTTATTCAAGTTTGAAAATTCACAATTTCCTTCAAAAAGTCCGGGATTTGACCGGGTTGACTATGATTAAAAAATATTAAAAAAAAAAATATTTTGGGAATATTCCATAAATATTCCATAATATATTCCTTGACTGACATATCCATGACTTGACACTTGGCGACTTTGGATTGGATATTGGGTTTACTTTCAGATTTTGTGGCCAATTAAAGGGCGCCACGTGGCCTTCTGGAGGCCACCACGTGGCCCCAAGCCATGTAAATTCGCATTGGAAAAATTATTTGGAGTGGACGGTTTCGACCCCGGGTCGAGTGGCCACCAACCCACGAGCCCGACCAACCCGCCGGCGCTTTGGTTCTTAACATTCATAGTGCATTCACATATTTTAAATTTTAACAAAGGTCTCGTTGAGGCGAAGGGGGCCAGCCCCTATACATGGGACCACGAGGCTCGAAACCTCGGGCCTAGCATTGGAGGGTAACATAACCACCAACGTTTAAGTTTTAATGTCATATGGCAGGCGCTTTCTAAGCGATTTCATGTAACGATTAATGGTTAGCGATTACGGTTCCGCCGGCGAGGGTTTAGATGGTCCATGTGACCACTAAACCATAACACTTATTATAACCCCCAACGGTTCCGAAAAATTATGCGGAGCATGCTAATCTGGGCGGAGTTGGCCAAATTGGTGGGCCTAACTCCAGTTAATCCACTTTTGGTGGAGTTTTTTTAGGCCAGATTGGACAAAACTTGCATTGGTCATAAATTTCACATTCTTGAACCTTTTGGAGCTAAATTGTTTTTGATTTTGGGTATTCTCAGCATTCGTAGCCATTGGAATAGGTTTGAACTATGAGGTGTCTTTCGGCCATTTTTTACTTCGAGCTTGGGGAGCCATCGAGGCCTTGAGAAATGGTGCATTGGACTACACTTCTCCTTTGTTTTAGGTGAAATCGAGTCATTCTTAGCTTATTTACGTATTCGAGATTCATTTTCCATGACTTTTTTGATGCATTTGGGCATTTTTTCTCAACTTGTATTACCAATTTTAATATCATAATATATCGAGAGATTCCATTGGGGGCCTTGGACCGGCGGATGTAGCCAAGGAGGGTGAGCGCACTCATCGTATTTGTTGTGTGTTTATGGTGAAGTTATTCTATTGTGTTATTCGGATTAAAGTTGTTAAACGATGAAATTAAAGCAACACTCCCTCACACCAAAGTTTATAAACAATTATGAAAAACACTTTGTTTCACTTATGAAGACTATCCCAACACTTTGCACACTTAATTTAATGGAAATGAATACTTTGAATAGCAAAAAAATACTTTCATTTTCAGATCGATCCTCGTCGGGTAATAATTGTGACCACCACCATTGGAGGATTCCATGTGAATGGATAAAGAAGCCATGATCGTGACCGCGAAATAGATCGCGGAGATAGGCGCCGTAATCATTTATTCACATGCCGAATGTTTGAAATATATATATGCGGTTAAAATTTGAACGTCGGGGTTAATGACTATCCAAAGTTTATTTTTGGGTTTTAAAAATTAATATGCACAAGGTTATCTTTAATACACCTTGTCCCTATACTAGGTGTCACAATGTGACTAAACCAACACCTCATAAAGCTGATTTTTATTGACATACAGCAGTTTGGCTTTGAGAAGTTCGAATTCATCTTAAAAATCCATGACATTTTGCTTGAAGGAGGACATTGAGTGATTTTGAGTTCATATTGAGTGTTAGGCGAGTTTTGTTTTTTTTAGCATTGCTCGATCGTCAGTGGAATTAAGGGCGAGAGACGGAGACATTGGAAAGCTAAGAGTGAGAGATTCATGTTGTCGGTGACTAGAAGTGCACACGGCGTGATCGATTACGAGGTATTTTTTGTGTAAATACTTCCTCGGATCAATCTAATAAATTAGGCGCCCATCTTGAAAACGGAGACCCGGAGGCGTAGTCCACTAGGGACGAACTCCGTAATCAATGTTTGTTGTTTCTTCTCTTTGTTCTTTGTTGTATTTTAATTCTTAATTTGTTCTTTGGCTTAAGTCGTAGAATAATTCATCGGTTAACGATCAATTCACTTAATGGCAAACTAATCAAAACACCTCCTTTTAATCGATCACATTCGAGATCAAGCAACATTTTCGAATTTTTACTAGTTTTGTATTTTAAGGGCATGTTTATTTTTTTACTAAGACTCTAAAATTTTTTTTTGTCTTAAAATATTTTTGTCTCAAATTGCTTTTGTCTTAAATATAAAGTTTTGTCTCAAACTACTTTTGTCTCATACTACTTTTGTCTTAAATTTTATATTTAAGACAATTAAATTGATATTAAATTTTAATATAAAATAACTAAAATAAAAAGTAACTTTTTAAGACAAAAGATTTCTTTTGTCTTAAACAAATTTCTTAAAATGCCCTTGGTGTAGTAGTGACCTGTGAATGCAGTGTAACATTGGTATGCATTTCTGGAATGACCACTTTGTATATGACATAATGAATCATGGCCTTTTGATGTGTAACCATAGTTGAAATTTCATTGAATATTGTGTATATTTGGTTGAAGTTTATATGTGGTGGATGTTTAAAAAAAAAAAGGTATCCCGATGCCTTTTGCAAGGGATCACGAGTGGTCGGAATAGTGATGTAGTAAATTAGTGGGAAATGCCACAACAAGCAAGCAACCACTGGAACATTTCCAAAAATTCATATACATTGACATGTTCATGAGATTTCATTCACGGTTCCATTGATTGCGCTAACACCATCACATTTTGTATTTCAATAGATAATAATAGTAATTTGATGAAGTTTATGTAAGCCAAAATTTAAAGGCAACCACCATTTTCATCTAGGCTATAGGTTTGACGAGTGGAGCCAGATCCAACTCCCTAAAATCTTTAATTCTCTCTCATGTTCCATACAGTGTCAAGAAGATGTAATGATTTTGCTTTACATTATTCTCTTGTAATTATCCTTTTGAAGAAGCTCATTTTTTTTTTTTTGGGCCATTATCTATTCTATATTGTGAAAATAAAAACTTCAATAGAAGACAACATCTCAGTCACCGAGTTTATACTATTTAAATTATGGTCAAGGTTCATGAAGTATTAGAGCTATTTAACACTTTGATACTCTTTACAATGGATGATACAATAAAAATCATTAAGGAAACTCTCTTGGATATTAAAACCTATCTACAAAATGTACAAGAAAAGATTGTTTTTCTGCAGTTTGAGTCACAACTACATCGAGATGAGTTACAACAGAAAAGTCATAATTATGAAATTATTCTTGTTGAAAAGAATCCTATGTTTTAGTTTGAAACAGACTCCCATCAACTGCCATAAAGTGGTAAAATTAGTAACATTGAGGCTGAATATTTGCATGCAGGTGCATAAATACAACCTGCACTTCCCAAGTCTATCATCAGACCTTGGGAAGAGATTGTTAGAAACAAGCACATAGTCGACCTTGGATATGAAAATGAGGTGTCCGTTTACACTCCTACTCGAAACCCATCAAATTTCAAAGTGATGGATTTATTCAGGATGACTCATCTTCACCTGTTCCTCCTCCTCTACAATAAAAGAATGTGAAATGCCAACATTGTGACCGATTTGGCCATGTGAAATATCACTGTTTTGATCTTCACCCATGCAATAATTGTGGTCAGAATACTCATTTTTCAAACAAATGCTTCAAAAAAAAAAATCCTACAAAAACAAATATTCACCTTGGATGGATGGCTTCTTGGCAATGGGATTCAACAACATACAAGATATTTAAGTCATATGTAAGAATTTCTTCTAGATTATTAAAAAGTCTTGCAGTATTGTTTTTTCCATCATCTCACCTTGTATATAACAGGGGGAGAATTTATGGTCATATACAAGTTTCAAATATGCATCAAGTAAGCTTGAGCCACAAACTAGCCACAACTTGAATTTGTTGCTTGAGACTACAACTAGAGACATCCATACCCAGATTCATAGTTGTAGCTAGAGAAACATAACCCCCTGAACATGCCTATGGTTGGTGGCCTTCCTTAAACCACCACATCTTGCAGACCTCCCTTTTCGAGGTTGAAGGTCACCCTTTCTAAAGCATTAGAGACACTTCCTCTAGCAAAATAATTCAACTTCTTGCCATATTTGGAAGAGTTCCGGTAATCACACTAAGTGTTCCTTTGGTTGGTGACCTTCCTTAAACCACCACAGGTTGCAAACCTTAATTTTTCATGTTGAAGGTCTCCTTCTTCAAAGCATTAGGGACAATTCCTCTAGTAGAAGACTTCAGGTTCTTACCAGATTTGGAATAGTTTCGAGAACTTCACTAAGCATTCTAGTGTTGGTTTTCATCCTTAAACTATCGCTGGTTGAGACCTCTAGTTCTCCCACCTTATGCCATCATCTTAGAGAGCACATTCAACCTATTTCTATTATGCATTATTGTATTTTGTATTATAGCTCTCTTCTTGGACTTGTATTTACCCCTTCAGATTAAGGGGAGGAATGTTGGACACATAATACGTTAAGGGTTATGGTGTGGAATGTGAATAGTGATAGGGAGTCCAAGAGACCTTGGAATATGGAATCCAACGGTCATAAAAATGTATTATATATATATATATATATATATATATATATATAGAAATGGAACACACTTTTTATCATTCATATCTTGCCTCCATTTGTGTCTATTTAATAGTTGCAAGGGGTTTCTCTCAAAAGGAAGGAATAAAGTATGAATAAACCTTTGCTCCCACTGCCAGGTATACTACTATTAGATCTTTGGTTTCATTAGCATCCACTATGGGATAGAATATCCATCAAATGGATGTCAAAAAAAAATCCTAAATGGAACCACTGATGAGTAAGTATATATTGAACAACTAGAAGGATTTGAGATAAATAGCAGGAAAACTAATGTTTGCAGATTAAAGAAATATCTATATGGCTTCAAGAAAGCTCCTAGGAATTGGTACACAAGAATGGATTCCTATCTATTAACGATTGGATTTTTGAAAATTTATGTCGATGCAAACCTCTACATAAAAATATTGAACAATGAACCAAGTATTATATTTTTATATGTGGATTATTTATTTGGTATAGGTGTGGAGCGCAAAATTTTAGAATGTAAGAAAATGTTGGAAGAATAATTTGAAATGAAAGATATGGTATTGATGCACTATTACTTGGGCTTGGAAGTTTGGTAGAAATCGGGTGAGATATATCTTGGTCAAGGAAAGTACATAATAAACATGTTACAAAAGTCGTTATGATGGATTCCAATCCTATGACTACTCCCTTGATCAAAAATCTAAAGAAGTTCAGAAGCTACGACTCTAGTCCTGTTGATCCTACAATTTATCGCAAGTTGCTCGGCTCTTTGATGTACTTGGAGAATATTAGACCTAACATATTATTTTCTGTAAATGTTCTTAGTCAATTTCAGTTAGAGCCTCGTCATGACTGTTGAGATTCAACAAGAATATCCTAGTAAAAATTAAGCACCTACACTAGGATGGAGCCTCAGGCTATTTTTAGGCGGAAGTCTACTTTTAGAATGGATGAGAAAATTCTATTTATAGATGGTGAGAAAATTGTATTTATAAATAATGTTCTATTTTTAGATGTATGTGCGAGTTCTATTTATAGATCACATGTCTATTTATAGATGCATGCATACTATTATTATCCCTTAATAATAGTTGGACAATAAATATTAATCTATTATCATGGAGTACTTGGAATGAGTTAACTGAACTGGAAAACCAATTATCTGAAGGAATTTCAAGTTCAAAGGTTCTTTGGTGGGACATGCAAGTGGAATTACTTGTAATTGAGAGATTCGAAGTTGTAACAGAGTTGGATGTGTAGTTATGCGAGTCATAAAGTAGTTTAACTCAGTTGTACTAGTTGTAACTGAAGATATACTACTGAGAGATCAGTGAATTAATTATTAATTAATTCACAATCAGTGGTCTCACATGCAACTGAAGATTGACTACTGTTAACTACATGCATGTCAGATCTAGTGGAGACCCATTTGAGATGTCGGTGAAAGGGACAGTTGACTATAAGTTGTACTATATTGGGTTGCACTCATGCAAGCCAAACACACATTGGATATGCTCATGAGGATTGCGCAGTCAAGGACGACATGATTTCATCGAATTTGTCTTTGTAATCATCTTGGATTGTGAGTGGAGGTAGACTGTTGTGAGGCAGAAATTTGGCTAAGGCATTTGCCAATTTCTGCAAGACAGTGTGAGACAATTGTATATTGTACTGAGAGATCTTGGATTAGATTTTTGTATGAGATTGTTTCATGATCCATGATATATACACAATATATAATAGTGGGGTTTTTAGCTTTATTATTTCTCGGTAAAAACATCTGTGTTATGTGTGATTGATCTTTCTTCTTGATATTGCAATTGGCGATCGTGTTTTAAATTTATGCAAGAATTTTTGTAGAAGCGATTATGTATTTAATAGTGGCATATAATTGTTAGATCAGGAGAATCTAGGAAATACATAATTGTATTAAAATCTCTACATGGTATCAGAGCACAGAAGATTGCAATTTTGAAGCATGAGCTGAGTTTGTTGGTGGAAACAATTCGAATTTGCTACAAGAATTTCTTGGTGCTATAGTTGAGTAAACATCGAAATGGCTTTCAATGGCTTGCGACTAGAGTATGCACTCAAGGGTAGCTCAAACTACATTTCCTGGAAGGACAGGATGGAGGTGGCGCTCGAAGATAATGGCTTGAAGGAATTCATTGACAATGATGTTCCTAAGCCCACTTCGACGGATGCTGCATTACTTGATGCATGGCAAAAGAAAGTGGTGAAGGCAAGAAGGATTCTGTTGGAAGGTGTACGAGACCACATTTTCTCAAGCCTTCATGGGAAAGCCACACCTTATGCTATGTGGAAGGCTTTGACGAATCTTTTCCAAAGCAACAGTGACCATAGGAAATTGGTGTTGAAGGATAAAATCAGAAAGATCAAGATGGAAAAGGGAGACAATATTCCAAAGTATCTCACAAAGTTTGTTCAATGTCAGGATGAACTAGGGAGTGTGGGAATAAATGTTTCTAATGATGATTTGGTGAGCTTGGCTCTCTTGTTACTTCCTAAGAGTTGGCACAATTATGAAGACTTTGTCAACAGACGGGAAAAGCCGCCAGATTGGGAATGACTGTGGTCGGATCTAGTGTAGGAGGAGTTCAGGCGGAACACCAGAGATGGCTCTTCATCAAAGCATGATGATGAAGAGGATTTTTCTTTGGCTTCCAAGGAAAGGAAAGGGAAGGGGAAGAAATTCCATTCAAAATCCGAGTCTAAAGCCTAGAAGCTGGATTTTTCCAAGGTGAAGTGTTTTCACTATCACGAACATGGGCATCTCGCCACTAACTTCCCATAGAAGAAGAAGAACAAGAATGTTGCTGGAGCTGCAGCTGGTGAGGCCCTTGCCTGAAAATTTGAACTTGATTTCTCTTTGATCGCATGCATAGTTTCAAGTGCATTGGGATCGGTGTGGTATCTGGATAGTGGTGCTTCCTTCCACATGAAGGGAGATGAGGAGATTTTCAGTGACTTGGATGAGAAAAATCTCCAAATGCATATAGAGATGGGTGACGATGGATGATATAGTGCGACCGAAATTGGTACCATTACCTTTGAGAGGGAGTCAGGTAAACCATTTCAATTGAAAGATGTTATGCATGTTCCAAGTCTGAAGAAAAACTTGGTCTCAGTCGCAATGTCGGAGGGAAGAGGTTATGACGTTGTTTTCAACGATGGAAAAGATTTCCTACAACATAAAACAATGGGTCAAGCCAAGAGGATAGGGATTCGAGTTAAGAATCTCTACAAGATGGAAGTAGATGGCTGTGCTACCATGTTGGGCAAGGAAAAAAAAGTGGTGATCCGGGATGAGGGCGAATTATGGCATAGGCGATTGGGCCATCTTCATCATGGAGCCTTGAAAGTCATGCATCAAATATCTCCTGGACTTCCAATGGGAACACTTGCTCAGTTAGATTAGTGCAAGGGTTGCACCATAGGGAAGTATGTAAAGTCTACCTTTCATGAAAAGGAGAACTGTGCTTCGGTGATCCTGGAGAGAGTTCACATAGATGTGTGTGCACCATTATCGGTTTCTTAAACAAAAAAACATAGGTATTATGTTATTTTTTTGATGAATTTTCTCGTAAATGTTGGATCTTATTCATGCAGAAGAAGGATAAAAAATTCTCAAAATTATATGAGTTTAAGGCATTGGTGGAGAAAGAGTCGGGGGAGCAAGTGAAGGCTCTGAGGAGCAATAATGGTGGATAATACATCTCTAACGAATTCAAATACTTCTGCAGCAAAGAAGGAATTCGAAGAGAACTCATAGCGCCTCATAACCCACAACAAAATGGGGTTGTGGAGAGGAAGAACAGAACGATCGTGGGTGTAGCATGAGCAATGTTGCATGATCAAGGCCTACCAATGCATTTGTGGGCAGAAGCATGAAACACTATGGTTTATGTGCGAAACTTTTGTCCTCATAGAGTACTTGGCATGGGTACACCCAAGGAAGCTTTCACTGGTAAGAAACCATATGTTTCTCACTTTAAGATTTTTGGCTCATATGTTTATTTGCATGTGACCAACAATGCCAAGAAGAAGCTAGAGCCGATTGCTGAAGTTGGGATATTTATGGGGTACACAGAAACACCCCATAATTATCATGTGTATTTTCCTAACAATAAGATGATTTTTGGTTCCCAAAGATGAGGGGAAAGCCATGCGATTGTCACTTGAGAGGGAGCTGGACTTGCATGCGGAGGAGGAACTGTTGGTTCCAAAAGATGAGTCTCTAGATGTGGATCAGACACAGGAGGAGGATCATGGAGTGGAGGAGTCCACTCACGTAGAGCTAAACATCAGAACTGGCAGAAGGCGTACCACAAAAGCTGATAGGCTGAGACTTGATGCTGCGTAGAATGTAGGAGCCCTTACTTCATAGCACAGACAAAGACAATCTCCTAACCGATTTACTAGATACATGGCTCTCGTGAGAAAATGTATTGTGATCGAGCCATCTTCCTTTAAGGAATCAATTCAGGAGCCCACATGGGTAGATGCAATGGTGGAGGAGTATGACTTCATAGTAAAAAACAATGCTTGGGAAATTGTTCCAAGGCTGGTTGATAAATCAGTGGTAGGTTCGAGATGGATCTACAAGGTAAAGCAAGCTGCTGATGGGAGTGTTGAGAAATACAAGGCCTGATTTGTGGCCCGAGGCTTCTCACAGATCGAGGGGATTGATTTTGAAGAAACCCTTGTACCTGTTGCATGGTATTCTTCCATAAGGACCATCCTTGTTGTCTCAGCGCAGATGGGTTGGCACATTCATGAGATGGATGTGAAGACTGCATTTCTCAATGGGATGATTGAGGAAGAAGTGTACATTGAGTAGCCTAAAGGATTTGAGATCTTCAGCAACGAGTCACATGTGTGCAGACTCAAAAGAGCATTGTATGGGCTGAAGTAAGCACCCCGTGCTTGGTACACTCAGATAGACAACTATTTCACTAGACTTGGCTTCACCAAGAGTGAGGCGGATGAAAACCTATACCAAATTGTGGTGGAGGGTAATATTTTAACCATTGTTCTTTATGTTGATGATTTAATAATGACTGGTGATGAGAAGTTGATACACTCATGCAAGGAGGACCTTGCAAAGGAGTTCGAGATGAAGGATATGGGCCTCCTCCATTATTTCCTTGGATTGGAAATATGGCAGTGAGTTGGTGAAATTTTTGTGTCTCAAGGCAAGTATGCAAGGGAGATACTGGGTAAGTTTCACATGGAGGGCTGCAAACCCATGGATACTCCTTTTCCAGGAATCTGGAGGAAAGATGATGCTACATTTGGAGAGGTAGTGGATGCTACTGTCTATCGACAATTAGTGGGTTCGCTAATGTATTTAGTGAATACAAGACTGAAAATATGCTATGTGGTTAACCATCTTAGTAAAGCGATGGTTAAGCCTACCAAGCTATTTTGGAAGGCGGGAAAGCATTTCCTAAGATACCTGAGGGGCACATCTGAGTATGGCTTGTGGTATAGACAGACGGATGAGGTGAAGTTGCATGGCTTCATGGATGCAGATTGGGCGAGCAACCCAACCAACAGAAAGAGCACATCAAGGGGGATCTTTAGTATCGAATCTACAACTTTTTCTTGGTACAACAGGAAACAAAGATCCATGGCACTAAGTTCAGCGAAAGAAGAATACATGGCAGCAAGTCAAGCTGCATGTGAAGTTATCTGGATGAGAAAGATCCTGGTTGGTTTGTTTGGTTCTCATTTAGATCCTACAGTGATTCATTGTGATAATCAGAGTTACATTAAACTCTCAATTAATCTTGTGTTTCATGATATATCTAAGTATATAGATATCCAGTATCATCATATCAGAGATTGAGTGCAGCGGAAGATCATGTTGCTTCAGTAAATTCCTACAGAAGATCAGAATGCAGATATTCTAATGAAGGCGCTCACCAGGAGAAAATTTGAATACCATAGAGACAGTATCGGGGTGAAGGTTAATCCCTTTCTTGCTGAGAGGGAGTGTTGATATTCAACAAGAAGATCCTAGTGAAAATTAAGCACCTACACTAGGATGGAGCCTTAGGCTATTTTTAGGTGGAAGTCTATTTTTAAAATGGATGAGAAAATTCTATTTATAGATGATGTCTATTTATAGACGGTGAGAAAATTCTATTTATAGATGATGTTCTATTTTTAGATGTATGTGCGAGTTCTATTTATAGAACACATGTCTATTTATAGATGCATGTCGACTATTATGATCCCTTAATAATAGTTGGACAATAAATATTAATATATTCTCATGGAGCACTTAGAATCAGTTAACTGAAGTGGAAAACTAGTTAGCTGAAGGAATTTCGACTTCAAAGGTTGGTTGGTGGGACATGAAAGTGGACTTAGTTGTAACTGAGTGATTCGAAGTTGTAACAAAGTTGGACGTGTAGTTATGTGAGTTGTAAAGTATTTTAACTCAGTTAAGTGAGTTAAACTCAGTTGTGTTAGTTGTAACTAAAGATACACTAGTGAGAGATCAGTGAATTAATTATTAATTAATTCAAAATCAGTGGTCTCACATGCAACTGAAGATTTACTACTGTTAACTACATGAATGTCAGATCCAGTGGAGACCTAGTTGAGATGTAGGTAAAAGGGATAGTTGACTATTATTTGTACTATATTGGGTTGCAATCATGCAAGCCAAACACACATTGGATATTATCATGAGGTTTGCGTAGTCAAGGAGGGCATGATTGCATCAATTTTGTCTTTTTAATCATCTTGGATTGCGCAGTGGAGGTAGGCTGTTGTGAGGCAGAAATTTGGCTAAGACATTTTCTAATTTTTGCAAGACAATGTGAAACGGTTGTATATTGTACTTGGAGCTCTTGGATTAGAGTTTTGTATGAGACTGTTTCATGATCCATGATATATACATAATATATGATAGTGGGGTTTTTAGCTTTATTCTTTCCCAGTAAAAACATCTGTCTTATTTTTGATTGATCTTTCTTCTTGATATTGCAATTGGCGACCATGTTTTAAATTTCCGCAAGAATTTTTGTAGAAGTGATTCTGTATTTAACAGTGGCATATAATTGTTAGATCAAGAGAATATAGGCAATACATAATTGTATGAAAATTTATACAATGACCATTGGATAAATTCCAAGAAAATTTTAGGATACTTACATGGAACTATACATCACTTCTTGAAGTATGATTGGATGGAAATTAAATTTATAGGTTTTACCAATTCTGCTTGGGGTGGCAGTGAGAGAAATGAAAGGAGAATTGCCAATGGCTATTTCAGTTTGGGATATGAAATGATTTCATGGATGAGTAGAAAATACAATAATTTTTCTTTAAGTAGTGTTGAAGCATGTTGAAGAATGAGTAGAAAATACAATGTTGTTGCATGTGAAGTAGGAAAACAAGTTATTTGGTTAATAAAATTCTTATAATATTTGTTTGGAGGGCCACTAGATCCTACTACGATATATTGTGATAATCAAAGTGGTATCAATATGTCCAAAGACACCATGTTTCATGCTAGGATGAAACATATTAAAAACAAGTACCACTACATTAGAAGTTTGGTGTAGGATGGGGTCATGAAGCTACAATATATTCCAATAGATGAGCAAGTAGCTAACGTGTTGAAAAAATATCTTCTAACTAATAAGTTCAAATATTTCAGAAGCATGCTTGGATTGGATGATATTAAAAATTTAGTATATAGGGAGAGATGAAGCGTATTGGGGTGACAAGATGCTTGGGATGAAATTTGGACGACCTGTGATGATGTCTAGATCCAAAAGTAGGGAGGGTGGCATTTGTCTTGGAGCTTTGACCTTGGATACACACCTATATCCCTGGGTTGGTGTTAGAGTTGAAGCTTGATGGTACCTAGAGTGGATAAAATCTTGGAACACACCTTAGTACCACACAATTAGATACCATGGTAAAGTATCTAATCTGTAGCACTACATGTGCTGTGATGTTGTGACTCTTCATAGATCATATCATTTTGAGATCTTCCATGTACCTATGTATATATGTAATTATGAATACCTCACTAGTTAAGAGGGAGTGTTGAAGAATGCAACTAGTGTCGGTCTTCATAGTTGTATTTGAGTTATGATGTAATATATTTATCAAAAAATATTTTATTATGAAAGAAAAAACAATTTTGAAGCATGGGTTAGATGTTATTTCATTTATTTTATAGGTCAAAGCCTCCATTGAAGTCTTATAGGTTTTTTCAAGAGTAAAAAGAGTCATTTTCACAATTATTAGACCCTTCTTGGGCTTTTGTATCATGTACAAATAATAATTTTTAAGTAAAAAAAGTCACTTGTCACCTCCACACCAAGTCATCAATGTCCTGATGAATTTGACATGAATTGGGTATATTCAACCCAATAGAAGAAGTATAAATAGAGGTAGCTCGAGTCATTTGGTAGCAAAAATTCACAAGTTCGATCTATAGGAGAAATAGGACAAAAAAGAAAGCGAATTGCAGGAGAAGAAGACCCAATTCAAGGAAGAAGCTAATTCGAAGTTTTGAGGATCTCTCTCTCTCTCACACGTGCAAATTTTTCTAGGGTTTTTTGGAAAGTTAGAGGGGCTAAAATTTCTGTAGTAATTGCAGGTCCAAAATTTTGTAGTTGGGAGGGTCGAAATTCTGGATTGAAGTAGTTTTGAGGAGATGACACTCGGAGGATTTGGCATATATCATATACTTGAAGGAAGGGCTGATTTGTTGATTGGAGGAGGTCTTTGTCTAGGTAAAAAGGGTCTTTTATTGTATCAGCTTGATTTGAATCACCTAGTGGAAGAGTTTGACTGGATTTTCCCCTAGATAGGGATTTTTCCCTGGCTGAGTGCCTATATCTTGTGTTCCTTGTTCTTGTGATATTCATACATTTTATTTTTGTAATTACTTGATGAAATATAAGATGATAATGAAGTAAAAGAGGCCAACATAAATCAAAACTAATTATCAATAAAAGAGGAATTAAACCCTAATATCTACATGCATTGATTTCTAAACACTAAGCACCCTCTGTGGATTTGTTCCATATTTTTGTATGTTCTCGACTCTAAGCACTACAATTTAGAAACAACACATTTTTTGTTTGTTTGTTTGGTTATGTGGTCCTAACATGGCATCACGCCAAACCTTTGGTCTGATAAACCATGATCGAGGGGCATCTAAGCTGTCAAAATCACTCGAGGATCATACTTGGCCTTGTCCACACCAGCCCTTAGCATGGTTGGATTTTTTGTGCCTTCGGAGGGATTTGAACCGACGAACTTTTAGCACGAGTGTCTTAACAACCCACTGTTCACTGTTGAACTGCACCCCTGTTGGCAATGTAGAAACAACACATTCAATTGAATTTATTTATCTTTATATTTGATGTTCCTCGAGTCATCCATTTATTAGCCTCATAAATATTCATTTTTTGTAGACCTTTTCCTTATTCATGCTCAAGATTTCCCCTAATTATTTGAGTCATCAATGATTGTCCATATGTAGGGTTAATGGAATTTCTTTTTTGGATCACTCCTCCTGCACATTCAAACCTTTCAAGGCTCTTTTTCTTTTGACTCCACCATCCATCCACGTGTATAATTAGTAGAGATTTTATTTTTATACATTTCTTTATGACCACAAGTTTCGATCTCTATGCCCTTATCCTCAAATTCCCACCAGCCATACATGTGTATGGTTTGTGGAGCCTTTTATTAGGGTTTTTATCCCTACATTCATCAATTATTGTTCAACAGTCCATTTCCTTGATTATTTTCTAGTTTTCCATGTGTATGGTTATCTCATTTTTAGATGATCCTCTATTTCTCCAAGTAGTAATTTATCAATTTGTTGACTTTGATATTCTACTAACCATCCACATTTATGGTTTGCAAATTTTTTGTAGTTAGGTGGTTTTCTACCGCTTGGAATTTATTATACTGATGTTAGTTGTCCACATGTATAGCTACTGATGTTCTAACTATTAGAGTTCCTAAGTAGTGTTCCTCTCTTGCATCTCCCATACCTTGACCCTTGACTTGTGAATATTTTGAAAAGTGTCATAATCAATGAATTTATACTATCCACTTGATACCAACCACCTCCATAAATATTCTCCTAGGAAAATCAAATTTCCACTTCATGAGCCATGTGTACAATAAATAATTTCTTCAGTGTTCAAAGCTTTCTAATGTGCAAACAACTTTTTTTCTCCTTCCTAGTTTTAGTGTCTTGATTCCCAAACATGCAAGGTATTTATGTGACACCATCTTCATATCCCTAAGCTACCAATGATATTATACCTACCTCCATTTTCTTGACCTCATGTGGTGTGTCTCGATACCCCTAGGTGGAAAAATCCCTCACGTTCCTTGTTATACAAACTAGAAATGTATGCTTTGCACCAATCATAACCTTGAACCCAAAATATCGGTGTTCGTAGAACATAACTTGGATCACATTCAACGAGAATATATTCCATGTATTAGTACCTTACAAATGAAATGAGATAATGGTGATTTCTCGTAACTTGATAATTACTTGCAAATGTTTGTTGGCTACTTCTTAAATATTATGTCATATTCATCGAAATTAATAAAGCATAAAGATCACAAAGAGACCAAAGAACACCATAAATTCGTCGAAAAAACCCCACGGGGGAAAACCCAAAAATCCCTCTTCTTATAGAATCGGATGAAAGTGAGATCCCAGGAGCCAAAGAACAGATTGAGAACGTCACAAAGATCCAAGCCCTAATCCAAATCTCCATACGACCAAGTAAAAAGTGAATGAAAGTCAACGTTAGCTAAATCTTGTCAAATTCGGTCGATTCTTAGAATTTTGGACTGCAATTCAAACTTTGAAGTTTTAGACTTGTAAAATTTCATAGGTAACCCTAGAAAATTTGCACGTGTGATATAAATAAGCTATAAACACTGAATATATTTATCCTTTGAATTTTCTCTCTTGAATTTTATGCTTCCTTTTTCTTGTGTTTTTTGCATATAAATCGATTTAATGAGCGAGTGTGTGAATCGGAGTCAATTTCCTTGTATTTATAGTTGTTCGGGGAGGATCGAATGGTACACTTAAATAGGATGACTTGTCAGGAGGAGCCTACTTGATCTTGTGTTGAATTTTGACTCTTGTTCAGACAAAATAATTCCTTTTCTTACAAAAAATCCAAATGGGACTTTGTCTCACTTACATTTCTTTGACTCATAATAAATTCTTTTTTGACTCAATTTGACCTATAAGCATGAAGAACATGATTTGAATATAAAAAAAATAATAATTATGAATAAAATAAGTATATATAATAAGTACATAAATGATATATTTGTATTACCTTATGAGACATTAGTTACATTTTCAATACTCCCTCTTAGCTAGGGAGGTATTCATAATGACACAAAAAAATATTCACAAGTTGAAATATTTTTATAGAAAGGAGTTCACATTGATAAGCATCCTCATAACTAGAATTATAAAAAATATCAAGGCCTTGAATAAAAATATTTTTCTCTCTAAGATCGGATAGCCGATGTTGGGAGGCATAGGTTGGACACCAACGCTCTATGGGCACATATGCCATGTGGATGTTAACCGGGTATGTACTCACATCAATATTATTATCATGGATACATCCTCAAAAACTATTGGTCCTCGGGAATATTTTTATGTTGGATACAAATACTCAAAGAATATTGGTCCGGATGCTTATCAATCCACCATTCTCCTTCATGCCTTTACTATTATTACGGTTGTTAGTCCTGGTCGTAGTACATGAAATAAGGAGAATACGGTATCCCACCCTCATTCCCTTTCAACCATGGAGGAGATATACACAAGCCCGATGTGCTATATCAAATATTCAAGCTTCTTGTTAGGAAGAGACTTTGCCAATATATCTGCTACTTTTTGTCAATGGAGATGTAATGTAGCTTCATGACCCCATCTGCCGCTTCAGCTTTGAATTTAGTAATCCCATTGTATTAATGTGGTTCTTCATTTCATGGAAAATCATGTCCTCTCTCAACCTTAAGAAACTATGGTTTTCATAGGATATGATGGTAGAATCTAAATGTCCTTCAAATAAGTACGAAACTTCACGGAACGAGCGTTTCTCGACAATTTTACTAGCTTCTACATGTTGTATGCACTAATCGATACAATTGAGTCTTTTTATACTCATCCATGAAATCACCAAACGATCGCAAATAAAAACATCCACATGTATTATTTTCCATCTGCATCCACTACCTTCCAATCGAATTTGTGTATCCCAATAACCGAATCACATTTCTTGTAACAATTTCAAACAATAATGTATAGTCCCACAAAGATATCTCAAAATGTGTTTGGATACTATCCAACGATCATGCCTTAGATCGAAGTGAAATTGGCTAAGATCTTTTCTTTGCAAGAACATATATACGGTCGGATGTTCACAAAATTGCATCGAACCAATAAAATATCAATAGGACATTGGATCAACAAAAATTGAGTCTGAACTCTTTCGTTCTTAAAATTGTTGATCATAGGAGTTGTCATCTATTTACTACTATCCATCATACCAATTTAAAAAAAAATATTGATAACATATTTTCCTTGACCAAGATAAATCTCTAGTGTTTTCCACACTTCATGTCCCAAGTAATAGTGCATTAGTCAAGATCCTTCATATCAAATATAGTTTAGTTACTTCTTGCATTCACAAATATGATGTTCTAGACTTTGTTAGTAGTAAGTCATCCACATAAAGTAATATGATCTTGGGTTCATTCTTTACCACCTTGATGTAGATATTGGATCACAATACTTTTGACGAAACCAAGTCTTAGTAGGTAAGTATCCATTTTGGCATACCACGCTCTAGGGGCTTGTTTCAAGACATATAGAGCCTTATTTAACTTGCAAACATGTGTTTCCTTGCCGTATTTGAATCCTTGAGGGTTGTTCAATGTATACTTCATCAGGTCGCCATTTAGACGAGGTTGTGTTTACATCCATTTTATGAATGTTCCATCCCATAGTAGATACAATGAAAATGATGGATCTAATGGTTGTGTATTTGTTGGAGAAAAAGTTTCTTCATGATTAATTCCTTCTTGTTGAGAGAATCCTCTTGCCACAAATCTTGCCTTATGTTTGTTAATACTTCCATCTTGCATGATTTATTTTGTGCGCCACTTGGATGTCGAACTAATTTTGTTTTTGGTATAGGAATAATTTCCCAAACATCATTCTTCCTTATAGATTGGTATTCTTCTAACATTGAATTTTTCCATACTTGATGTTTAGATGATTTTCGTAAGGGTAGGTTTTCTTCAATGAGTTTGGTCATGTGTATTGCATAGCTTTGTGAATATCTCTTAGGGTTTTCTTTCTTCCTTGAAATCTCCCTTTTTCTTTGCTACACGTCCTTCGGATTCTTGTGAGTTGATCATAACCAAGATGGAATTTTTCGATTTTCTAGAATGATGACTAGATATACTAGTTAAGTTGGTCCTTTTGGTTATTCATGATGATTAGTTGTAGGTTATGGAGATTTCATTTCCTTGAATTCTCTTCATTGGTAAAGATAAGTTCTACAGACTTCTTGTATGCAACACTTTCATCGGAGTAACATCTCTACTTAATTCAATATGAAATTCTTGTGATGTAGAATCTATATGCTTTGGATGAGGTGTTATATCCAACAAATATATCTTTCATGCTGTTGTGTCAATTTATTCCTTTTGTCCTTGGGAATGTGAATGTAAATAGGACATCCAAAAATTCAAAGGTGATTAACATTCAACTTCTCTCTTTTAAATGCTTCTTCTGCAGTATGTTGTCAATAATTTTGTGAGGACTTTTATTTTGTATGTATATTGCTATCTGAAAATATTCTCCCTATAATAATTTGAGAAGGTATTGGTCATGTAGCATGGGTATTACACATTCTTCAATGGATCGATTCTTCCTTTTAGTCACACCATTACGGTGAGGATTGTGAACTACTAGTTCCATATTAATTATTACTTCTTTGCAAAGGCCACAAGTCCTTTAGAAGTATGTTCCCCACCATTATCTAATATTAGATTTTTATCTTATTTTCTATCATATTTTCCACTTCTTCCTTGGAAATCTTGGAACTTCTCAAATGCTTCATCTTTAGACTTTAAGAGATATATCCAAGTATTTATGGAATGATCATTAGTAAATTTTACATAGTATTGATGACCACCAAGTGACTTCTCTAACACGGGTCACAAAAAATAAGAGTGTATTAAAATTGATATTTTCTTGGATCTTTTGTGTTCTTACATTCATGAATGGTTTTCTTCACATTCTTACAGAAGCATCCTTCTAAACTCCTCCATGCTATTCTTTTATTGGGGTATACTAGTAACCATTTGATCCAATTATGGAAATACTTTGTAATGGAATAACGATACACATGCCATAATTCACAAGGATTGATGTCTAAATGTATCGCAGAGCTTGAGGAGGAGTTAGAAGTATATACAACCTCCCCTCATGAAACCTTGCATTTTCTATACGAGATCGCTTTTCCCAAAAAAATTTTCCTTCAACAAATGCTACCCTATCTCCTTTATCTTCTAAGAAAGAAATGGAAATAAAATTGTTTTTCAAACACGGAACATAGAGGATGTTGTTGAGATGAATATTTCACAGTTCTAGCTCTATGGAGGTAGATCCAATCCTTTGACCAAGTATTTATTCTTGTCTCCAATTTCAGGCTAGCATTGAGAATATTTTCCTTTTGATATAGTGTTGAGTTGAAAACGTTCCCTTTGTCATATGTATTAAATATCCACTTTATTGATTACCCATGTATTATGATCTTCAAATGAACATGTATGAGTGGAGTAAAGACTTCCATCCTTGACTTATTTAGATAGCTTAGAATGAACTTGATGATGCATCCTTAAATGGATTCCAGAGACTCTTAAGGGTCTTGAGACCTTCCTACATGTATCTTTCCATTGGAGAGGGATAGAGATGATAACTCCTACAAGATATCCTCAAACAAGAGTACTGACAGATGTGATCTTTAAGCTTCCTTCCTTCGCCTTGGCTACGATACCATGTTGAGAAACCAAATGCAAGTAAGAACAATGATGATTTATCTTAACTTGATAATTAATTTTGAATGTTTATTTGGCTGCTTATTAAATATTTTTCTCTTCATCGAAATTACCAAAACATAATATCCATAATACAAAGAACACTATAAATTAGGCACAGCGAGGAAAAACCCCATAAATGTGAAAACCCCAAAAATACTCTTCTTATAAGTCAGGATAAAAATGAGATATCCAAGACCAAAGAAAGACCAATCTGTCACAAATATCCATGTCAACTCCTCGAATCTCCTACGACAAGATCCAAAGTCAATGAAAGTCGAAGTGGGTCAAATATTGTCAAATTCGGTCAAATCTCGAATTTAAGTTTACAATTTAGACGTGATGTTTTCAAACCTATAATTTTCCTTAGAGTAAACCAAAAACCTTCATGTACGTGAGGCGAAGTAAGATAAAAACATCCAAATTTCTCTCCCTTTTTACTTCTCTCTCTCATTTGACTTCACTCTTTTTTCTTGTATTTTTGCACAAAATAGATGCGATGAGTGTTGAGAGTGAATGATTAGAACTGATTTCATTATAGCTATCTAGGAGGGTTGAATGACTACACCACACATGCTAACTTGACCTTGTGTTGAATTTTTGACTCAAGACAAAAATAATTTTCTTTTTTCTTACAAAATTCAAAATGGGACACGACTCAATTACATTTCTTTGAATCATAATAAATTCTCTTTTGGGCCGGCCTATAATAATGGAGAACATGCTTTGACTAAGTAGAAATAACAATGATTAATATAATAAAAAATGTAATAAATACATCAATGATATATTTTTATTACATTATGAAGGCAGAGCACTAGTTACATTTTCAACAAGATGACCCCTATGGCACTCAAAGGGTACTAATGGCCATGTTGACGCCTTATAGAAATGAAAAATCACACAATATGCTTTCTTAGATATAGGTAAGATTAATTCAATTAATAAGTGTTCGGAAGAATATCTTCATCCAATAGAGTATAGGATTATATATATTGAATAGGAGTTTGGATCATGATGTCTTCCTTAAAATCTAGATATCCATTTGAAAAATTACCTATTAGCCCTCACAATACCTCATTTAGCTCCTATAAAATGTATGATTAGATTTAATGATAATGATAATATTCCCCACTTTTACTAAATCAAAAAATTTTACCACCCGAGAAGCCAAGTCACTAGAGGAGGTTGTACCCAACCCAAATCTTCTCTTGAGTAAGACGAGAATATGTCTAAAAGGCGGTGATGGTGTGATGGAGAATTATAAGACATGGGAAAGAATGGAAGGCCACGTAATCCCTTTATATTTGCAAATGATTTGTGGGATATTAGCACATCACCTCATCTTAGAAAGAGAATCCACACTTCCACCCACAAAGGAAGGACATGTTCCAATCCCCCCCATGTTTTGAGGGAGAATAATTGATTATGGTTTTATTGCATATTTCATGGGGGAAAATACACACACCTCAACATAATAAGATCCTGCTGTGATTTATTTTTACCTTGATAATTTCTGCAAGTTAAGTCATAAAGAATAAAAAAACACGCCAACCAATATTTATGGATTTATGAGAAATCATTAGTATAATAAAAATATCCTAAAAATGGAATATTGAGTTAGTTCCACAACTTTGTTTTGCATGACATTAATTATAACTTTGATGATTGTTTTCAAGAGAGTTAAATGCAAAAGCCCTCATATCTTTGCACCAAAAAATGAAGAACAACTAGGTACTATGAGTTTAAAGTGATAGTCCAAACAAGGGAAAGAAAAACAGTGGAAAATGAAGAAAAAAAAAGTGGTAGAAAATTAGATAAAGAGTAGTAGTGAAAGAGTTTGATGATGGAAAATTTTCAACAAGGCCGCATACCAAGAGATTAGAGAGCTCATTGTTTAAGACATGGTGAAATTTAAATCAACAATGTGTTAGTTATCCTTCATTAAAACTAAGCAATGTAATCGATCTAAAATATAGGGGTGCCACGTGGCTAGCACATGAATCATAACTACATAACTTCCTTTAGCTAGTTGAGGGTATCTTGATGGCTACATGTATAAAATATGGGAACCAAATTCGGTTCATGATTGTAACCCCATAAATTCTTTACAAAGTTTATGTACTACTACCTACTACACACACACATGGGTAGAATCCCGGGGGAATCGAGGTTAGGAAATTTTGTATTCTAGGGATATTAATTATGCTTTAAGAACTATTTTAGTTTCCATTCTTAATACTAGTAAGTTCATTTCTGAGTCAATATTTTTTGAGGAGTGCTGTCTTGTCTCTTAGATATTCTAGAAATGGAATGGTTGTAGTACAGTTAGCTTACTCGATTTTATGTTTCTTAAATTAGTTGTTCTTGCTTAAAGAGATTTGAATTTTTCCTTGGATTAATTTGTGGGCACTATTTTCTTTTGCGGGGTATAAATAGATTGATCTCTTTTAATTTTAAGAAACATTTCTCCTTGGGTTCCACAAAGGACTTATAAATTGTGAATTCAATGGACTTGTGTGAAAATAATATGTTTTACGATAATTTTTTTTTGTACAGAGATATATATTCCTTTTCATGCTAGATTAAATTCACTTTCCTTTATCTTAGCATAGATTTCTTTTCAAAGTGAGACAAACCCTTTCCTTTCTATAATTAATATAGGTTTCTAAGTTGTAATTCCAGCCTTCATCTACACTAATCTGTTTACTAAATTATAACTTTCTTTTACCTTATTTATTTATAGACTAGTGGTTGATTTTCACTTCGGTGAATATTTACTAATCCTATTTTCTAAATTGAAATTCCTCCCTTTCGTACTTCACAATATAATGTTTTGGGGTTTTGGTTAATAAAAATCCTTTCACTATTATTAAACCCCATTGAAACTTCCTTCTTAGCCAAATAATTTAAATGATTTAACTATCTAAATAGGGTGATGGGCCTCCCAATTAGGTAAAACATAAGGTCCATCAACTTTCCCTAGGCAAATAAAGGTTGCATTAGACCTTCCATTTTTCACTTAATAATGTTTTCTTAGATTAAATGAGTTCTTAGAAATGTTAAGGGATTTATTCGGTTATGTACCTAATGTGATTATGATGTTGAATATTAGGAGTATTTGGCATGGATAACGAGGATATATAGTTAGAGAGATTTATGGGACTTGTTCCTTGCTACGGGAAGATCAATCTCAATTGCCTTGGACCACTAAATACTCCTCCCTATAGTTGCGGAGGTCACTCGGGGGTGCATGATCTTGTTTTTTTTATGTTTTTTGGAATTAAGTAAATCCTCCTTTCAAGGAGCTTTCCCCTCAATCATCTTGTATAAATACAAGACTTAAGTATCCCATTAGGAAGCTAGTATGCGATCGTTCAAGTTAGTGGAAGCATTAACAATAGATAGCTTTAGGAGTTTTAGTTGTAATTTTGATGAACAAAGATTTTCAAGTTAATGAAAGACATGTTTATCTCTTAAACTAGTTTCCTTTATGGATCTAAAAGCTTCTGGGTTAGGGAATACCCAAGGTATAATATTATATTTTAGGAACTATTCCTTCTGCATAATTCCTTTTTTATATGTATTTTATAAAAGTTTAATTAGTTTATTTTTAGACAATATTTTCTTGCACAATATTTGAGCACTATATGTTTTAGAAATAATTATATTGTTCGGTTAGAATATATTTTACATCCTTTCTATGATACTATTGTTTTTTATATTTATTTTGTTGGTTAAAATTATTTCTTGTTGTAAGCATGCAATACCCTATTTTTTCATAGCTATAAGAGACTCTACAACCACCTATTTTACGAATAAATACTTCTCTGATTGTTGATAACGTGAACATGAGTTAATTAGATAGTCGAATTAATATTTATATTTATATTTAATCTTTGGTCATAAAGTTTAATTTTTAAACTTCATTTCTTTATTTTAAAAGTGTGAGTTGTTTTAAATATAAAGTTAATCTTCATATTTACATTTAATAAATAGATAAATATAACCTTTCTTATGTTAAATGTACTTAAAATTCATTTAAATCTAGTATTAAATCGCCATATTTATATTGATAAATACTAAATAGATAAACCTAAAATATATATTTATAGACATATTTATTAAATAGGCATGAACCTTTATTAATTTAACTATGAACCTTAAATTAAATTTTAATGATGTGTAGAAACTTTGTTTTGTAAGTCAATGTTCTATTCATGTAGAACGAAGGAGTACATATGGGCGATTACAAAACGGTGGTCTCACCCCAGAAGCGAGGTTTGTTGACTAAAATTTTCACAAAAAATGACAAAAATAGAAAAGAGAGACTAGAAGTGTCCATAAATGGTTGGGCAGGAGAGCGCCCGAAAACACATATAAAAAATAAAGAATGCCAAATAGCATCTTAGTCATACGTGATGGATGCGAGTTTTTACGGGGTACATTCTTCGAGGTAGTGGAGGATAAATTCACCTTTGAACGTGCCCTTCAAAGTGCACCAACCAAGTATCCACATCTTTTCACTTTCTCCAATGGAGTTTATTTTGGCTGCGCCAAACAACTACTAGCATCTCCCGGACTTATGCTTGTAGATAGTGAATTCGTTCTAATGTTTCCATTTTCTCTTGCATGCTCCATAAACAGCCGAAACTCTCTCGATTGTATCCACTCTTTCCATCGGGGCTAGTGATAAGTGCATGGTAGTTTTCTGGGAAGCAATGCTAGATAAATGCCCCTCATTTACACTCGGATCAATTAGACCCACAATTCCCCTTGCCACCACGGGATCCTCCACCCGATGACTCTTATTTGAACCCTCGAACCCCGCCCCTGCTATCCCCCTGTACCTCCTCCACGGTCCCCATGCACACCCACACTAGCCCGAGTCATGCACACCCCTTAGTCTTTCCACCCTCCCATGGATATGCTATGATTATTTCGGAGTCTACCCACCCCATAGGGCCATGGATGATAGGGGAGGAGAATGCCACATTACCTTGGGGGCTTCATAATTCACGAGGTCGAACCCTGCCTCTGGAAAGTCCGGGAGACTAGGTCCCCAACCATAGAAAACAACACCACCATCAAAGGAGTGAAATGTCATCACCCACCACTACGGGGGAAGCACAAAGCCACCTCCTACCGAGGTAAGGGCGTATGCAACCGAAGCCGATACCATCACCCAACAAAACCAAAACAGAAATTGAACAATAAAACGATGAAAAAGTAGCCGACACACGAGCGTAACTTCCCCAAGGGCAGTGACCAATCTCCAAATTATCCACACGGAGACCACACACCAATCAACCAAACACCATCGCACCCACGCCGAAGGGCCAATTTGGGAAAAAAAACTAGTTTTAACACCACCCTTGCGGTTTCCAAAGTGGAGATTCTAGCTTCCTCTCTTAGCACGAGAAAACATGCTCACACAAATCCAATAAAAATGGAAAAGAGTGAGTTCAATTCCCTTCAACTTCCTATCCTCAACCCAAACATAGAAACTACGAGAAAAGACCCTCTAGAGGAGGTTATAAGGAGGTTTTTAGTGTTATAAAATTGGCCAAATTTATCGAAAAAACATTGCCTGTAACATCTTTTCGGTAATGAAGGTTTTGGCGGGCTTCTAACGAATTTCAACACAACTAAAAAATTGGGCGACGGAGGGGTTATTATGGATGTTTTTTTCATCGATTGCGCTACTCGGTGTCAACGCACGGTGCGTGTCATCTGAACGGCGGCCTAGAGCGGTCGAAGATGCATGCACCGGAGTCATAGAGGTATAAAACCACAGCAGCCGCATTGTAGGTGATACAACACATCGGGCCATTCTAATTATTATTAGGATTTGTGTGGTGCCCATAGGTTGTATTAATGCCTTAGGTTCGTAGTATTATGAGAAATGCACAACACGGTATCTAAACCTGGTTGTTATAATTTGTATTAGTATTTGCGGTGTCCATGGAGTCGTACAAATGCACGGTGAGTCTCATAAACGCACCGGTGCAGGTATGTAAAAACACATAGAATTGTTCTAATTCGTATTGGTATTTTTTCCGGTGCCCATAGGTCGTACAAACACATGGTAGTCTCACATCGCATACTTCGGTGCGCGGTATCACACAAAACCAAGAATTATAATTGGTATTTATCTTTCTGCGGTGGCCATAGGTCGTGAAAGCAGAGTCTTGTTGTATCATACAAACGCATCGGTGTACGATGGCCGACACGCACCCGGTGTTCATTTTTATTTTTAGAAATGTTGCTTTTGTGATAGTGCAATTATTGTGATTGTTTTAAATTCATTATTCATCAAAAGTCGACACATCTTATAACAATATTCATATTAATTAAATTTTTATTAATGCATTTGAATGTGATGTTTGGATTAATTTGTTATATCATATCATAATTATTGTGATTTTTTAAAAATTCATTATTCATCAAAAGACGACACATATATATCTTATAACAATATTCATAGAATTAAATTTATTAGTGCATTGAATGTGACATTTGGATTAATTTGTAGTGTTATATCATAATACTAATTTTCACATCTCTTTTCAGTTTATAATATTTTAATCATCTAAACGTATATAACTTTATATATTTCACAAACACAATTGAGAACACAATAGGTCAATATTAAAACACACATACACACACACATATAGACGCCTTTTGTCATACAAAATGGGATAGTTATTTGCATCCTGTCTTTAATTGGGATACTAATGTCTAATATATTTTTAAATGAAATGTCTAATTTCCCCATGAGTACACATTCAAATGTAATAATTGTTTATATCCAAACAGGTGATCTATTATTCTTCGCTTTGAACTGGTTATCATCAGAAGAGCTACTTCAATACTGTTATTTGAATGCTTGAATTGAATGCAAGTGATGGTTTTTTCTTTCACTTCCTTCCATCTACAAACATAAAAATAAAATGAAATGAGTGTATATACATTGGTGAGAATAATGAAAATTGTAATATTAAATAATATACATCAATGTAAATCGAAAAGAAAAATGACGTACCATAGCAACAATTGACTCATAAACTATACACATTCTTTCAAAACCATGTACCATGCCATCTTTCAAAATTTCATTTGTTGGCGCAGTTCCATACTTTGTTTCCTGCAAGTTTTATACCCCATAACAAATCATATATTTAATATAAAAGATGTTTTTGTTCTATTAATTATAGATGGAGCTAAGTAAAACAAGATCAATAGATGCTTACAAATTCCACAATTAAATTCTGATATGCCAACATATACTCACAACCCATATTTAACCCAATTTCAATCAATTTGTCTAATGGTTCTTCTTTGTATGTTAGCACCTGTTTGAAGACATTCGACAATGATGATTTTTGTAAAACAACTTAAAAAATACAAAAATGAAATCTAGTTAAGTTGTTATAAGGAAGTAACAATTACTCACAAACTTAGAGATCAACCATTTTCTTCCTTGTCATCCTGTTTTATGTGCTGAATGGGTTCCATTTTCTTTTCTTTTTTGCAAGAAAATTCTTGAAAATTAATATTTAATGCTAAATTGTTTATTTATTGTACCTAATGATCAAAAAATTCAATGATTACATATTACATTTGAAGCACGTTTTTGTTGAGATGGCTCCTCCTGCGATGCAATTTTTTCCATTTCTTTGACCATCTCCTTGTACACCTTTTTGGACATTCCTACTGGCATATTTCTGATATCAGCTCGTTCATCTTTTGAGATTTTCATAATCTTCCTGAAAATGTAACATGACAATAAAATATTTATTTTTTATATTGATATATGAAAAGTAAATATAACAAAAGTGATATTTATAAATAATTCTAGACAAACATTTAAAGGAATATTACTTTTTCATTCCTTCTTTTTTGTTGTTGTACGTTTTTGCTATTAAAAGTATGACATGTCTCATTGACCAATTCTCTGGAAACTCTTCCTGTAGTTTACATAAAATTTGGTTCTTGGAATCATTGGATTGGTTTTTGTATTGTAAGTGGAAAGAACGTCTATACATTCGTTCCACTAGATCCCTCAAACTTTTGTAAAAGTTTTTCTCCTTTTCGTTAACCTTCAGCACCACTCCAGATGAGCTAAGGAGCAATTCATTTTCATTTGCATGTTCTGTTTTTTTCTTTTCTTAGAAAAACATTCCTTTTCTGAGTTGTTGGTCCTTGTAGAACGTTAAACAGATGTGAATTAATAGATTGTTTGACACATGTTATCTAATAATTTTAAGTATATTATTAATGAAAATTAAAAAAAGAAACTCATATTGGATCGATAGTATTTTTTCATTCACCTGATTCATCCTTTTGCAATTTTTCCATCAAGATTTTACGCTCTTCTGGTCCTAGATTAGAAATAATCTTATCGAGCTTCGTCATTTTGTGGCTCTGCATGATACACAGTAAAAAATACATATTAGTTAAACTTACATATAGTTCAAAAATAATATTTTTTGTAAAGAATTTACAAAGAACTTGCATTTTTTGCTTTTCTTGATATATTATCAGTATTTTTGTTACTTGATCTCTTTTCAGCCATTTATTTATAATTATGAAACCCGTACCATAGCATTCATTAATATATTTAATAAATAAATTGTCAACTTTTTAGGTAAAAAAAAAATCCTCAAGAAACTGGTGCACCATTCATGGTGTACGCACCGACGTCGGTGTGTGGGGGTCTTATAAATGCACCGCAAAAACAATATAATAGACCGTACAATGCTCTATTTCAACAATGAGCACATGTGCATTACATGTTAACCACTGCACCGATTAACACAGAAAAAATAATAAAAATCATCCAGTGTTATTTTTTGTAGCATAAACGCCTCGCACAAAAAAGGGACCACCATACGGTGCTCTCTGTCAATTAGGAAACCCAGTGCGGTGCGTTATATGTTACATGGTGCACCGATTAACATAATGATTTTTTTTTTATTGTGAAACAACACTTGCGCTGTGCACCATAATGAAATAGCGCACCGGTGCCCTATTTTACATATGGTGCACTGATTAAAAAAATGTTTAAATTTTTTATCACAGTACTTTTGCTGTGCACTGGGATAATCCAATGCACTGGTGCGCTAGGTTATGCAGGGGCACACCGATAAAAAAAAATCTATTTTTCAAAAATTGACGCAAGGGCTGACATGGATTGGGATCCGACTATGCAAGTCATCCCATGGGTTGGATGTCAGAGCCTTATATATAGAAATACAAACCCTATAAATCTAAAATGGAAAGCCCTAATTCTGAAATCACAAAAATAGGGAGAAGAAAGGGTAGAAACAAAAAGAATGAAGGGTTTAGGGTAAAAATGGATTTTTTTTTCTTTTTTCTAAAAACGAAAAACAAATTGAATTTTTTTCTTACTGCGTAAAAAAACCTGCAGAAAAATTAAAAAAATAACAATAAAATTTAATCATGAGATCATTTGAAATTCTATGCTACAGGGTTTGAATCACCAGAGGTTTGGAATTATGATTGTTTGAATACTTTTGTTCGAACGTATTTCACTGCTCCATAGTGCTCTCGTGCTCTCTTGCTCTAGGTATGTCTCCTGCAAATCTCTGGCTGATTTTTTTTGCAAAAATAGTGAAATAATGAAAAGTGTTTAGTATTTAAAGAATTGTTTTATGAAATTAGATTTTCAAAAATATTTTGTCGCCCATTTTTCAATTTACCATTTTTTTTTCTCTTAAATAAAATAAAGTTGCGCTTTTTTATTTGTGGTTATTCATCACCGGTGCATCACTTAATATCACCACACTGGTGTGTCCATTGATAACATGGCACTGGTGCACAGTAAATACAATGCACTGGTGTGGTTATCTGTACATTAGCACCAATAACAAGAAGTCCATTTTTAAGGCACCAAAATTATTTTAAGGTGTGTACACAAAAATTTATTGTTGATTTTGCTTAAATGCAGGGAGAAACTATCATAATTGTATTGAATGGAAAATTCTTCAAAATCCAAATTTCATTCCATAATATTTCTCAAAGTTCATCATGGAGTTCTCCCTATCCATCTCGAGACGTAATATTTACTTCGCATTTTATTTATATTTTCATTATCTAATTGAATGTATGTTTTTATCCATGGTCAATCTATGCACAACTTAATTAAATTTATAATGTATAAAAATTTGCAGTGTCCATGCAAATTCAAAATTGAGATAAGATGCACAAAATAGCTGAAACAACTCCAAACATTGAAGCTCTTATCAAGAGTAGTGAGAATCATAAGGTGCATTTGCGTATGAAAATGGACAAACTCGCTTCACCCCCGCCAATTGTAACAATATTGCATCTTCTAGCCACAATCCTGGGACAATGATGGTAATAATTATAATTTTTTGGTATATTGATTAATGTAATTATTTCAATGTCAAACCGATTAATCATGCAATATTGTCAATGTGGTTACTAATTCATATCATATATTTTGTATTAATCATGTTCAAATATATATTTTTTAAATTATCAGGATTCTAGTGATGATGAGTGACCTACCTACCATCTTCCATTGCACCCCACCACAATGTCAAATCAAGAGAAGATTTAATTAAGAGAAAAAATCAGAGAGGAACAATACCAAGAATGGTTGAATCAACCACCAATTCAATTCTCGCTACGTCCAGATTCACCAATTAGGAATGAATACAACAATAGTAGTTCTTCAGAAGTTGGCAATGGAGGCAATCAAATAGAGGTTGGTATGGATTATTACTTAAGGGATACGATTGCCATGGAGGCAATGTTGTTAGATGCATTCCAAAACGATGATCAGCTAGGGAATGATGCTCATATCGCTGACACCTTTTTCGAAAGCTTTAAATTTTCTTCCACCACCCCTCTCTTTGGACCTGGATGTTAGTCAAAGTCTACCCAGTTGGGGACAATGATGTTAATGTACAACTTGAAAGAAAATTTTGGCTTGTCGAATGCATCTTTCTCGGAAATTTTGAGGTAAGTTACCATAAAGTACTCCCTTATATAAATTTAGAAGAGGAATCTAACACACAATAAACATTAAAAATGAAAAATTTTAGAACATTAGCTTAATATATTGTATATTGACATTAATGCACATTTATTAATATATTTTTCCATGATCACCAACTATAGGTTATTCAAAGATAAGGTTTTTCCGAGTGACAATGTCTTGCCCGGTAGCCGCGAAGAGGCAAAGAAATTGTTGTAAATGTTATGTTGAGTACATGGTCACATATCATGCATGTCCAAATGATTGTATTCTCTATATAGAGGAGAATATGGAAGATAAAGAGATATGTCTCGAAATGTGGGTGTGACAGGTATGATAAATCAAAAATAAGGGTAAATCACGATCGGTCCTCCTTTTAAGATATTGAGGCACATGCCTATATTCCCAAGGATTCAAAGGCTCTTTCGTGGGTAAAGAATCAACTATGTTGCAAGGATGGAATGCTCCCACACAAAGTGAGTTGGGAGTTATGTGAATCCCAATAGATTCAATAGCCATGAAGCATATAGAGGATACATGGCCTGAAAAATTCAAGGATGAAGTACGAAGTCTATGACTCAGCATAGCCATGGATGGCGTCAACCCATATTCCCTCTAGAACACCAAATATTATGTTTGTCCTGTAGTAGTGATCAATAACAATATCCACCCATGGTTGTCTGTGAAGAATGAACATCTTATGTTGGCTCTCATAGTCCCTAGTAGAAGACAAGTGAAGAATATGGATGTCTACTTACAACCACTAGTAGATGAATTGAAGGAATTATGGGATGGGATAAATGTATACGATGTATCAAGACCCATTGTAGCAGAGAGGAGGTTTACGTTGTATGGCATATGTGCTTACACGACACATGATTATCTAGGCTTAGGAGTTTGCTCTGGTAAATTACATGTTTAATTTATTGATTTGTTTATATATAATGTAACAATATTCTTTCACATATTAGTTATTTAAGTCATTGTAATATTATTTGTTCTGATCTTCATGATATTATTTAACATGCCATGCATATTAATTAATGTATACAAATATAATCTCGCAGGTCTTGTAAAAAAAGGGTATTTTGGATGTAAATGTTGTGGACCTTCTCTGAAAGCTAGATAGTCCAAGGACCTACGAAAGCCAGTGTATGATTGTTCTAGTAGGATATTCCTACTAGAACAACACCCTTACAGAAGAGCAGCATCCGATTTCAATGGTAAATGAGAAAGAACCCAAAGGCCTCCAATAATGACACCAACTGAATGGCTTAGAGCATATGAGAGAGAGAAGGAGAAGGAGTTCACAGAAATGTTCGATTCAAATGGGGAGCCTAAGTTCGATGATCCAGATTTCTTCAACACCTATGTTGAGAAATTTCCCATTGGGATGGAAAGGAAATCTATCTTTTATGACCTCCCATATTGGGAGCATCTTAAGATTGCCCACTTATTAGATCCCATGCATATATTTAAAAATGTTTCATCTTCTTTATGGAGGCACATATCATCGAAACAAAGTGACACATTGGTTGTTAGGAAAGATATTATTACTTCAAAAACTAAAAAGAAACATTGGCCAAGACGATTAGAAATTATGGGATCAGAGGTAGGCGTTGGTCCCTTTAATTCATGGTTTTTCAAAGAAGGTGATGTTCCATGGATGTTAAAAAAAGATGATATTTCTTTGGCAAAGAAAGTTATAATGGGTGTGAGGGTGCCAACTTCATACAGGTCTTCACTATGGCGCTACTTCACCGTGGATGACAATTTTTCGGGGTTGAAATCGCATGACCATTTGAATCTTCTAAGAGTACGTATAATGTCAAAAGCATGATTTTATTATTTTTTATATTAATAAATTTTATCCCATGCGGGGATCATAAAACATAACTAATTTTGTATATTATTGCACATGTTTATAACTTTGCAGTGTCATTATCCTTTGTTCGTGCGTGGGTGTGTGAAACATGAATTCCCTCAAGACCTAGGACGTGCCATATCTAAATTATCTACATTTGTACGTTGGATCACGTCAAAGGAGATTCATGTGGCTAGCATTCCACGGTGGCGTCAAGAGATAGTTGAGATTGTTTGTATGTTTGAGAAGGAATTGTCGACGAGTTTCATGGACTTGCAGGTTCATCTTCTAATCCACCTAGTAGATGAGGTTGAATTAGTTGGGGTGGTTTCTTGTCGTTGGATGTTCTTCTTAGAGAGGTACATGAAGAAATTGAAAGGTTTTGTTCGACAAAGGGAAAAACCCGAGGGGTCTATGGTAGAGGGGTACATATCATATGAGCCTTTCTATTATGCCAGTGAGTACATCAAGCAGATTGAAAACAAACCAGGTGTGGTGATTTGGGACGATGAAAGGGATGAAGGAAAAAGAGAAGGGGAGTTGCTCCAAACGAGTGGAAAAAAGTGCTTGATAAAGAGTAAGCGACTTATAATTTTTCAAATTTACACAAAGTAAATATTCATGTTGAACTTTGATATAATGTATATTTTGATCTCTATGTACTATATAATATCTGTTTGATTTCATTAGCGAATGCATAAATTGAAGCAATCAATAAATTCGTTCTTTACAATTATGAAGCAACACAACCATGGGTCGCATTCTACGAACAAAAGAGGATGAAATGGGACAGTGACAGGAAAGAATTCAGACGGTTGAATGGTAGAAGTGTGCCTTATCCCGATCATTTAAAAGAAAATACGCCAAAAATATGCCCCAACAGTTGGGTTGCTGACCAATCCAGAGAGAAATACCCTGCAACCGGTCATTACTCGCGTGTTGAAGAGGATGCGCTAAACGTAGGGATTGGGTGCAGCAACTTGGTAATAATATATTTAATTTATATGTACATTTGAAACTTATAAGACATCTATATTTCATATTTTATTTGTTGGGTTATTATAAGACACATGACACTATGATTTTTTTAACTTTTTTATAATAGTTTCATTTGTTCCCATCTATGTGGGCATATGGACACCATTTTCGCACAGAAAATGTCGATGCTGGAAACATCACACAAGATTGTGGAGTGGAAGTCGAGTTCAATCAATCTAGTCGATCTAGCCACTATGATCAAAATCTAGTATGAGGGACGTTAGGTTACATCGGAAAGATACAAGAGATCATTGAATTGGATTTCTCTTCTTTCCAATGTGTTATTTTTAGGTGCAAGTGGTGGGACACCTTTGATCGGAATAATGTAAAGGAAGATCACGATAGTAGGCTAATATGTATCAACTCTAGAAAGATGTGGGATGAAGCTAAGGAGCCCTATGTTTTCCCTAAACACTGCAACCAGGTGTTTTTTTACCCAAATGTGTTGGATAGGGATTGGTAGTTCGTATTGACACATGACCCTAGATCAAAACATATTTTTGAGAACAATAGTGTTATCATGCCATGCGAGCTAGAAGATAATGAGGGTGATCATGAGAACCGAGAGTGATATGGTACATGTATTATTTCATCAATATTTATACTTTTTAAGATGGGTTTTTCGAAACATTATAATATGTATTTTGAATTAATTGGTAATTTGCATTGTGTTAATGTTAAAATCAATAATTCACTTGATAATTTGCAATTATGTTGATCTCAAAGACAATGGCATACTATATAAATTATTTCTTTTTTTTTGTATGTAAGATCATAATAAAATAATCTTAATTCTAAAGTACATGAATTTATTTGCATTATTTTCTAAACTTTATTATGTTACAATAATTCATATTATTCTAGATTTATTATTTTAAAATTATTTAAAATTTACAAATTTACAAATTTAAAATTTTTAATAAATTCATTTCACATTAATACAATTAAAATTTTCACATTAAAACAATTACAATTTTACAATTTCACAAACAGTTACAATTACAATTTTAGAATTTTACATACAATTACAATTACAATTTCACTTTTACAATTAGAATCATTTCATAGTAATACAATTAAAATTTTACAAATATTTTACATAGAATTAGAATTAGAATTTTACAATTTCAAGTACAATTACAATTACAATTACAATTTTAGAATTTTACATACAATTACAATTACAATTTTAGAATTTTACATAAAATTTACAATTACAAATTTAAAAATTTACATATATACCATTACAATTACAATTTTAGAATTTTACATATATACAATTAAAATTAAAATTAAAATTAAAATTACAATCATTTCACATTAAATTAAATATTACAATTACAATTAAAATTTTACAAATATTTTACATATAATTACAACTAAAATTACAATTACAAGTACAATTACAATTTTGGAATTTTACATACAATTACAATCACAATTACAATTTTCCAATATCATGATCATTAAATATTAAATTAATTAATAAACATCACGGTCATGATAACCATCGTACAAACATCATATTTTACTAAAAAACACATTCAAATTTGCTAACATCATCGTGATCATGATCATCTAACAAAACACAATTAGCATTATGCGAAATGTGCGAAAATTGTGAATCATTTCACGGCAATTTATATTGACCGCGAAATATGTGTTTTGTAGGGGGCTCCACAAAAAATTCTGGCCGACGGAAAATTACACAATAGTTCGGCCGAACTTTTGATAATAAGTTCGGCCGAACTATTAAGCCGTTATTTTTAGCGGCCCGTAAGCGGAAAACATAGTTCGGCCGAACTGTCGCTAATAGTTCGGCCGAACTATCGCGTCACTGATTACGCAGAGCCAAGCTCTGAAAACGGTTCTGCAACTTTGGACTGATTAAACTCCATGAAAACTTGTTAATTAACTGTCGGAACCAAGACTAGCATTTTCAGAATTGAATCTACTTTCAGGAAATATAAATTTTATGGAATTTCGTAAACGTTTATTAATTTTAATTATTTTTCTAATAAAATGAGTGCAAACAATTTTTGAGGGTCATCATGATTCAGTGAAATCAAAATTTTGTATCTCCCAAAATACATTGTAAAAAAAATTTAAAAAATTATGGAGCATTACATTGGTCCGTTGACTGTAATGGGTAGCTTTTAGATTTTTAGTTTATAACTTGTATGTTAAGAAATTTCTTGCCACACGAAACATATAAAAAATACGCAGTTTTTCGTATTAGACCAGTTCAAAAAATTCTAGTAATTATGATATGCATCCATTGGCTTTGTAAATATGATGAAACCAAAGTAGACTCTGTCTAGATTGTTGTAACACATTTTGTTTTTTCAAAAACAAGAATTTTCAATGAATACAACGTTGCCACATAACATGACTACTTATGAATTCTTTGATTGTTAAGAAACACACACTCAAAGAAACTCTAAGTTGACATATCAAATCCGCATAAAAAAATTTCAAAAAATAAGTAATAGAAAGCTAACAAAATTTCTCACAACTTTTATTTTTACCGCAAAATGAAATTCTACACGGAAAAATTGTTATATTTTGCAGAAAGTTGAAGAACCCAAAAAAATGAAAAATTTTTCTCAAAAAAGGGCAAAAAGTGTAACCCAGCTTCACATTTTCACCCATTATATAACATCATCACAACACAAACATCAAATATACATCTCATTTGAAATAATCCGAAGTATCACATACACATTTATCATAAGCCGCACATTAAATGCAAATATCTAACATGGCCTAACAATATACACATCATGATGATCACCAACATGTAAATTAAGTACAACTACAACATGAACATAAAATACATGGACCATATCTATATCTATATCTATATCTATATCTATATATATATATATAATGTCAAAAATATACAACTATAATATAAATGTAAAATATCAGCTAATGGTACATCATCAATAACTGCACTAGTCGGAATCATGCACAATGGTGCAAAATGAAACAATGCTGCAACCTCGACAAGCTCAGTCAATACATGTTGATCTAGTACTGGTGCCTCATGATGATTAGGATCAACTGTTGGCTTCTCATCGTGATGACTGGACATGGTCGATGGTCCAGCCTGTTCATGATCATCGTGATGACTGGACATGGTCGATGGTCTAGCCTGCTCTCCATGATGACTGCTGCTCGATGCTGGTGGAGGCTGCTCATCTGGCGTGGCGCAAGGTGAACGATGATCACCCCTCTGATCGTGATCATCAGATGATGCGTCTTTGCTCGTAGACTGTCGATCATGTGCTGCATCTCAACCACGCCTATAACGTGCAATAGTCCTCCTCAACTACGTAACTAAGGTCGTAGCTCCTACGACATGCCGCATCAAGCTGTACATGTCACGCGGCATGTCTCTCCACATATGTAACATCCTACCATTGGCCTATATGTCTCTCATAGTAGCGGGCCTGACTCCCACCTCAACAATCAATGCACAGAGTTGGTCACCCAACTCCAACCTGAATTTTCTATCAGGCCTACCACACCTAGCAAAAGGCGGTACTGGCGCACTAGCAGGAGCAAGTCTCTCTGCACCGGCCTCATGCTCATCGGCATCTGGCATATCCTGATCGTCATCAGGATCCACACCTGGATTATTTGGTGGCGATGGCATGTCCTCGCCATTAAAAGACCCAATTTCTACAAAATATATACAAGTGCACAACAATAATTAGACAATTTCATTACACAAATTAATAAAAACAAGTTAAATAACATGTTAGAATAAATTTAAATAAAAGTAATATTACATTTATCATCTAGTGGCTCATCATCTATGAAGAGTATGTTAATGATGCAGGCTGCCCCTGCAATACCCAGAATCTCTACAATAACCAAGCATATAAAAATGCATCTCAATAACTCCCAAATAAAATTCCAAATTAGGGAAATTTCATAAACTTTTCAATTGCGGAAGCCCTTTCTTAACATATGGTTTAAAACCATAAACCCATCAATCTATTCTTCATGTGATTGAACCCAACTTCAAATAGCATTCGAAACCTTATAAAAGTCTCAAAAAAGACTTCAACCAACCACTAATTTCATTGCTTACTTTCCAGGCTTTTAATGCTTATCATTAGCCATGCGCTCATTTGTTATACATTTGCCAGTTGACATTACAATTCCAAACGCTAACAACACACATGTGTTAAGTCAACTCACCTCATACCTTACCCAATTAATCACTGCAATGTGATTCTGATCAACTATGGACTGCGCCTTCTGCTACAATCTCAACGCTACAATTTCTGGTGCCTTGGTCTTTTAATCGATTCACTGAGTTTTAAAACAAGAGTCTACGCCTTTCCCACAATGCCTCCACAATACATTCAGCTACAGAAACCAAGTTATCATTAGAGTCAATTTCATCCTTTCGCAACCATAACGAGGTGGCTTCCATATAATTTGCAACGTAATTTCCAATTTGTTCTGGTTCTGCGTTTAACAACGCAGACTATTGGAATGCTACCATCCAACACTCTTTTTTCAACGTTGAAGATATACATCGACTGCAATTCCATCAATTAGTGTAACAGACTTTGATTCCAATCGATGCCTTTTAAACAACCCTGGTTCACCACTAGTTCATTCTTGATACAATTTGTCTCAATCGAATGAATTCGATTCCAGAAAACAAGATCAGTTCAGTTTTAACGCATTCAATAACCAAAATTCATTTAATTTCTGTCTTGAAGCCTTTATACCAGAGCTATACGCATTCAATTGATACAAATCAAGGCAGTGTGTATGTAATCTAATTTCTTGTCAAAACATAAATCGATTCAATCGATTTTATTTCAAGAACCAGGCTCGAGGCGCACCTATGTGTTACTGCCCTCATTCACACGGTTACGAATCTTCTCGATTCTGTCTTACCTGTAACATTTTCCAGCAGTCTTCAAAACTAGGATCACTCCTCCAATGCACTCTTTCTGAAATTCGACTTGCTTGTTTGAAATTTGATTACCTCTTCTTCCTGGCTTAATATGGATTCAATTTGTCTGCGTTCAATGATGCAAGGCTAGAACAGAGTTCTGAAACAAAACTCTTCACACAGAGATCCCACGGCATTATATGGGTTCCACACTATGAGACAACGCTTCCTTAGCATCATTCATTCCATTCGATTCTCCATCAAACTTCTTCAGACAAATTTAAACATACTCCAAATTAAAGATTGTGACTCTCATATGCAATTCGATATAGATTGATAAAATTGATACCATTCCACATCACAGGCGCAGTTAATAGCAATTGCATTCTCAAAAAGCCAGAATTCTAAACATATAGAGCTTCATCGAATTTTTATGAGACAAATAAAGCTACAGAGAGCTTCACAATACAGATTCCTCCATAACACAATAATATTAGAAATAAGAAGGATCGAACCTTCCTTCCACACATCGAACACATAAATTCGATTCTACAAAAACTCAATAATGCATAAACTTCAGAAAATCAAATGTTGTATTAATACACACACTACTTACATAAAATCTCCTTCCTTGGCCTGATTTCCAATCATTGGCCCTTTACAATTGCCCGAATGCTTCCAAGTAGAAACCCCTGCTCTCTATTCACACTCTCACTGATTTTAATGCCTTTGAGGCTTGATAATTTATACAAATTTAATAGAACCAATTTTGGTTCTCATCCCTTTAATCACTCAACAAACCCCCAAATATCTCAAAAAATCCTAAAATCACTCTTGAATCCCTAAGGATCCTCTCTCACCCATAATTAATGAAACTAATTTCTAAATTAATATTTAGAAAAATCTCTCATCCCTTTACATCCTCAACTGACCAAATTCTCTCATATTCTCAAACATTTGAGAATTATTTACAATATTTAATTAAAATACATAAAACCCACTCAAATCATTCATAAAAATCTAACTCTTTTAAAAACTTAAAAACCCCTAAGTTTTAATAAAATACAAAGTATTTTCTCTTTGCCTAATGCTCCTGCATCAGACTCCCAAGGTTGAAAATGATCATGATCTCCTGATCATGCGTTTTAAGTCTTTGTCCTTGTCTTCCTGGATCCCACACTTTGTTCTGCAAGTCATCATCTGCTATTTCTTGTTGCTTTTCTCCAGGTTTCCATATCTTGTTCTGCATCCTGCCTCCAGTTATGCTTTCATACTCTGCTTTTGTCTTTCCCTTGCTGAAATTATTCTGCTTTCTTGCTGCTATCTGCTGCTTCTGAGACACTTCATCATCAGTATTCTAATGCTTACAATCTCTATGTCCAACCTACTACTGCTGTCTCCAATTTATGTTAATTCAGCTACTGTAGCTGCTTATGCTGCTACTTCTCTTCTTGCTGCCAACATTATTGTTGCTGCTATCAATGTTGCCTTAGCTGTCATCTCCCCGATTGTTGATAACATTGGTTTTACTCCTACAGATGCTACCCCACATGTTGCTGCCTCCAAAACTTCCTGTCCCTCTACAACATTTTTATTTTGTTCATCACCTGGAACTTCTTTCTCTGGTTCAAATGTCTCCAGCAAAAATTTTAGCCATTTCTTCTCAAGCATTTCATCAACATGCTGCAAATTAGTTCCAGCATAACCTTCGTCTTCCCCTTCGACAATCTTCAGTAATTTTCCATCATCATCTTGATTGATTCTGACAATCAAATCAAGTTCTTCAAACACTGTAGCCTCATCTTCTATCACTGTAGCAGTTCCAAAATTTTCCCCCACAGTCTTTTCTTGGCTATACAGACAAGCCAATTCTTCCTTGTCATCCATGGTAACAAGCCTCTGCTTATGAGACATGATTGTCTCATCTTCTTTCTACAACAATTCTTCTTCTTCCAAGACAATTCCAAGTGATGGACTGTCTTCTGCATCACCTGTATACACAATCAAATTGTCAGCTTCAAAATCACAAGACCCAATGGTCTCACTTGTTGATTCAGTCACCAAGTTTTCTCTCTGTAGCTCCAAGTCTTCTTCAGGACTCAGAAATTCTTTACTGGCTTTCTCCTCATCTTTCTCTGGCAACACTTCAGTATGTTGCTATGAGTTCCTTTCCAACTCTTTTGTCAACACATCCGTATGCTGATTTGCATTCACCATGTGACTATCAGCTAGTCTCTCCTTCTTTCCATCCTCTTCTTCATGACTGTCATCCATGAAAACTTTCTTATCTTGCTTCTTCAGCAAATTATCCGGTGTGTGAGTTCTCTGCCTCTCCAATTCTCTTCTTTGAAGATCTAATTTCCTATACAATTCAACAATTTCATTAGGAGTGGAACTTGGAAACTTCACACAATTTTCTATACCTTCACCAGTTCTTGACCAATCATAAACTAGGCCTTCTCTCCCTGCACCAATATTCTGATTAGACTCCTTTGTCTTCATTTCCTCTTGAGATCCTGCTATCTTAGCATCGATCTGAACAGACCTCAGATTCAACTCTTCTTGAACAAACTCTAAAGCTTGCTCATATCCCTATACTGTACCTGCAAACATACACAACTTATTAGTTTTAAACCCACAATACTTTTCAGTCTTGACTGCTTCCTCCAACACTTCCTTCTAAACAGATCTGCATGTGGAATCTTCAAATTCCATCTCTGGATCAAGAACTCTAAGTTCCTTCTTCAATAAGGCAATCACACTTTGCCTCAACTTCATCTGCAATGGTTGCCAAATCACTCTCTTTCCCTTCAGTGGAAAGATCCATCCTCCTTTCTGATTTTCCTGCTCTTGCAACCATTCCTGCAGTACCTGCAATTGTACCTACATTACTGCAATCTCTCTTTCTCTGACTCTATCAGTCATTTCACCTCTGTGGCATTCCTCTGAACCTTTTCTCTGATCCACCATGATCATCTTCTCCATGAGTTTCTCACTCACCATGAGTTGCACTAGCCTCTGCAACAACAAGCTCTCCTGCTACCCCTTACCTCACCAATCCGCTTCACTGGATCTGGTATTTTGGTAAGTACTGGTTCACTGCCTCTCGAACCTCTTGAGCATTATCTTTTTCTCTCTCTAGGCTATCTCTTCAACTCACCTTCACTTCAGAACACTTCAGTTGTTCTCTCTATCCAACCTTCAGCAGGAACATCAGGTTCACTGCCATCATCCTGTCTGCAACTATAAACATTAATCACAAAATTCAAATCAGAAATTTATCTCACCTTCAAGATCCTGCATGATCTTGTCCTCCATTCATTTTTGCAATCTTGTTCACTGCAATTGTGTACCTTTGCATATCAGATTTAGAATCTGATCTTCCTTTCAGTCGTCCTCACACATTCAAATAAAACACACTTCAGTTTTCAACAGAACAAACATCTTCAATTTCAACAGAGCCTACCTGCTCTGATACCAAAATGATGCAGGCTTCCCCTGCAATACCCAGAATCTCTACAATAACCAAGCATATAAAAATGCATCTCAATAACTCCCAAATAAAATTCCAAACTAGGGAAATTTCATATAATTTTCAATTGCGGAAGCCCTTTCTTAACATATAGTTCAAAACCATAAACCCATCAATCTATTCTTCATGTGATTGAACCCAACTTCAAATAGCATTCAAAACCTTATAAAATTCTCAAAAAAAAGACTTCAACCAACCACTAATTTCATTACTTACTTTCCAGGCTTTTATAATTAAAAACCCAATGCTTATCATTAGCCATGCACTCATTTGTTATACATTTTCCAGTTGACATTACAATTCCAAACGCTAACAACACATATGTGTTAAGTCAACTCACCTCATACCTTACCCAATTAATCACCGCAATGTGATTCTGATCAACTATGGACTGCACCTTCTTCTACAATCTCAACGCTACAATTTCTGTTGCCTTGGTCTTTTAACTGAGTTTTAAAACAAGAGTCTACACCTTTCCCACAACGCCTCCACAATACATTCAGCTACAGAAACCAAGTTATCATTAGAGTCGATTTCGTCATTTCGCAACCATAACCAGGCGGCTTCCATATAATTTGCAACATAATTTCCAATCTGTTCTGGTTCTGCGTTTAACAACGCAGACTACTGGAATGCTACCATTCAACACTCTTTTTTTCAACGTTGAAGATATACATCGACTGCAATTCCATCAATTAGTGTAACAGACTTTGATTCCAATCGATGCCTTTTAAACAACCCTGGTTCAACACTAGTTCATTCTTGATACAATTTGTCTCAATCGAATGAATTCGATTCCAGCAAACAAGATCAGTTCAGTTTTAACGCATTCAATAACCAAAATTCATTTAATTTATGTCTTGAAGCCTTTATACCAGAGCTATACGCATTCAATTGATACAAATCAAGGCAATGTGTATGTAATCTAATTTCTTGTCAAAACATAAATCGATTCAATCGATTTTATTTCAAGAACCAGGCTCGAGGCGCACCTATGTGTTACTGCCCTCATCACACAATTACGAATCTTCTCGATTCTATCTTACCTTTAACGTTTTCCAACAGTCTTAAAAATTAGGATCACTCCTCCAATGCACTCTTTCTGAAAATCACCTTGCTCGTTTGAAATTTGATTACCTCTTCTTCCTGGCTTAATATGGATTCAATTTGTCTGCGTTCAATGATGCAAGGCTAGAACAGAATTCCGAAACAAAACTCTTCACACAGAGATCCCACGGCATTATATGGGTTCCACGCTATAAGACAACGCTTCCTTAGCATCATTCATTCCATTCGATTCTCTATCAAAATTCTTCAGACAAATTTAAACATACTCCAAATTAAAGATTGTGACTCTTATATGCAATTCGATATCGATTGACAAAATTGATACCATTCCACATCACCGGCGCAGTTAATAGAAATTGCATTCTCAAAAAGCCAGAATTCTATACATATAGAGCTTCATCGAAATTTTATGAGACAAATAAAGCTACACAGACCTTCACAATACAGATTCCTCCATAAGACAATAATCTCAGAAATAAGAAGGATCGAACCTTCCTTCCACACATCGAACACATAAATTCGATTCTACAAAAACTCAGTAATGGCATAAACTTCAGAAAATCAAATGATGTATTAATACACACACTACTTACATAAAATCTCCTTCCTTGGCCTGATTTCCAGTCATTGGCCCTTTACAATTGCCCGAAGGCTTCCAAGTAGAAACCCCTGCTCTCTACTCACACTCTCACTGATTTCAATGCCTTTGAGGCTTGATAATTTATAAAAATTTAATAGAACCAATTTTGGTTCTCATCCCTTTAATCACTCAACAAACCCCCAAATATCTCAACAAATCCTAAAATCACTCTTGAATCCCTAAGGATCCTCTCTCACCCATAATTAATGAAACTAATTTCTAAATTAATATTTAGAAAAATATCTCAATCCCTTTACATCCTCAACTGACCAATCCTCTCATATTCTCAATTATTTAGAATATTTAATTAAAAATACATAAAAACCCACTCAAATCATTTCTAAAAATCTAGCTCTTAAAAACCCCTAAGTTTTAATAAAATATAAAGTAATTTTTCGAGCTAATGCTCCTACATCATTGGCACACCCTTGCCAATCCAAAATATGGGGCGAGGGGACCATAACGAATGGATGCTGGTGTATGGCTAGCAACTCGGTGCATCATGCGATGTCCTCATAGAAGCTCGGTCTTGCTCCTCTTGGGCATCATCTTGTCCCCCACATAGGCATCATTACCTCTTAACCCGACTATCAGACTCACAAGACAAAAGTAGGCCTCATCTCTAGAAACCTCTCAAAAAATAAACAAAAAATCTCGGAATCAAAAGGGAACTTGAGCCTCCCTTGTTCATGAGCACGACATTTATCTAAGGCTGTACAAAACTTCCGAAAAAAAATGGCAGACCACTTGAAAAGTCATGGCTCTTGTACTAAAGAATCAACATAATATAGAAGTGGGAAACTATTGTGTTTCCTGTCGCTGGTGTTGTGTGACATGATCGAAATCAGAAGTGAGAGGCACCTCACCTCCTCACCACCTAATGCAGCAATATGTAACTGACCTCCAAAGACCTGAAAATATGAAGGAGACAATATATCTGCGTTAATGTATCTTTGGGAGTACATCAACTGACTCCTTGTTGCATAGCCAATTGGAACCTATGGGAACAAGGGAAAATCCACCCCTCTCCTCGATAGCACTGTAATGAAATATATGTCCTCCTCAGTGGGCGCATACCACTGGTTTGGACCAACCCGTAAAGCCTGTAGCTGGGCATTCCACCCGCGGATAAGATGTCTCAAAAACAAACCATTGGGCTTTAGGGAAGTATCCTCCTCATAGAAATTGAGGAGGCCAACCTACCTTAGGAGCCCCTGGGTAGCTGTTGTAATAGGGCAAGGGTATGCATCTCTGTCCCTCTCTCGTGTCTGACACAGGCGAACCATGTTATACTGGTCCGCCTGTTGTTGTTGTTGTTCCCTCTCGTCTCTCCTTTCCCGTCTCTGAATGATTGACATATTAAATATATTTTTTTATTAAATAATAAATGTATTTAGGAATATACATATATAATTTTTTTTGGAAAAAAAAAAAGTCGGTGCGCCACAAAAAATAGGCATGCACTGGTACTGGTGCATCTTTTTTTCTCACACTGGGGGAGGTGCAACATAAAATCTTCAGCGCACCGGCAACGGTGCACCTGAAAATTTTCAACGCACCGCCCTCTTGGCATTCTTTTTAAGTCAATGGTGTAGTGGTATAATAGACCACACAGTTGACTATAAGTAAAGGATGTTGATCGTGTTTCCCAAGGCTAGCACCTAACAGGATCAGTTTGGCCTTTTGAAGTAAAATTTCTTATTTGATCCTTCCCGCTCACCTTTTCCATGATATTAGCATCATTGGTTTCTATATTCCATCCCTGAAACTGGGTTGGTTCCACTTGGTCCCATGTGGTCACATTTCTCGTTAAATATTATTCATCAAGGACTATTTGGAAATCCAAGTACTTAGAGGGTTTTAGGGATCAATAAGTACCTCTACAGGTTGTAACCTTCATACTTTCCCTCCAATCCTCATCCCCTCTCCCTTGGAAGGCAAGTCCCTTGCTTAAAGAGAAAGCAAGTTCCATTCTCCACCTCTTCCTTGGGAAAGGGTTTCTGGGACCACTTCATATCTATTCATTGACTTATCCTTTATAAGTGACTTCCCAAAAACATCAGGACTCCTCCCATCAGTGAAATTCTGTAAAGAGTAGGGAGTCTTAGCAAAGGTGACAATGGGTTAAGCCTCCACCGTTGCCCTTAGTCTAGCAGTTTCCCTCTTAGGAACCCCTTTTAGGTCCCTTGCTCGTTTGAGTGGTAAATATTCCCACTAGGATATTTTACCCATCATTTAGCTTGGAATAAGTGTCCCTTAACTATGGTCTTATTTTTCCTTTATTAACTTTTTATTAGAGGAAATTTTAATGTGGGATGTTACAAACCCCTCCCCCTTAGGGGAACACTGTCATCGGTGTTATGTGACATCCCGCTCAAAAGCAAAACCATCATGAAAAACATGACAACCATACCACTTATTGGAGCTTTTTAAGATCACTCATTGCAGTATTTACAATAGAAACAATACATAAATATGTACAAATACCAAAATTTGTTTGCCTCAACCGACAAACAATGATAGATACATAGCACACATTTGATAGCCATCTCCCATGTAGCTTCATCTAGCCTAAAGTGTTTCCACTACACTTCAAATTTCTCGATTTCTATGTTCCAGAGCACTAGATGTTTCTGCTACAATATGCATTGAGGTTCCGACTATAATTATCCCTTTTTCTCCACCTCTAATATTGACCAATAAATAACATGATCAACATCCTTTACTTATATTTTAAGAAATGAAACATGAAAAGCATCATGGAATTTCACTATCAGAGGTAGTGCAAGTCTGTAGGCCACTGGTCCAATCTTCTCAAGGATATCAAAAGGCTCACAATATCGTGGTGCCAACTTAGCACATGATCCAATCCTCAAGGATCTCTTCTTTGGCTTGATGTGCAAATACACATGCTCCCCAACCTGAAACTCCCTAAATTCCTTGTGTTGGTCTGCATAACTTTTCTTCCTATCCTAGGTTGCCTTTAGATTCTTCTTTATATTATGCATTTCATGTTCCATGTCTGCCAACATGTCTGGCCCCACAAGTACCTTGTTGTAACCTTAGCATAAGCTCCATATACCTATCATCCTATTATCCTACTTGTAATATCTGATCCTTTAAATCCATCCCATATGAGCTCACTGCTACAACATGGTTCAATTGCACTTTCCTGTTGAGATCATATGCAAACTTGTTCTCCTTTTTCTTAATGTATCTGATCTCAAAGTAAAACTCACTAAGGGTAGCCAACCATCTAGCTTGCTTGGAATTCAAATTCGGTTGGTCAAACAAATATCTCAACCCATTTTGGTCGCTCATCAATACAATCCTCCCGCCAAGAAGATAATTTCTCCACATATTCAAGGCATGAATAATAGATTCCAACCCAAGATCATGAGTCAAGTAGTTTTTCTCGTGTTCATTTAGTTTCATAAACTCATAACATATCACATGTCCTTCCTGCATAAGGAATTCACCAAGCCCTCCCTTGAAAGCATGTGTACACACTATGAACTCTTTATCTAGATATGCAATCTTTAACATTGGAGCATTGGTCAACACCTATTTCAACTGCTCAAAATTTTCTGCACATTCCTCTGTCCATTCAAACTTCTTACTTTTCCCCTGCAATGATGTAATAAGATAGGAAATGTGTGAGAATTTCCTGATGAACCTCCTGTAGTAACCTTCTAGTCCCATGAATGGTCTGATTTCATCCACATTTCTAGGAGTTTCCCATTCCATGATAGCTTTTATCTTTTCTAGATATATTGCTATGCTTGCCTTAGAAACAACATGCCCCAAGTAATGTACCTCTGCGTGAAAGAAACTGCACTTGCTAAGCTTGGAATAAAACTGATGCTCTCTTAGCAATCTCAACACTATTGCTCAATTCTCAACATGCTCTTCCTCATTCTTATAATATATCAATTTATCATCAATTAATACAATAAAAGAATTGTCCATATAAGGATGCAACACACTATTCATCAAGCACATAAAAGTAGTTGGAGCATTAGTAAAACCGAATGGAACTACAATAAACTCATAATGCCATACCTGGTCCTGAATGAAGTCTTGTAGATGTCCTCTTCTTTGATGCGTACTTGATGGTATCTCAATCCCAAATCAATCTTTGATAACACTTCTACTCCCTTCAACGAATCAAATAAGTCATCAATCCTCGGAAATGGTTACCTGTTCTTGACCATCACCTTGTTCACCTGTCTATAATAAATGCACAACATGAGAATACCATCCTTATTATTCACGAGAAAAATTGGTGCACCCTAAGGAAATTCACTTGGTCTAATGTATCCTTTATAAAGCATTTCCTTCAGCCACAACTTCAACTCTACCAACTTTGGTGCGTGAATCCTGTAAGGTTCCTTTGATGCTGGTGTTTCCCTTGGTACCAATTCAATAGAAAAGTATACTTCCTTGTGAGGAGGAAACTTTCAAATCTCTACTGGAAAAACATCCTGAAACTACTGCAAGACTGAATACCTCTTGAATATTTCTGCATCCTCAACATACTTTCCATTGTTACTAGAAATATGAACTACAAACATAACACACCCGTTCCTACAATTGTGCTTAGCCTACATAGATGTGACCGTCCTCATTGATGTAGGCTTCTTATTTCCCTGCAAAATTATCTCTTCCCCATTATCATCCAACCACTCAATAGCCTTTTCATAGCAATCTACCTTGGTCCTATAAAGATACAACCAATCCATACCCAAAATCATACTATATGGCCCCAATGGTAATACATTCAAGTGTTTTGTTTTATACATACCATTAAACTCAAATGCACAAGCTCTTACCTAGTGATGAACTTCTTTTCTTAGTACATATAGCCAACTTAACCAACCAAGACTCTGCATGCACTTATTTTCTCAAGCCACACTTATCCACCAGGTTAGGATTAACATAACTATAATTAGATCCACCTTTCTATTGTACACACCTGCATAAATATGAGGCCTACCTCCATGGTAGAATGTAAAATATTCTTATGATGATCTTTGCCACATATCCAACGCTATAATGGTACTCTACCATCACCTCTAGTGTGTTGCTCTCTAGGATGCGACCCATGTCCCTTCTCAATTGCATTGAACTTCTTGTAAGGAGCAAAATTTTCTTTCTCATCTACATCTTGAGGTCTTACCCACTTCGGTGACCACTTCTATTTAACTTTATCATTTCATTTCAAGTCACATTTAGGATCAAATTTGCACTCTGAATGTTCATATAAATTCTTCAACTTCCGGATATATTCCTCTAATGATCTAGGATCACCAAAATAAATTTGGTCTCTATATGCTGCTAGAAATCCATTGATGAATCTCTAAATCTTAGTCTTCTCCTCCTTGATATATGATGCATATCTAAATATATATAAGCTACTAGTTTACTCATCATCTCTCATAGAACCCATATGTAGCTCATAAAACTCCTTAGCTCTATCATTGTTGTAGATCTACAATAGGTACTTCTTCTTGAAGATCATATTGAAATATTCCCAAATCAAGTATTCCTCCCGAAGTCCCTTGATATTTTCACATCTTCCCACTGGATATCTCCCTTCCATTTGAGACTGAAGGTGGCTATCTTAGCTTTCATGTTTTCTAAATAGTTATGAAATATGAATAATTTATTCATCCCAAGCAACCATGCCTCTAAATATTTTGACTTCTTCATCTCTCCATAAAATTTAGGAGGCTTCAATTTCTTGAACTCCTTAGGTAATTACTCCCTCCTCCTATAAGGATGATGATGATGGTGACTGTGTTGGTGTCTCCTAGATGAGGAACTAGAATGATTCCCATACACACCAGTCCTCTTGTCAGGTTTATCTAGTGATCTACCACCTCTAACTGTGTCCCCTCTATCCCATGTATATCCAGACCAGGAACTACTACCATAGGATCCATTATTTTGATCTTCATGCTCTTTATTGATCCTCAACTGTCCCCATTTCCACAACTCTGACAAGCTCTAAAGAATCATTACATTAACCTCTACCTACTTCTCTTGATCCATTGCAAGTCTTTCTTGAGTCTCAACCAATGTATCATTCTCTACTTTGAAACTTTTGATCACTGCCCTCAAGATCCTCAATGTATCTGCTATGCCAGGAGAGTACTCTTCTCCTTTATTCCCAATTGATCTATATGTAGAGCCACGTGAACTGTAGTCTACCATTTTTCTTTTCATCTTCGATTATATTATTCCTGTAAGTGTACCATGTCAGGTAAACCAAATAGATACCAAAATAAATTCCATACCTCAGTGATTTCTAGGGGAGGCTTATCTCATTTGGAAAATGAGCCCAGATTAGCATGCACATGTATAATCATAAACATATCCATATAATAAACATAACAAAATAAAAACATCATGCATGACCATACCAACTATATACCATGACCTCATGCATGACAACCATAACCTTGACAACATCAAACTTACCTAAAGAGAGCACAACCTAGCTTTGATACCACCCTGTAACAAGCCTCATCCCACATTTACCCATTTTTACCAGCTTTCCAGAGGTTAACATGAGATGAGGGTTACTATGATAAGACTCAACCTCCTATATGGCCTTAAGGAAATGGATTTGACAACCTAAGACCTTACTGACTTCCTTCAGGTGCTAGAGGACATCCTGGAGCAACCCAACCCCTCCAAGTGTCTAACCCCTGAGAGAACTCTCTTTTTCCCTAATTTAGAGCCCTATTAACTCCCTTTATAAGGCCTCCAATTGACTATGATTCTCCAATCACTCTCAGAGGCCTACTTCCCACCAAATATGGAATTTTCTGCTTAGTTCTATGCCAGGGACTCTGAATTCTAGGCCACCTTTTCAGGGCCAAGACTAAGAAATCTGCTCAGAACTCAATGAAACTTCCAGAGATGATAAATTACATAGAGAAAATTATTGTAAACCAAAAAATGAAACTAGTACTTGACCTGCCCTTCTCCAACTGAGACTGAAATTTTTTCAAACACTTGGCAAATATGCAACCTACAGCTCATGAATGCAAGTTTGAACATAAGGGATTGAAAATTTATTTGAGGTTTAACAAGAAGGATCCCTGCCTTCTCACACAAAATGTTGTAACATCAATTAGGTCTTACATTCATTATTGATTTAGTTACAAGTAAAAAAATGAATAGATCCATGAATGAGATATGTCATATAACCATGCTTATAACCAACATATAACAAGATAAATAAAAATAAATAACAACTATTAAAGCCACATAATAACAAGTAAATTTACTCATGAAAATCAAGAGAAAGTTAGCTCTTATTAAACATAGGCAAAGTCCAACTAGGTTCAAGACTTCCATGTACCACTTGACCATATATTGGTTGAACCAAATATTTCTTTCAGCCAATCACCCCCGTGCCATATTCCAAGCATGAATTTTGGATCTCATGGGATAAACCAATCCAAACAAAACCAAGGGAATCTAGTGGTTAAACCACCTCCACCCTCACCATACCATGATATCACCTAAATCGGTGCCGAGATCAAAAAATGAATTGAGCTTGGATGCCTCAGAATTTATTCTCCAATACCCTGAGGAAATTTCCTATCTCCACCATCAGGATTTACTGTGTATCTCGCCATTACCGGTCAAGGGATTACTAGGACTTGGGAATTTTCCTGAGACCATCTCACCCGGATCCAAAATATTTCAGTAATCCAAAGCTCAAACCAAAAACAACCCCACCACACCATGGCCATTTGGAAATGGAAAGGAATGGCTAAAATCCACTGTCCAACCCAAAAAAACCCATGAAAATGATAACAAAAGAACAAATTACCAACATACACATATCTTGCATGTCAAAACTAGCTAGGAAATCATACATGCAACCTGTTACCTATAAGTATTCTCGCTAAATTTTCCTGATATAACTTTTCAATGCTTGATCCTTGATTTATTTTTCTTTCCTTTTCTTACTTTTCCTTGCTTGTCCTTAATTTTCATATCTTCTATCTTTCTCCTCTTGGTGCTATTCTCCTCTCTAAGACTAATTCCAAAACTAAGCTAATAAAAGACTACTAATTGATGCTCTGAGGTCTTTTTATTGACGAGGCCTTTGATTTCTTCAATTTTCCATTATTTTCCTTCATTTTCCTTCGCACATGCAACTTCTGACCTTTCACCTTCATTTTCTCCTAATTTCATTTATTTTCATAAATAAATGCCAAAAATACTCTTTTGCCTTTCCAAAGCCTTAACCATTGCCTTTTCCAATTTCCCCTTAGCCATAAAACACAACAAGTGATACCCACTAGGATATTATTCCCAACATTCAAATTGGAATAAATGTCCCTTAACCGTCGTCTTATTTTGCATTTATTAACTTTTTATTACATGAAATTTTAACCCAAGGTTGCTACATTGTGTAGGGGGCACTTCTTCCCCATTTATAGCTTGAGATTTCTTACAGTCATGGGAAAAATCTTCGTACTCATGAAAAATCTTGAACATGAATGGAAGTTGTTCATACTCAAGAGGTTGAGTATGTTTCCATTCTCCTTAGACAAAAAGATCTCAAAGGGTATTCCTTTCTACAGGTCCACTTCAATGCATATTTTGGCACATGCAAGTTGTTGGCCTTTCGTATGTGCTTGATTTAGATACCTTCCAATGCCATTCAAAATATCCTTCAAGTATTCATTGCTTTAACAAGACAGGGGAAGATGAGGAATCTTGACCCATATAAACAATGTTGTAGGGATATCCTCGTCCAAATGAAAGTCCAAGGAACATGTATTTAGATACATTCCACTTGAACCAAAAAAGTAAGTTGCATTTCGAAATATAATATCTCTGTCCTCATTACATTCAAAGAGAAATACAAAAAAATTGTTTCCTACTCTTAAAACTCCAATATTTCCTTTCATTATGGATTTCCAGGATTTTTCAGCCCACTGTTCAAGGGATTTGGGTGAAGGTCACACGCCCATTAACGTCCCAATCAAGGCTATGCTATTGAAGGTTAGAGAGGTCCTTTTTAAGCCTAGAGGAAGAGAAACCAACAATTTATCCTATGTCTTTTTGACAAATGTTTTTTGATGCTCCTTTGGCCTGGGATTGGATTTAAGCATTGAGATCAACACACGAAATACATCCTCCTCATTGCAAGGGAAAATGACTCCTTTCAGGCTCAACACCATTTGAAAGTTAGCGATAGAGATGTTGATAAATAGGGAGAAGAAGAATGGTGTTATGAAATCAGCTCACAAAATAGAAGAAACTATAGATCAGCGACTTAGAAATCAGCCTCTTCGAGGGGGAAACCTCCTTTACATTACATAAATGAACAATTCTTGGATGATGCAAATGAAAAAACCTCCTTTATATATATAGGAGTCCAATGGGTCACAATATAATCCTAGCCGACATAACAATAACAATGTAAGGGAACCACAATGACAATAGTGGGATTCTATGGGGCACAATAATAACAATATGGGTACTACATGGGCATAACAATAACAATAAGGGGGCTATACTAATAATAACAATAAGGGGATAAACTAGTGTTAGAGGGACCTAACATGCCCCTCTCCTTCAAACAAGTGTTGTCTTCAACGCTTAATTATTTATGGATGATTTTGTATAAAACACTCATCCTCCTATGTGGAATCTTCAGTGGGTAAGTTCTTCCACTTGCTGAGATACTCTGAAATTGATCGATTTCGTAGTTGTTGAGTTCTTGTTTCCATCACTGCTTCAGGTTTAAATATGATTTTTCCTTCCTCGTAAATTTCTGGTAATATTGTTTAAACTGGGAGTTTGTCACCTATAACATTCTTTAAGCATGAAACATGGAAAACTGGGTACACTCGGGAAGATGCAGGAAGCTCTGATGTGTATTCCATAGTACCAATATTTTGTAGCACCTTATAAGGACCATATTACTTTAGCAATAATTTATTATAATTCTTATTTTTGTTGAGGGAAATTGGTTTGTATGGTTGTATCAGTAAAAATACCCAGTCACCGAAATCAACATTTCTTTCACGACGATGTTGATTTGGCTATTGGTTCATTCGATTCTTCCCCAAAGTTAGGTTATCCTTTAAGAGTTGGAGAACTTGTTGTTGATGATTGATGTGATATTACACTACTTGATTATCCATATTAACTTTAGTTTCATCCTTCAAACAACCCATATTGGCTTCCATGCCTTTCTTCAAACCATCCATCTTAGCTTCCATTTCATTTTTAGTTACTTTTGCGAGAGTGAAATTTGTTGCACTTGGTATTGTAATTTTGATATATCACGTTGCACTTCTTCCTCTTCATGCATCATAGTAGAGCTTTCTAAGGGCTTAATGGGTGTGGAATTATTTTTGGGAGGCATTATATAACTCAGTACTGATATCTATGCTTTAATATGCCCTTGGAATCACTTCAAACTAATTTTTCAAACAAACGTTATGCAATTTAAAAAGAATTGATACACACCTTTTTCTTGCTTTTGAGGAGATCAATATTTATCTTGCTATATCTTTATGATTTCGAATCCCCATGATTTGAAATTCAAACCTATAGTAGCCCTCTGTGTTGTATTTCCAATGCCATAGGTCATACCAGATTTGGGTTCTTCAAGACAAAGTTATGCCCAATATCCCACAATGACCTAATTATGGACCAGTTCAGTATAGCGCACTTGTACAACGTGCCATGTGTTACTCTTTTGTATTTTGGCTCTGAAATCGATACACAAGAAACTAAACTCCATGTGATTTTATCAACTTTTTACAAAATTCGAATTTGATGCTCAGAGAGATAGTTATCACGATTTTCCCCAGGTCGCCTCTTTGAGATGAAATTCAGGAGTCTACTAAAACCCTAACATCGCCAGATCAGATCTCCGAAAATATAGCAAACCAAGATCTGAAATTTTTACACGATGTTCCTCGAGATTTCGGCTCAAATGGAATTTTATTTTATTTTATTATATATATATATATATATATATATATATATATATATATTTCAGTTTCTGAAATTCCATAGAAAACAAGTTATAGTGAAAATTCCACGATGACCTATTGGCATCAAAGAGACCCTAGAATCCAAAGCTCTGATACCAAAAGTTATGAAACCAACTCACAAAATAGAAGAAAATATAGATCAATGACTTAGAAATCAACCTCGTTGAGGGGGCAACCTCCTTTACAAATTACATAAATTAACAACTATTGGATGATACAAAAGACAAAACCTCCTTTCTATATATAGGATTCCAATGGGCACAATATAATCATAGTCGACATAACAATAACAATAGTGGGCTTCTATGAGGCACAATAATAACAATATGGGGACTACATGGGCACAAAAATAACAATAAGGGAGCTATACTAACAATAAAAATAAGGGGATACACTAATATTATAGGGACCTAACAAAGGGATATGAAAGTCATAGCGCAATAACAGATCGACTTATAGGTATAATTGAAAAAAAAAACTTGGATCTCATTGTTGGGGACTCAAGGCAAGAGGTGGATATGTTTCTTTATATGTATGTTAATATTGCATATGAAAAGAAATTGTGATTCTATTTAATATAAAAATGTTTTACTTAATGATTAATTAATAGTGTTTTCTTTTACTATTGATTATTTCTTACTCTTTGAGGTATAAACATTTATCTCTAAATTATGATATAACATCATATGGCTTCAAAGCATTGTGTTAGATTCAAGTTTAATCGATTTCTTATTTTTTTTATCAATTTTTTTTTGTATCAAGTTCAGTTTTAGTGGAAATTATTTATGATAGAAGATGGAACAGTGAACTATATTTTTCTTGGAAACTTGAATCAACCACCAATAATCAAGTTTAAGCCCATGCCTTATTCCTAGGTCTTAAACTCACCTCGTCCTTTAGCATTCCTAAAACTAGTAATGTAGGAGATTCAAAGATACAATATGACACCTCTAGTTGGGCTCTCTTCCTTCTCATGCCATATTGTCCTTGATATTCTAGTGTATTTTTTCTCTCCTTTCTTGATTTCCTATTGTTTCATTCTTTCATGTCCTCCACATTAATAATTCATATGTTTCTCATCATGCTAACCTTACGTTTAAAGGAAACATCCAGATACATTTTTGTCAATGATCGTGTTTCCACCCTCATTATTCCATGATTGCTTCCCCTCTAATTATCCACAAGTCTCATTATCTTAGCATGGAATCAACTCAACACACTTATCATAGAATCAACACATCTAGTTCTTATTGGTGTCATCCTCCTTAGCCTCGACCTTTTTTATAATTACCTTACACACTCCTCTTAGCACTGAGATGGGATTTCACCCACAATGTGGGTCTTAAGCCTATCCTTCTAATCTTTCTTTATGTGGGTTTCAATGGTGACGATATGAGTAATTATGGCTTGTTTTGATAACAACCCTCTACCTATCACTCAAATCTATCTGTATATTTGTCTTCAAATTTCCTTTGCTCCATCCTACCCTCTATCCGTACTCATAATTATGTATTCAATTTTGTTTGGTTCCATTCCTTCTTGGCTAAGCCCATGGAGAAGCATGAACTCACTGCACTTAAGTCTACCCTTCAACTACCCAAAGGGGATTTCAAGGAGCTCCACTCATTTCTCCATCATCACCCAATTTCACTCTAACTATCCAAGTAAGGACTTTCCTAGAAACTCTAGTACAACACCTATAGGAAATTCAACATCTTCAGGTTGAATTTGAAGCCTTGTGTATCCAACAAAAGGACACTAGAAATCAATAATTGGTAGATATGTGGAACCACTGCTCCTCACGCCATTAAAAAAATATCAATTGATTCAACTGATTGTCTTATTCGAAACTTGAAGATTCTAGTCTCACGGAATATGTCACTAGAAATCAAGCTCAGCATGTCTCAATCTCTTTTAAGTGTTTTGAATACATGTTTTGTTATACTCATATTAGGCTTCTTTTGCAAGGAACATGAAGTTACTTTTGTATTGAAATATATGTTTTCTTTCTTTGTATATTTTTAAGAATTCTTCTAAAAGTCATAATTATAGAATAAAGTCTTTTATGACCATCAAATTATAAATTTTTAACAAATTTTAATTACAATTTTTATTAAAATAAATATCTACCAAATTTATCTAAAATAATAATAAAAAATAATAATTATAATTTTTTTAAAATAAAACCTCTTTATATGAAACTATGATTCCAAAATTTTAACAAAATTATCAAGTATATCACAAAACTATAATTCCAATATTTCAACAAAATTATAAGTATATCACAAAACTATAATTACAATATTTCAACTAAATTATCATGTATATTACAATAACCTTAGTGTGAAAGAAAGTACTTGAGTATCCATGCTTTCTTATAGGTTGTTTGACCTTGATGATGAAATGGAAAAAATCTGAGTAGATTTATTAAGTTTAATATAAACTAAGTAAAAAAAAACAAATCATCATTTGTGACAATATCTGTTTAAACGTCAATTTGAATTGAAGTATATATTATATTTTAAAAATTAAAAAAATAAATTAAATTTTAATGTAAATTTACCTAGTTGAAGTAAATATTAGAAAAATAAATTTAAATTATTTAAATTTTAATCCATATATTATGAAATATAATTTTAAATTTAAGTAATGGAAAATTATGCATATATTTATTTTTGATATTGTAAAATGAAATAGTTTAATTTTTTGTTTTTATTTTTTTCCAATTAGATTATAAAATTTCTTAAGTTTTTGTTTAAAATGTACTTTAAAATTATTATAAATATATAAATAGATTTAGTATCTTAAAATCTTTGAAATATTTATATAGTACAAAATATAAACGTCAAACGTACCGTTTCAAAAAGTAAAATTAACTAAAAATATATTCAGTAAAATAAAAATATCTAATAATTAAACTAAGTTTTAAAAATTGAACAATATTCATATTCTATTTAAAATTTAGAAAATGTAATAATTTACACTACCTATTATTTCAAAATTATTGAAAAAAATGATTGATAAATATACTTGATTAATATTATCATGAATATATTATTATTATTAATAAAAAATCTCATATCATTTTCATAATATTTACGATCGAATGACATGTAAATCATATATCAACATCATTTAAAAGATTATATGAACATTTTGTATAATAAAAAATAAATAAGGGTAGATAATTAGAGATGAATTTAAAAAATTATTTCGTTAATGAGGATATGAAATTTAGATTTATATTTGATTTTTGATTTTTTAAATATTAATAATATTTCTTATATTAAATGATATCACTTAAATTAATCTGCTAGTCATCTATAAAAAAAAAAAAAAAATTTAAAAACACGATGAAACGAACCTATCCCTTACACGCACGCATTCCCAAAACTTTAGCCTTATGCTTATGTCATAGTGTTATAAAAAACAAACATTCAAACTAAATTGTTTTGGAAAATTTAGATTGATGGCACGGAGTAAGACGTAACACTTTATTTTAAATGGATTCAACAATCTGAAAATATATATATATTAAATGGATTCAACAATCTGAAAATATATATATATATTAAATGGATTCAACAATCTGAAAATTCCATAGGGATTGTGTAATATATAGAGTTTAAAATTATAAATCTAACAAATATTTGTTACATTTTAGAAAAAAATTGACCAAAAAATATGCCTAAAAAATGGTTAAAATGCATAATAGTAAGACTATTTGAAATGTTTTAACCATAAGTTTTTTTTTTCCAATTTTTTGCAAACTATATATAATATATATATGAGATTAAAACATTTTACCTTTTTTTTTCCATAAAAAAATGTAATTTTTCTTTTGTAAATAGGGAATAAAAATTACATTATGTAGACACACCATGTGTGTATAGATTCAAAGTAGATACATGTTTGTTTTAAGGAAGAATCATTGGACAAAAAATGATTAGGATTGAAACCCTAGGGTCAATGAGCCCCATACTACAGAGTAGAGAGAATTCAAAAATATATGGGCACACAAGATGAACGAAGAAAAAACCAGGGCAAGTAGGCTCGCAGATAACCCAAAAGGGAGCTGAAAAAATGGCACAAAAAGGCCAAAGTAATGAGTTGAAAACCCAACACATAAAACAAGGCTAAAATCCCTTGAATGGAAACATGAACCTGTTGACGATCCACAAAGCAATGGATAAACGCCTACTAATGCCAAAATTCCTTGGCATAGGCCACTCATGTAGCCCAAAATAAAGAGCTCTATAACAGGGAAATAGAAAGAGGCAATTAATACAATGAGTAACATGTCAACTAAACCAAAAAAGATGGCATAGAGCCCTCAAATATGGACCGCAAACAGACTAGGTAGAAGCCTTAAAAAGGGGTAGAGGCAAAGTTATGAAGAATAAATTGATAACTCTAGAGAAAAGGTCGATGAACCCCATCACCAACACCAGCGTGAATTTGTTGGAAAAAATGAAAAAATAAAGGGTCGTTAAGCCCTTATGAAAGCCCACGATAACCAAAATAAATCGCCAGGCACAAAGAAATTTTCCATTGAGAAGAGAAATGAACCCACAACACATACCAAGCAGGTACCCACGATGGCGAAAAAAGGGGTCATAGGGCCCAGGAAGGCAGTCATCATCAAACTTAGATGACCAGGCGAGCAAGATTGCAGTGCAAGTCCAGAATAAAGGAAAAAATGTGGATGAAAACAATAAATACCCCCTATCAACCTGAAATCTAGCAACAACAACACAAAACAAAACCTGCAAATACATAAACGCCCACCAAAGAGGTAAAAGAAAAAAATGACTCCATAAAAATGGAGAGGCGTGGACTAGGGGAAAGCACGACTAGGGTTCCAGTGACCTCTTTCCCCACTACATGCACAAAAACCACTTGGGAATGAAAGAAAAAACAATATATTATTCTATTAGTAGTAAAGGAGGAGGGAAAGAGAGAAAAAAACCACAAAATAATAAGAAGTAAGACTCACAGGTCTGCAACACCTACAGCTAGGGTTTTCTTCGCATCACTCTGCAACCCCATATAGTAGGAGACAAGTTGAAATAATTATTAAAACATTTTACTTAATATGGGCATTGAAATATTCTATTTATGGCTTTATCAACATCAATTATGTTTTATTATTAAATAGGTTTTTAATTACATCTCAATATTACTTAACTCTACATATTGAAATATTTTATTTATAATTCACATTATTTTTTTGTTAATTTGAAATTGTATTGCCTCAAAATGACTTCATACAAAAATAGATAATTTTGTTTGTAAAATCTACTTCAAGGGAAATTGGTACTCCTAAAGGGAAACTGGTATTGATGACAATGGAAAATAGTCTAGATTCTTCTAGCTGGGAAATAAGCCAAGGAAAGAAAGAAGGAGTTCTCAATTTATCAAAATATTAACAACTATCTCTATTAAGTCCATGAAAACTTAAATAAAATAAACCCTTAAAAGTAAAAGGCATGTTCCTAGTGGCTAAAAATAACATCAAGAATCATATGAAATAACCAAGGCTAAATTGTGAGCACTAGTTCCTACTGGTGCTAGATGTTTCATACCACATTGGAGATGGCCTTCTATGCGAGCAAGTCGAGCATACAAACTAGCAATAAAAGAGCGTTGATGATGTTGAACATATTGGATTTCAATAAGGAAAGATATTATATCATTATGATCTTCATGTTTTTTCTTTAAGACCCTGCCCAAGAGTGTCTTAATTTTCCAGTGGAGGGTAATGGAGTTTGAATATTGACTATGCCTTCCCCTAATACGTCCAGAGTTAGGCACCCAATTGGCTACTTTAACTTGAATTTCATAGTCTGAGTAGACTTGACAGTCATTAGTGGTCAAAGATTCAAGTTGATGAATTTACTCTTCGATTTCTAGAGGAGTGGAAGAGTGAAAAAATCGTGTTGCATCTTGAGCTTGGGCTTTGGCTCATGGTTGGACTTGAGGACCTCTACCACTAGACCCCCGACAACAGTGCATCCTTTTTCTAGGCATGCTATTCAAAGTTTCCAGAAACAAAGATAAAAATATCACCTGGAAAACCCAGAAACCAAGGGGACTGTAAAACATAAAACCTAATAGAAATAAAGCCCATGGAAACTTGAATTGGTAGGGGAGTTTGCGTTGGCTTATTGTGAGTTCAAGCGATTAAGCATAGGCGAATAAAGGACTTCGGGTAGGGTCCAACAACCACAAAGAGATAGGGAGACCAAAATTGATGCTCACCCCCACTGTGCTCTAAGCACTACATACGAGCAACCACTGAAAAAAAGCTAAACTATTAAAAAAATTAACAAAGAAGAAGGAATTGGACATAGGATGAGTTACCCAGTGTTGGCCAATCCACCAGGCTTAAACCTGCATTGTCACAAGGACAAGTTGATGGTTGTCGACACTCTCCCTTAATGGATTTATCATTACGATTGTCACTAGCATCCCAGAGAGCTCCTCCATTGCTATCCTTGGCATTCTCCCCTTATTTTTGCTCAGTGTTCAACACATGCATTGGAGATTAACATCCCTAGAGACTAAATTGTTAGGAATTACCATGCATGCCAGACTTGGCCATGATAGGTTGCCCTCCACACCAAAGTGGAAACACACAACTTTTCGCACAAGACTAAATCGTAGCAATGGGGTTGGAGTCACACACAACTAGTTTCATAGAGGAATTTTCCCACTTGTGGTGGGGGGATGTTGTAGGCATACGAGTTAATCATGGAACTAATATTTCCAACCCAAGGGTGCTAAGATGGAGAGTAGCTTTCCATGTTATTTTTGAAGAATGTAATAACTATTTGCATGTGTGAATGCATGGAGTGGGTTGACCATGCCACCCCTCATGCTCCCCCCCTTCTTAAATGTGATGGGAGGTGACAGGGTGGAAACCCCCCCACCCTATCCTCCATTGTCCTGAATTCCAACAACATGATCAAGGAATCATCCACATTAAATTTTGTTATTATTATTATTATTATTATTAAATGATAATATTAAGAATTAAATGAATTACACATTTTTCTCTTTTTACTCTTATTAGAAACTAATTGATTTTTTTAACCTTTGATTAATTCTTTATATATATATATATATATATATATATATATATATTAGTACATGGAAATTCAAATATTTTATATAGTTTTACATTAAAATATTTTTAAGAAATATAATAACTATACATCTTCCTGGCACTTAATTTTTTATTTTTTATTTTTACTTTATATTTATTTAAAGTTAATATAAAATTAAGTTATTTAACATGGACATTGAAATGTTTTATTTATGGGGAAGAGTGAGAGAAATATTTTTACTACATCTCCTTCATACTGAGTTGTAATATCAACCATTATATATCCATCTTAACCATGGATCCATCAAATCTCTCGAGGTGGAAAACTATTTCAGAGTGCAAATCTTGAAAAAGTGTTTACACCTCAAGAAATTTAATCCCTCTTGGAAGTTGTTAGATTCTAGTTAAGATGGATCTATATTCATTATGTACACACACACACAATGTGTAAATTTTCATTGTTTAAATTGCATTGTTGAATACATAAATGAATTGAATTTCTTGAAACTCCCCTTTACAGATTGGATTATATAGATTACACAACTTAAATTTGCAAGTCCAACAAATATTTGCTAAATTTCAAACAAGTTTGATAGAAAAGTATATTTGAAAATGAACCAAAATGTAGAATAGTAAGACTACTTAAAAAATTTTAACCATATTTTTTTCCCATTTACTTTATATAATATATACATAGCATTTTTTTCAACCATATATAATATATGCACAGTTCACATATAAATATTTTATTCAATATAAACATTTAAATATATCATATACCTACATTTATTTATTATTATTAGTATTTTTAATTATATGTCAATATTACCTAGTTCCACTATTCAAATATTTTATGTACTATTCACATTTTTTTATTATTATTATTATTATTATTATTATTATTATTATTATTATTATTATTATTATTATTATTATTATTATTATTATTATTATTATTATTATTATCAATAATAACTTTTAAATATCATATATAAATTTTATGTTAAGAGTTGAATGAATTACACATTTTATTTTTATTAAAATTTAATTGAATTGCTTTAATTTTTTACTACATTTTTTTATCATTGGAAAATCAAATATTTTATTATAATCTAATTTTTTTTCTTTTTTTTTTTCCTTTCTCTCTAGACTTGATATTGAAATATATGAGTTAATATGGATATTCAAATCATTTATTCAAATTCTATATTAAAATATTTAAGAAGAAAAAACATAAAAATATAGAATTGTATAACTCTCTCACTTTAAAGTGAAGAAATTTTCTTTTTACTTTTAATTACTTTATCCCTCTTTAAAATTGACATAAAATTACGTTACATATTATTTATATCAAAATCATTTTTATCGTGAAATATTTTTATTACATCTTTTTCATGTTGGGTTGGGTGAGAGTTATCCTGATCATCCTTAAAACAAATTGATCATAATTTTTTACCTATATCTATCAACCATTAATTAAAAATCACACATATATATATATATATATATATATATATATATATATATATATATATATATATATAGTGACAGCATACAAATCAGGCTGGTGAAATTATTTATATCCAATATATTACAACTATATATATATACAAGGTTGAATAGCAGTTTGCATAGTAATATATTAGAACTATGTTTTATTGAACCACCCCTCTATGCATAGTACATTGATATGGATTTAAAAAAAGGTTACGAGATTAATACAATTTATATGGTTTACACGGAGATTGACGCTACTTATGCTCTCATGCGTATCATCTCTGATTTAGCATTTATAATAATATACGGTATTCATAACACAACTCCACTTGGCATATTTGATAACCTCTAGTGGAGATTTTCCTTTAATTGATTTGGTATAGTACATGGAGTTTAATGCATATATTACGGTGTAGACTTCCCTCGGATTCCTCGTTAATCTCGAGTTTTCTCGGGAGGTTCTTTAACGTAACACGGTGGGCTATGCTCGAGCTTAATGATTTTGGCGGGGACTCGATTGCTCGACTCCTCCTTTGGGCTCTTAAGCAGCACGGCCTCTTTTGGGTTAGCCCCTTCTACCATGCATCTTCGTTGTCCTTGCTCTTTCAACTTCATTTTTCTGAGATTTGAGATAATTCATCAACTTTATCCTTTGAGATGCGGGTCTTATTTGATATAGTACGGCAGAATTGCATGGAGTTTCTCCACCATTGAGGTGTCATTCTTTGTTGCTAGGAAAAGATGGCTTCAATCTTCGCAAGATTGGTATGATCATCTTCTTGGCCTTTGAGTTTTTACGCAGGTTCATGTTGACTTGCTCCATTTATTTATTTACTCTTTCCTTGATTATTCTCCTACTTCTATGTTGTGCAGGGAAAATGGACGTAGTCCTTCCATTCACAGGTAACCCTCCCAGTCTACAGAACTTGTCCAATTTTTTTATTATGTTAATGAGGGTTTCATTGTTTTTATTTTAACTAAATATTCTCATTAGATGGTTTATTTACTTGCAGGTTAGTCTTACTCTGCGAAAACCCTCTCATAGCATTATCCTTGCGGATTAGATGCGGCCGCCTTCCTGCTCTCGGCTAACCATAGAATTCGTGACTACACAGGTATTTAATGCTATCTTATGGAGGTCGAATCATCGGTCCTCAAGCTTCTGCTCAAACTCTAGCTTATTGTAAATTTCAAGCTTTCTAGCAGTATTCGATGATATTTACATAGGGAAGGTTTTTATACCCAGTCAGGGTTTCAAGTTTGTATTTAAACTCTTATGAATATTAAAAAGGAAGTTTGGGCTTTTCTGCCTAGGTTAAATCTGAGAAAAATCTGGACTTATTTAAGCTCTAGGGAGCTCACAGTAACAGTTTCCATATTCTTATGTCGTTTTTAATTTAAAAACCCTCGTTGCACTTCTGTTACTCTTATGAATACAATTTCGTTCTAAAATCCAACTATGGCTTTTTCTGCTAGAGTTGTTATTAATCTAGGTTAATAATTTTCTGGGTTAATCAAGAACAGAGTTTGGTTTAGATTCTCGGCCTACATTTAAGTTGCATGTCGGTATTATCTTTGTGCTACTATCAGTAAACTAATTTGTTTAGCTTATAACACCGTCGTATGTATTACAAGGATAAGAAATATACTGTTAGTATTTACTTCGATTTCCTGTATATTCCAGTTCTAATATAGCATATAAATGAAGCCTTATGGTTTATACTATTTTCCAAACCCTCGTTCTTTGCATACATATAACCACGGAAGTTTGTTTAGAATATTTCTCTTCAGTAATAGTAAGTATGATTACAAACCCTGGTGTTCGGACCACCGCATGTTTCCGTCCATGTATATTTTGGCATAACAACTACGAACGATGTGTTTCGGTTCAGGTTCCTAGCCAGAACTGGAATCAACAGTTCCAAAAGTTAGTTATTTCCTACCTTAGGACTTTATTCACAGAGTGATTCTGTAACATTCTGCTCTAAATGTTACTTCTTTTTCCATTAAGTTCCTTAAATAAAATTTTAATGCAAGATTTACAGTTTTGTGCATTTAATATTGTACTTATACTTTCATCTTTTACCCTACGTTTTCTGTTAATCCCTCCTGCCTCTCATTCTTAGTTTTCCTCTGTGAAACTTTCATGATATAATAACAGGGAAAGATACAAATCTATTCATTAATTGCTCAATCTTAACATAAACATAGGATAAAGAAATACCAAACATAGGTTCCAGTTGTCCATTTCTTGTGTGTGTGTGTGTGTGTATATATATATATATATACAGAGTTCACTTTCCTACCTCTAGCATGTACAATAGATTTTATTTCTTTTATATAGCATTATTCCACATAAATAAGAATCTGTAGACAACCTTTTAAACTCAGCATTAACTTAACTAAGTTTGCACAGTAACACTTATATGAAATATGTAGATTCATGTTGTGGTCCGCCCAACCATTCAAGTGAGGGTATTACATCCTCCACTTGCCCCCTAGCTCCAGAATCTAGACGGTGGCACAGGTTAACAGTGGAATCTCTCTTCTGTGACCTATGGATGGCCAATCCAGTCACTTTCAGAAATTTTTTGGCTTCACAAGGGTTGCTCTGAGTTATCTTCAACTGGTCACCACCATCTCTAGAAGATACTCCCCTATACCAAATGTGTACAGAACCCCGACTCCTCCTTTGGGATTCAGCTTTATCCTCTGAGGAGTAGGTAACTGTTTTCCAACTGTCCCCCAACCACCTCCTATTCTTGGAAACATTTTACCCACAGCTTAAAAATATTTTCTTTTCATTAATTAGTTCCTCCTAATTTAATAATTCAGCAAAAATAATTAGTTTTATAAACAATAATAATTTAAGTCTTTCTTTCTAGAAAAAAAAAATGTCTTTAACTAGTTAGTACTAGTTAACTTTTAATGAAGCTATGAAAATTCCCCCCCTGGAAGTAACACCGTCCTCAGTGTTTCAGCCTAGCTCTACAAAGAGCTTTGGGTAAGCTTCCCACATAAATTTCTCGTCCTCCCAATTAGTTTCATCTACTCTGAAGTGCTTCCACTGCAATTTGACCTGGATAACTACTCGTTTGTGGAGTTCAATTTCTCTTTGGTAAGTGTGCATTGCGGCTCGACCAAAAACTCTCCGTCCAGTTCTACCTGAAAAAAAAGGTGTTTTCAAGTTAGTATGCATCAATTATTTCAGAACTTCAAGTTAGGATTTTTATCTTTTTCCTACCTGAATATTTTGCCAACGAATCACATGTTTTTCATCACATAAATATCACTTAAACAAGGAAACATGGAACACATTGTGTACTCGAATATGGCTGGGTAAAGCCAATCTATAAGCTACAAGTCCCACCCTTTCCAATATTTAGAAAGGTCCACAGTAGCGGGGAGCCAATTTGGCACAAGAGGTCCATCTCATGGTACTTCTTTTAGGCTTAATTCTTACGTATATATGGTCCCCTACCACAAATTCATGGTAGGACCTTTTCTTGTCTACATAAATCTTTTGTCTATCTTGCACAGCCTTTAGATTCTGCCTTATTCTTTTTACTTCAGCTCCCATTTCAGCCAACATTTCAGGTCCCAACAATAATTTTGTTTCAAGACTGCTCCAGTTTATAGGTGTACGACATTGCCTACCATACAATGCTTCAAAGGGACTCATTTTTAGAGATTCCTAATAACCATTGTTATATGCAAACTCCACAAGGTGCAAGTAGTCTTCCCACTTGGTTGGCTGTTGCATCACATACATGCGCAACATGTTTTCTAGGACTTAGTTTACCCATTCAGTTTGCCCATCAGTATGAGGATGATAGGCAGTACTAAAGTGTATCTGTGTTCCTAGACCAGAAAATAAAGTTTTCCAAAATGTGGATGTAAACTTAACATCCTGATCTGAAATCAAAGTCTTAGGTATGCCATGCAACCTAAAGATTTACTTTAGAAATATATCTACAATCTGTATCGTCTTGTATGTAGATTGTATAGGTATGAAATGGGCATATTTGCTTAATCTTTCTACCAATACCATGATTGAATCATTCTCCCTCTTTGTTCGTGGTAAACCTATGATAAAATCTAAGGAGATAACCTCCCACTTCCACTCAAGAATGGGTATGGGCTGCAATAGCCCTGCAGGATGCTGATGCTCCACCTTAACCTACTAACATTCCAAACATTTTCTTAGATACTCTGCAATATTCTTACGCATACCAGGCCAATAATATACCTTTATTATTGCAGTGAGCATCTTTTGATATCCCAGATGGCCAACGTAGTTGTTGCAGTGGAATTCAGTCAGGATTAACTCCTTAAGACCTGCGCAATTAGGCACATAGTTTCTTCCATGAAAATTCAACACCTGATCTTCCTTCCTTCGAAACTCTGATGTCTTTCCTTTCTTCTTATCATCCTCCATTTGCTGCCACAAGAATTTATATTCCGGGTTTTTCTGTGCTTCTTCTTTTAACTGTTCCAACTGTTGGCTTTCGAGCTGATTATAGTATAGGGCAGAAATACCATGCAGTTTTCTACTTAACGCATCTGCAACTTGATTTTCCTTCCCCTTAACATGTTGTGCGTCCATGTCAAATTCACTCAAAAAGGCATTCCATCTTGCCTATCTAGAATTTAAATTTTCTTTATTAAAATAATTAGTCAAGCTGCTATGATCTGTTTTAAGTACAAACCTCTTACCCAGCAGGTAATGCCTCGACACCCGGAGAGCATGCACTACAGCTATAAGCTCCAGATCATAAGCATAATATTTATGTTCATGATATTTTAATTTTATAGACTCATAAGCTATTACTTTACCTTCTTGAGTTAGAATTGCTCCAACTCCTTCTTTGATGGCATTAGTACAAGCTTCATAATATTTATCAGGGTCAGCTACCTTCAGAACCGATGCTATAGTCAAAATTTGTTTCATCTTTTCAAAGTTGCTCTGACATTCCTTTGTCCATTTGAAAAGCTTGCCCTTCTTCTGCAAAGAAGTAATAGGAAAAGCGATTTTTAGAAAATCCTTCTATAAACCTTCTGTAATAACCAGCTAGACCCATAAACGATCTAATGTCAGCCACATTCTAAGGTACTCACCATTCCATAATAGTTTTGAATTTTTCTGGACTGAAAGCTATTCCTTCAACTGATATAACATGTCCCAGATATTGGATTTCTGTTTTAAAGAAATCACATTTGCTAAATTTAGCATAAAGCCGATGTTTCCTCAAAATTTCCAAAACTATGCTCAAATGCTCCTTATGTTCCTCCTCACTCTTAAAATATATCGGTATATCATCTATGAAAATAAGTACAAATTTATACAAAAATTGGTGAAATATGCCATGCATCAACCTCAGAAAGGTTGTTGGTGCATTTTTCAATCCGAAGGGTAGCACCACAAATTCATAATGCCCATATTGAGTGTGGAATGTTGTTTTGAAAATATCCTCATCCTTGATCCGAATCTGATGATATATGGATCTTAAGTCTATCTTAGAGAACACCTTAGCCCCTCTCACTTGATCGAATAAATCATCGATTCTTGGTAAGGGGTATTTGTTCTTAACAGTCAGCTTATTAAGCTGCCTGTAATCCATACACATGCCTAAGGTTCCGTCCTTATTCTTAACAAAAAGGACTGGTGCTCCCCAAGGAGACACACTTGGGAGGATATAGCCCTTTTCTAACAGTTCTTTTAACTGTATCTTCAGCTCTGTTAATTCTGGCACGCTCATTCTATAAAGGGCTCTTGACACTGGAGAGGCTCCTGGCAGCAATTCAATGGTAAAGTCAATATCCCTCTTGGGTGGCAAACCAGGAATGTTTTCTGGAAATACATCCAGAAATTCCTGTACTACATAAATATCTTCCATTGTTGGAGCCTTTTCCTTTGATTCTGCATATCCTACTTGTATTGCATCAGTTGAAATCCCTTTTTGTTACATTTACCCATTTGGGATGCTATTATTGGTCGTAATTGCATAGGATTTTTAATTCCTTGAATTTCTTTTCGCATGCCATCTTGCATTTTGAAGTAGATAATATTTTCTTTGCAGTCCACTAGGGTCCAGTGTCTTTCCAACCAGTCCATACCCAATAATACATCATAAGACCTCAGTGGTAAGATATTTAGATCTACTTATAGTTTCTTTTCAGCCACTTCTAGCACACAGTTAGGAACTTTCACTGTCACCTTTTCTTTTGCCCCAGTAGCTAGCTGTACTAGCCAAGAATTCTTAAATTTCTGTTCCTTCAATTTACACATTTCCACTAACTTTGGACTTACATAACTCAAACTTTCTCCAGTATCTACCAAAATTGAAACAGGTTTAGTTAGTAAAGTACCTTCTAGTTCGATCATTGTGGGATGAAAATCAGCCTGTCGGTCTTCCAAGGCTGCATTGATGCGGGGTATGTTACGCGACACGTCCCCTACCATAGATGCCTCCTGCAGATTTTCTACAATTTCACTTTTATTCCATTAGGGACAGTTTTTATAGTAATGAGCTTCCCCATAGCCCCAGCAATGTAGGGGAGGTTTAGAAATTTGCCCCTGATCTGACTTGCTTAATGCTTATATGGGTTTCTCCTCCGCTGGCCACTTGGTTCTTTGATGATTTTTACCAAACTACTTGCTGATAGAGTTCTGTGTTGAGCCTTTAAAGTTGTTGCTTTTATCGCTTTTAAAATTGGAGTTATTTTTCTGATTTTTATTTGGCTGCCAGCTTTTTCCTCCTTCACCCTTGGCCTTGTTCTGCTAATAACAAATTCGTGCTTTACGGATAGCCTCATCCATGGTCTGAGGATTAACAAATTACATCCGTTCTCTCATATGAGCAGGTAAACTGCTTAATAACCTCTGCACCTTGGCTTTTTCCTCTCAAAGATAAGGAACGTAACGTAACGGGGAAGTAAATTTCGTAACATAATCGTCCATGGTCATTTTTCCCAACCGAAGATCATGGAATTCTTTAGCTTTGTCATCATAAAGTATTTATGTCAAGTACTTATCCTTAAAGTACTGCTGAAACAGTTCCCATGTGATATCTCGTTCATCAATGCTGCGTACATTTTTCACCTCTTCCCACCACAGGGTGGATTTTTCTCGTAATTGGTATATAGCCAATCTGGCCTTCAGATTGCTGCTATGTTCATATACATAGAAGTACTTATTTATATTGATTAACTAGGCTTCAGCCACCTCCTCTGCCTCACCATCAAATGTTGGTGGCTTAATTTTACGAAATTCCCCCTACAGTTCCACTTTTTGTCTATTATGATCTTGCTGGTCGGACAAATTGCCCAACTCGGCCTCATTATAATTTCTATTTTTGCTCTTCTGGGAGGGACTCTTTTCAGTTCTACCTGTAGTGTTTTTTCTAGTTTGCTAATCTTATTTTTCTGTTGATAATTCTTTTTACGCACCGGGATGTCCCATCTCCTGATTTTGTTTATCAGATAAATTTTTTAGAATCTTTTCTTGATGTAACAATCTCTCATTGTCCTTTTGAACTCTTTGCATTTCTTCTTGCAATTGTTGTACTGTGTTTAACAGGAAACCAGTTTGATGTTGCTGTTCCTCAAGCAACCGACTGGTCTTTTGATGCTATTCCACAGTTAATTGAACCCACATTTCTGGATTCATAACCATTAGTGCTTGAGTTTCCTTTGGTTGAGACTATGATGCTATAACTCCTCTCATCATTACTCGCTTTCTCTTAGTGCACTATACACATACACAAATTCACTGTTAGTAGACCCTTAGGGTCCTAGCGTAGCAACCGGTTTTGATACCACTTGTCACAATCATCCTTAAAACAAATTACAGTCATAAAAAATTTACCTATATCTGTAGCCATTGAATAAAAATCATATATATATAGTAACTATTCCAATCAAGCACAATGAAATTATTTATATCAAATATATTACAACTATATATATATAAGGTTGACTAACTTGGGTTGCATAATAAGCATATATTAGAACTATGTTTTATTGAACCCACCCTCTATTACATAGCTGTCGACATGTGGATTTAAAACAGGGTTCTGAGATTAATACAATTTATATGGTTTACAAAAAGATTGACGCTCACATGCTCTCAAGCGTATCATCTCTGATTTAGCATTTATAATAATATATGGTATTCATAACACAACTCCACTTGGCATATTTGATAACCATCCGCGGAGATTTTTCAACCTGAGTGATTTGGTGTAGTACAAGGAGTATAATGCATATCTTATAGCTATAGACTTTCCCTCGGAGTCCTCATTAATCTCAAATTTTTCTCTGGAGGTTACTGCTGTAACACAATAATCTATGCCCAGGCTTAATGATTTTGGTGGGGACTCGGCGCTCGACTCCTCCTTTGGGCTCTCCGCCTTCGACCTCTTTTAGGTTTGCCCCTTCTACATGGTGCATCTTTGTTGTGCTACTCTTTCAACTTCGTTTTTTTTTTTTTTTTGTTCACCTTAGATTTGAGACAATTCATCCACTTTATGACTGAGATCTGGGTCTTATTTGATATGAAATCTAATATAATTGCATGGAGTTTCTCCACCATTGAGGTCTCAGCTGTTGCTAGGAAAAGATGGCTTCAACCTTCGCAAGATTGGCATGATAATCTTCTCGGCCTTTAGGTTTTCTTTAGAGTTTCCTGACATGTTACTCCATTATTTATTTACTCTTTCCTTGATTATTTTCCTACTTCTATGTTGTGTAGGGCAAATGGATGTAGTCTTTCCATTCACAAGTAACTCTCCCAGTCTACAGAACTTGTCCAATTTTTTTATTATGTTAATGAGGGTTTCATTGTTTTGATTTTAACTAAATATTCCCATCAAATGGTTTATTTACTTGCAGGTTAGTCTTACTCAGTGAAAACCCTCTCATAGCATTATCCTTGCAGATTAGATGCAGCCACCTTCCTGCGCTCGTCTAACCATAGAATTCGTGACTACACAGGTATTTAATGCTATCTGATGGAGGCCGAAACATCGGTCCTCAAGCTTCTCCTGAGACTCTAGCTTATTGTAAATTTCAAGCTTTCTAGCAGTATTCGATGATATTTACATAGGGAAGGGTTTTATACCCAGTCAGGGTTTCAAGTTTGTAATTAAACTTTTATGAATTTTAGAAAGGAAGTTTGGGTTTCTCTACCCAGGTTAAATGTGAGAAAAATCTGGACTTATTTAAGCTCTATGGAGCTCACTGTAACAGTTTCCATATTCTTATGTCATTTTTGATTAAAAAACCCTCGTTGCACTTCTGTTACTCTTATGAATACCATTTCGTTCTGAAATCAAACTATGGCTTTTTCGGCTAGAGTTGTTATTAATCTAGGTTAATAATTTTCTGGGTTAATCGAGAACAGAGTTTGGTTTAGATTCTCGGCATACATTCAAGTTGCATGTTGGTATTATCTTTGCGCTACTATCAGTAAAATGATTTGTTTAGTTTATAACACCGTCGTATGTATTACAAGGATAAGAAATCTACTGTTATTCTTTACTTTGATTTCCTATATATTCCAGTTCTGAAATAGCATATAAATGAAGTCTTATGGTTTATAATATTTTCCAAACCCTTGTTCTTTGCATACATATATCCACAAAAGTTTTTTTAGAATATTTCTCTTCAGTAATAGTAATTATGATTACAAACCCTGGTGTCCAGACCACCGCATGTTTTCGTCCGTGTATAGATTGGCATAACAGCTACGAACGATGTGTTTCGGTTTGGGTTCCTAGCCAGAACTAGAATCAACAGTTCGAAAAGCTAGTTATTGCCTACCTCAAGACTTTATTCACAGAGTGATTCTGTGACATTCCGCTCTAAATATTACTTATTTTTCTGTTAAGTTCTTTAAATAAAATTGTAATGCAAGCTTTACAGTTTCGTGCATTTAATACTGTACTTATACTTTCATCTTTTACCCTACATTTTCTATTAATCCCTCCTGCCACTTATTCTTAGTTTGCCTATGTGAAACTTTCATGATATAATAACAAGTAAAGATACAAATCTATTCATTAATTGTTCAATATTAACATAAACATAGGATAAAGAAATACCAAACACAGGTTCTAGTTTTCCATTTCTTGTATATATATATATATACAGAGTTCACTTTCCTACCTTTAGCATATACAACAGATTTTATTTCTTTTATATAACATTATTCCACATAAATACGAATATGTAGACAACCTTTTAAACTCAACATTAACTTAACTAAATTTTCACAGTAACACTTATCTGAAATATGTAGATTCAAGCTGTGGTCCTCCCAACCATTCAAGTGAGGTTATTACTTCCTCCACTTTCCCCCTAGCTCCAGAATCTGGACGGTGCCATGGGTTAACAGTGGAATCTTTCTGCTGTGACCTCTGGATGGCCATTCCAGTCACTTTCAGAAAATTTTGGCTTCACAAGGGTTGTTGTGAGTTATCTTCAACTGGTCACCACCAGCTCTAGAAAATACCCCCCTATACCAAATGTGTACAAAATCCCTAATCCTCCTCTGGGATTCAGCTTTATCCTCAGAGGAGTAGGTAACTGTTTTCCAACTATCCCCCAACCACCTCCTATTCTTGGAAACATTTTACCCACAGCTTAAAAGGATTTCTTTTCATTAATTAGTTCCTCCTAATTAATAACTCAACAAAAATAATTTGTTTTATAAATAATAATAATTTAAGTCTTTTTTGCTAGAAATTAAAATAAACAAATGTCTTTAACTAGTTAGTACTAGTTAAATTTTAATGAGGCTATGACAACTCCCCCCTGGAAGTAACACTGTCCTCGGTGTTTCAGCCCAGCTCTGCAAAGAGCTCTAGGTAAGCTTCCCACATAAATTTCTCGTCCTCCCAAGCAGCTTCATCTGGTCTGAAGTGCTTCCACTGCACTTTTACCTGGATAACTACTCGTTTGTAGAGTTCAATTTCTTTTTGGTCAAGTATGCATTGCGGATCGACCAAAAAATCTCCGTCCGGTTCTACCTGAAAAACAAAGTGTTTTCAAGTCAGTATGCATCAATTATTTTCAGAACTTCAAGTTAGGAATTTTATCTTTTTCCTACCTGAATATTTTTCCAATGAATCACATGTTTTTCATCATGTACATATCGCTTCAGCAAGGACACATGGAACACATTGTGTACTCCAATATGGCTGGGTAAAGCCAATCTATAGGCTACTGGTCCCACCCTTTCTAATATTTGGAAAGGTCCACAGTACCGGGGAGCCAATTTGGCACAAGAGGTCCATCTCATGGTACTTCTTTTAGGCTTAATTCTTACGTATACATGGTCTCCTACCACAAATTCACAGTAGGACCTTTTCTTGTCTGCATAAATCTTTTGTCTATCTTGCGCAGCCTTTAGATTCTGCCTTATTCCTTTTACTTCAACTTCCATTTCAGCCAACATTTCAGGTCCCAACAATAATTTTGTTTCAGGACTTCTCCAGTTTATAGGTGTACGACATTTCCTACCATATAATGCTTCAAAGGGACTCATTTTAAGAGATTCCTGATAGCCATTGTTATATGCAAACTCCACAAGGTGCAAGTAATCTTCCCACTTGGTTGGCTGCTACATCACATACATGCACAACATGTCTTCCATGACTTGGTTTACTCGTTTTGTTTGTCCATTAGTCTAAGGATGATATGCAGTAGTAGAGTGTATCTGTGTTCCCAGACCAGAAAACAAAGTTTTCCAAAATGCGGATGTAAATTTAAGATCCCGATCTGAAATCACAATCTTAGGTATGCTATGCAACCTATAGATTTCCTTCATAAATATATCTGCAATCTATACCATCTTGTATGTAGATTGTATAGGTATCAAATGGGCAGATTTTCTTAATCTGTCTACCATTACCATGATTGAATCATTCTGCCTCTTTGTTCGTGGTAAACCCATGATTAAATCTAAGGAGATAACCTCCAACTTCCACTCAGGAATGGGTATGGGCTGCAATAGCCTTGCGGGATGCTGATGTTCCACCTTAATCTGTTGGCATTCCAAACATTTGCTTAGATACTCTACAATATTCTTACGCATACCTAGCCAATAATATACCTTTCTTATTGTAGTGAGTATCTTTTGATATCCCGGATGGCCAGCGTAATTGCTGCAGTGGAATTCATTCAGGATTAACTCCTTAAGACCTGCGCGATTAGGCACATAGATTCTTCCATGAAAATTCAACATCTGATCTTCGTTCCATCCAAACTCTAATGTCTTGCCTTGCTTCTTATCATCCTCCATTTGCTAACACAAGAATTTATATTCTGGGTCTTTCTATGCTTCTTCTTTTAACTGTTCCAACGATTGGCTTTCTAGCTAATTATAGTATAGGGCAGAAATGCCGTGCAATTTTCTGCTTAACGCATCTGCAACTCGATTTTCCTTCCCCTTAAAATGTTGTATGTCCATGTCAAATTCACTCAAAAAGGCATTCCATCTTGCCTGTCTAGAATTTAAATTTGCTTGCTTAAAATAATTATTCACGCTGCTATGGTTTGTTTTAAGTACAAACCTCTTACCCAGTAGGTAATGCCTCCACACCCGAAGAGCATGCACTATAGCTGTAAGCTCCAGATCATAAGAAGAATATTTCCATTCATGATCTTTTAATTTTCTAGACTCGTAAACTATTACTTTGCCTTCTTGAGTTAGTATCGCTGCAACTCCTTCTTTGCTGGCATCAGTACAAACTTCATAATCTTTATCAGGGTCAGCTACCTTCAGAACCGGTGCTGTAGTCAAAACTTGTTTAAGATTTTCAAAGCTGTTTTGACATTCCTTTGTCCATTTGAAAAGCTTTCCCTTCTTCTGCAAAGAAGTAATAGGAAAAGCGATTTTAGAAAATCCTTCTGTAAACCTTCTATAATAACCAGGTAGACCCATAAATGATATGATGTCAGCCACATTCTGAGGTACTCGCCATTTCATAATAGTTTTTATTTATTTTTGGATCGACAGCTATTCCTTCAACTCATATAACATGTCTTAGATATTGGATTTCTGTTTTAAAGAAATCACATTTGCTAAATTTAGCATAAAGCTGATGTTTCCTCAGCATTTCCAAAACTATTCTCAAATGCTCCTTATGTTCCTCCTCACTCTTAGAATATATCAGTATATCATCTATGAAAATAAGTACAAATTTATCCAAAAATTGGTGAAAGATGCCATGCATCAACCTCATAAAGGTTGCTGGTGTATTTGTCAATCCGAAGGGTAGCACCACAAATTCATAATGCCCATATCGAGTGCAGAATGTTGTTTTGAAAATATCCTCATCCTTAATCCGAATATGATGATATCTGGATCTTAAGTCTATCTTAGAGAACACCTTATCCCCTCTCACTTGATCGAATAAATCATCGATTCTTGGTAAGGAGTATTTGTTCTTAACAGTCAGCTTATTAAGCTGCTTGTAATCCATACACATGCATAAGGTTCTGTCATTTTTCTTAACAAAAAGGATTGGTTCTCCCCAAGGAGACACACTTGGGCGGATGTAGCCCTTGTCTAACAGTTCTTGTAATTGTATCTTCATATCTTTTAATTCTGGCTCTCTCATTCTATAAGGGGCTCTTGACACCGGAGAGGCTCCTGGCAGCAATTCAATGGTAAAGTCAATATCCCTCTTGGGTGGAAAACTAGGAATGTTTTCTAGAAATACATCCAGAAATTCCTGTACTACAAGAATATCTTCCATTATTGGAGTCTTTCCCTTTCTCATACACTTACCCATTTGGGATGTTGTTATTGGTCGTAATTGCATAGGCTTTTTAATTCCCTTAATTTCTTTTCGCGTTCCATCTTGCATTCTGAAGTAGATAATTTTTTCTTTATAGTCCACTAGGGTCCAGTGTCTTTCCAACCAGTCCATACCCAATAATACATCATAAGACCCCATTGGTAAGATATTTAGATCTACTTGTAGCTGCTGTTCTGCCACTTCCAGCACACAGTTAGGAACTTTCGCTGTCACCTTTCATTTTGCCCCAGTAGCTAGCTGTATTAGCCAAGAATTCTTAAATTTTTGTTCCTTCAATTTACACATTTCCACTAACTTGGGACTTACATACTCAAACTTGCTCTAGGATCTACCAAAATTGAAACAGTTTTAGTTAGTAAAGCACCTTCTAGTTCGATCATTATGGGCTGAAAATCAGCCTGTCGGTCTTCCAAGGCTGCATTGATGTAGGGTATGTTATGCGCCACATCCCCTACCGTAGATGCCTCCTGCAGATTTGCTACAATTTCACTTTTATTTCTTTGGGGACAGTTTTTATAGTAATGAGCTTCCCCACAACCCCAGCACTGTAGGGGAGGATTGGAAATCTGCCCCTGATTTGGCTTGCTTGATGCTTCTGTGGGTTTCTCCTCCACTGGCCACTTGGTTCTTTGATGATTTTTACCAAACTGCTTGCTGATAGAGTTCTGTGCTGAGCCTTTAAAGTTGTTGCTTTTACTTCTTTTAAAAGTGGAGTTATTTTTCTGATTTTGCTTTGGCTTCCAGCTTTTTCCTCCTTCATCCTTGGCCTTGTTCTGCTGATAGCACATTCGTGCTTTACAGATAGCCTCATCCATGGTCTGAGGGTTAACAAATTCTATTCGTTCTCTCATATGAGCAGGTAAACTACTTAAGAACCTCTACACCTTGGCTTTTTCTTCTCGGAGATAAGGAACATAATGTAACAAGGAAGTTAATTTTGTAACATAATCATCCATGGTTATTTGTCCCAACCAAAGATCATGGAATTCTTTAGCTTTGTCATCATAAAATATTTCTGTCAAGTACTTATCCTTAAAGTACTGCTGAAACAGTTCCCATGTGATATCTCATTCATCAATGCTGCGTACATTTTTCAGCTCTTCCCACGATAGGGTGTTTTTTTCTCGTAACTCATATATAGCCAATCTGGCCTTCAGATTGTTGCTATATTCATATACTTGGAAGTACTTATTTATATTGATTAACCAGGCTTCAGGCAGCTCTTCTGCCTCACCATCAAATGTTGGTGGCTTAATTTTACGAAATTCCCCCTACAGTTCCACTTTTTGTCTCTTATGACCTTGCTGGTCGGACAAATTGCCCGACTCTGCCTCATTATAATTCTTGTTTTTGCTCTTCTAGGAGGGACTCTTTTCAGTTTTGCCTGTAGTGTTGTTTCTAGTTTGCTGATCTTCTTGTTCTGTTGATAATTATTTTTTCGCACTAGGATGTCCCATCTCTTGATTTTGTTTATCAGATAAAATTTTTAGAATCTTTTCTTGATCTTGTAACAATCTCTCATTGTCCTTCTGAACTCTTTGCATTTATTCTTGCAATTATTGTACCATGTTTAACAAGAAACCAGTTTGATGCTACTGTTCCTCAAGCAACCGGCTGGGCTTTTGATGTCGTTCCATAATTAATTGAACCCAAATTTTTGGATTCATAACTATTGGTGCTTGAGTTTCCTCTAGTTGAGACTGTGATGCTATAGCTCCTCTCATCATTACTCGCTTTCTCTCAGTGCACTATACACATACACAACTTCACTGTTAGTAGACCCTTAGGGTCCCAGCGTAGCAACCGGCTTTGATACCACTTGTCACAATCATCCTTGAAACAAATTACAGTCATAAAAAAAATTTACCTATATCCGTAGCCATTAATTAAAAATCATATATATATATATATATATATATATATATATATATATATATATATATATATATATATATATATATATATATAGAGATATATATATATATGTATATATAGTGACTATTCCAATCAAGCACAATGAAATTATTTATATCAAATATATTACAACTATATATATACAAGTTTGACTAACTTGGGTTGCATAATAAGCATATATTAGAACTATGTTTTTATTAAACCCACCAATTATTACAGAGCTGTTGACAAGTGGATTTAAAACAGGGTTCTGAGATTAATACAATTTATATGGTTTACACAGAGATTGACGCTGGCATGCTCTCATGCGTATCATCTCTGATTTATCATTTATAATAATATACGGTATTCATAACACAACTCCACTTGGAATATTTGATGACCCTCTGCGAAGATTTTTCAACCTGAGTGATTTGGTATAATACAGGGAATTTAATGCATATCTTATAGCTATAGACTTTCCCTCAGATTCCCCGTTAATCTCGAGTTTTTCTCTGAAGGTTACTATTGTAACATAGTAGGCTATGCTTAGGCTTAATGATTTTGGCGAGGACTCGGCGCTCGGCTCCTCCTTTGGGCTCTCCGCCTTCGACCTCTTTTAGGCTTGCCCCTTATACATTATGCATCTTCGTTGTGTTGCTCTTTCAACTTCGTTTTTTTGTTCACCTGATATTTGAGATAATTCATCTGCTTTATCACTGAGATCTGGATCTTATTTGATATGAAATCCGACAGAATTTCATGTAGTTTCTCCACCATTGAGGTGTCAGTTGTTGCTAGGAAAATATGGCTTCAACCTTCGCAAGATTGGTATGATAATCTTCTCGGCCTTTAGGTTTTCTATAGAGTTTCCTGTCAGCTTACTCCATTATTTATTTACTCTTTCCTTGATTATTCTCCTACTTCTATGTTGTGCAGGGCAAATGGACATAGTCCTTCCATTCACAGGTAACTCTCCCAGTCTTCAAAACTTGTCCAATTTTTTATTATGTTAATGAGGGTTTCATTGTTTTGGTTTTAACTAAATCTTCTCATCAGATGGTTTATTTACTTGCAGGTTAGTCTTACTCTGTGAAAACCCTCTCATAGCATTATCCTTGCGGATTAGATGCGACCGCCTTCTTGCTCTTGGCTAACCATAGAATTTGTGACTACATAGGTATTTAATGTTATCTAATGGAGGCCGAATGACCAGTCCTCAAGCTTCTGCTTAGACTCTAGCTTATTCTAAATTCAAATCTTTCTAGCGGTATTCGATGATATTTACATAGGGAAGGGTTTTATACCCAGTCAGGGTTCCAAGTTTGTAATTTAAACTTTTATGAATTGTAGAAAGGAAGTTTGGTTTTTTTTTGCCCAGTTTAAATGTGAGAAAACACTGGACTTATTTAAGCTATATGGAGCTCACTGTATCCATTTCAATATTCTTATATCATTTTTAATTTAAGAACCCTCGTTGCACTTCTGTTACTCTTATGAATACCATTTCGTTCTGAAATCGAACTATGGCTTTTT